>NW_010578823.1:82893-96413 GCF_000705375.1 Tinamus guttatus | reverse complement strand
CAAATTTGGTGTAGAGTTCACATATATCTGTCCCCAGGGCACTCGCTTGGTTGCAGTTGCCTAAAGGGCAGATCAGGAGACAAGAAATCAACATTTTTTCCTGCCACTACCAGAATATTCCTATGTGACCTTGGGCCAACAGTTTCCTTCTCTGGGCAAGACTGAAACAAATTTTTTCTATAATGCAGACAGTCATTACCTCTCTCACTGCAGGACGGAGAAGGTTGTTTATAAGGTTCAGACTTGAGCTGAATATGCTTGGGCTGCCTGGGTCCATCTGAGGTTGAGAGCTGAGTTCAAATTGCTTGGCTAATTTTTGAGATTCTTCAGTGGAAAGCACTGACTGTTCAACCTGAAGAATTTTCCCAAGAGATAGATAAAAATAAAATTATCTATGTTTACTCTGGGGTAGTAACACCAATTTTATACATATGTGTGTGTGTATATATAAATATATATATATACACACATGCACACACACTTAAATGGAAAAATATTTTTGTTACAGAAAAAGATTCCAAGAAAATATCCCTGGGAAGAGCTGTGTTATATTCATTCATTGAATAATGTGTGTCCTTGCTTCTCATCTGTTAGCGGGAAAGAAGCTCCAAACAAAAGCCTTTTTTGTCATGAAAATTGTCCACCAACCTTTGCCAACTGTCAGTCAGAGAAACAATAAGTTTGAGAGCCAGATGTGCCACCCTCCAAGAGTATGGATGTGAGCTTGAGTTAAGGGATGGGGAAGGAAATCTGCGCTCCTAATAGGCCAGCACGACAGTGAAAAGCAGCTCTGCCAGCGCAGCTCCTTTCTCCCATCGGGAGTTGATGGGACCATCTGGCCTTCTCTGGGTTCAAGTTTTCATGGGCACAGTTCCCATCAGCGCTGCAAAACGGAAACCATTTGTTCCCAGGCCTGATTGCAACACGAGTTGTAACTGTGTTCTTGACTGGTACAGTCTGAGATTGGGCCATAGGCTAATTTAGGATGAATCAAGTAAGTGGATAAAGTATAGATGGGAACAGATATGACAGAGGAATGTCATAGGTTGCTACTATATTCAGCTATGGCTCATGAATGAAGAAAAAAAAAATGCAAATCCCCAGGCAGGCAAGAAAGGTTTTATGAGACAGCTCTTGTTTGCTTGGTGCAATTTCAAGGTTTAACAGCACGAGGAGAGATGGCTTTTCACCACTTCTCCCTTCAAGTCAGCTGCCTTGCCTGGGGACTGCAGAGCCCTGACAGCTCCGGACCTGCATCCCGCATCCGCACAGGAGCTTCAGGAGGCCTGGGCTGCTGGCGGGCGCGTGGCCTTGAGCGCTAGGTGAACTGGAAGGGGCCCATCCAGGAAAGCAGTTGGTTGCTTTAGGTCTATCTGGGAATCACGGCAATAGTGCAAATGGATAGCAATACTGTGCACGTCAGGCTGTTTCAGGCTATTCAAATCAATCCCCTGCTTAGTAAGACCAGGATTTGTCTTGCAGGCTTAGTTTGCTCGAGTGGACAAAGTGAAGGTAGTAATCATCCTTAAACACAGTGATAGTGAATGAGTTATCACAGCAGAGCAGGTTTAACACAGTGAATTACTGACAGGGGCATCTACAGTGACTTTTCAGCCTTTACTGAAGCGCTGGGAGGGAGGTATTTTTGAAACAGGAGGAATATTTCACTTTAGAAGAACTTCCCCCTTCCCCCTTGGTAAATATTTAAGTCATAGAAAAAAAGCTATAAACATAACATAATGCTGGGGTGTTTTTGTGTTTTTGGTAGTCAGCATACAGTGAGCTCAGGATTCCTGTCATCCAGTAATTTCAAAATACTTTGAGTTTGGCAGGTGCCAGGACACCCCTGCAAGGTGAAAGTCTGTCTGGCCAGGCTGCTGCTGTAGGTGGGGGGAAATGGGAGAGGGAGAGCTGTTGTATCCATATAACTACCTTGAGCAAGAATGAGGGTTCCTTCTGGTTTATTTTTCAACAGGAGGGTTGTAAAGCTTATTGCGACTATGCTGCTATTCTCATAACAGAAAGCTCTTGGGTAACAGGGTGCTTTTCCCTTCCCACTCTGGAGATACTGTGTCCTCTGCCAAGCACAAGTTGGGCCCCTCCGGCTGTGCCGGTGGGGCCAGTTAATGCAGAGCCTTGTCTTGTTGTGCAGTGATGCCTCTGGTGCTGCTTAAGACTCACAGCCATCCTTCAGTCATACAGTCATATTTTCACCATGCACGACTAGGAAAAATTCACTTCCCCAAGGGCTGCCTTTAGAAGCTGTATCTTTAGGCTCTAGCTTTACCTGCGTCATCTCTTTCCTTCGTTCCATCAGATACGGATATATTCCAATCCTCTTCTACTTTCCAAAAACATTGGCCGAAACAGCTCTGTGAGGCCAAGCTGGCCATTGCCCAGCAATGTGATACAAGAGCAGTACAGCTACTGATGGAATATTTCTCTCAAGCCCATAAGCTACAGGCTTGTATTTCCTCCCTTTCTCCTAATGCAATTTCTCTCTGAAATGTCTCGTTTTTCTTGACGACAGAAGAATAATGTATCATTCTTTAAAGAGCCAAAAAACCTGCTCATGTTCCACTATAGCACAAAAAGCTGCAAGCCAGGCTTTCAAAAGCTAATAATGCTTCAGTCATTGTAAGTACATACAAGACAGAAATCGTTTGAGAGCAGCAAGATGCCAGAATTAGAAATTCAATGCCGGAAAGCAGCATGCATTTCCTGCCACTGTGATATTATTATATAGTAAAGGCTGCTGCCAGGCCAACTCTTCTGTATCTCTCTTTGCTGTATAGAGAATCCTACCCAAATATCAGCCTTTTTCTGCATCTCTTCACCCAGCTTCTTTAGTAACTTTCAAATAACTGGCCTTGGCTGATCTTCTCTGAAATAGACTATTTATAAATGCCTTCCTAAATAAGCCTCTGTCTGATTCATGAAATAACACTGAATCACTCGTTAATTTGCTATGTTGCTACCTGAAGTGATGAGAGGGGTCAGCTGGTAACTAAAGGGGTGGCCAGAAATGATTTCCTGGCACTCTTGATGCTGCAGACCGGAGTGACTCAAAAATTCATGGCTAAATCAGGGGCAGAGCTGCTCTTCTGCTTCTCCTCTCCTGCAGAGGCACAAGCCTGGATCACTCACAGGAGCGACTCTGAGTTTGTGACACAGACGTGATCTGTTACTGTTCAGGCTTGACACCTGCTTTTAGACTTGCAGATTTTTAAAGCCAGAAAGAATCATTAGGTTGTCTCTCCAGACCTCTGTCATCTTGCTTTTCCTGGCACTGATCTCGGTAACTTCTGCTGTTTTTGGAGGACATCTTTCACAAATTTGCCCTTGCTTTCATTTGGAACATCCACAGATGAAAAAGTCCAGCCCTACCATTTGTTGCTCTGGCTAATGTAGGAACAGTGCTTAAAATCAAATAAATTGGGTAATGTAGGAATGACACAAAGATCTGCAGTTCAGCTCTCACCTTGTCTGTGCCCATTTGACCTGTATCCTTCTGTAGCAACTGTCGACCTTCATGTAACGTATGCAAGGGGAAGAAATGCTGTTGTTAGTGTTTGAACTGAAAAACTAGAAACATGGAGTCATGTCACGGGTTTTCTCACCAAGCTGGCTATAGCTTTGAGCTCCGAGCCCTTAGGCTTTGGGAAAGCACCGAGTCCAAATTAACTCAAATCCTTTCTAAATAAAAATAACCACCACTTATAATCAAAGGGCCAAATCTTCAAATTTGTCCTGGGTTATAACCAAAGCAAGTCATATCATGCCGTTGCTTCCTACCAGACCAAGTGAGTTTTCTGGACTGGGTGACTCAGCGGGTGAAAGCTGAACTGTTACCTCGTCTCCAGAGAGAGGTTTGGCACGAGTAGTCTTGTCTCCATACTGCAGTTGGGAAACCGTGGCCTTAGGGACAAGCAGAAATTGCCATTTCAGGTCACCCTCCCATGACTTGGCAGCGCCTTGAGAGAGGCGAAGGGAGCGAGTGGCCTCAGCACAGCCCCTCGGGGGCTGCATTTCCACATTGCAGAAAGCTGCCCTTGCCCTTTGCACTGACTGGCGTCTGTGTTAGCAGTCAGAAATGAAATGTCTGCATGGCTCGTGCCTACTGAAGTGCCTTTGCTAGAGGAGACCATCCAGGCAGTGTTGAGATGCTTGCTAAGAGGACTCTGAATTTGTTCAGGGTCAGCAGGGCTTGTGCTGCTGGACGGTAAATCCTGTAGGTAGAGGGCATCAGGCTCAAGCCTCTGCAGTGAGTGCTTAAAACATCTCTTTATGTTTCAGGAGGCCAGAAGCCACCAGCTGTTCTGCTCACCTTTCAGCATTCCCTTCTTGAAAGGATGGACTACTCATTTGGGAATCAAATGTATATCTGAGCTTGACATGCAGCACTATGCTGCAGTCTTCCGTGGCAGGTTCTGGTGAAGGGTGAATCAAGCTGAAGTCGATATTTATTTCCAAAACTATGGGAATCTTGTAAGTTGATGCCACTCAGACAGGTGGAGTATGGGTATGGTTCCTACATTCTCTAAAATAAAGCAGTCTCAAATCAGTAATCTCAGAAACTCATTTCGGGGTGTTCTGGGCTTCAAATCAGCACAACTTTTCAGAAGTGCCTACAGTAACATCCACTGTAGAGCTTGCTACAGAGGAGAAACCTTCCACCACTGACCTTTGCCAATTGAGCTTTGCTTGCACAAGGTCAGAAGGATTTGTGCAGGGTATGACTTGCTATATATCATATTTATTATATATGTAGATATATCTCTATGTATGGTCCAAAATGAGTATTGGCTTGGTTATTGTTTTTAAATTAAATCGCTTTGGATTTTTTTTTTCCATAGCATATGAATGTTGGGGTTTCTCAGTACACACAGAGCAGGATGGTTTCCATTTGATGAAGCAAACAGCTATTTTTATTTTCTTGTGTGATGCAGGCAGAATGGACTTTCAGTGGAGAATATCAGCATTTAAGCACATCTCTTTACAGGTGGTGGTGGTGTGTGGTTACCAGTTCTCAGTTTCTTCTATGTCATCTTGTAATGTTTCCCATGGAAGTTTACCTCTGAGGTAAGTTACTCAATGGGTCTAGCAGGAGTGTGCACTGCAGACAGCTGTTAGGAATTAAGTGATTTCTCAGGAGTGCTGAGGGCAGGGAGTCAGGATTTAGGCCTGCGCTGTTGCCAAAAGCAGCAGTCCCGTCCTCTGCTGAACATCTGGCTGCGTCTTCTCGACACCTCCCTCATTGGCGCTGGTGTTTTGGGTTGTTGTTGGAGGATCTGTTGGCTATCGACACCTCCCTCATTGGCGCTGGTGTCTTGGGTTGTGAGGAGGATCTGCTGGCTGCAGACTTCTCGGGGTTAGTTTTCAAGTAGATCAGCAAGCCAGGCTGGCACTTTACCCAGCTCCGTGATTGCCAGTCCCCACACGAGAGAGCTGTTGGAGATGTGAGGCAGGGAGGAAACAGCCTCAAATTGGCTTAAACTGCTCATGAAAGCAAACCCTTCAATGAAAGCTGCCACTGCCTGCTAGTGCTGGCTCTTCTTCCAGGTATGTCACAGCCCTCCTATCTCTGGGTGCTGCCTGGCTTTCCTGCCTGGAATTGCTTACGAGGTGTCTCAGGAAGGGCTTGCTTTGATGTAGCTCAAGTCACATTATCAAGCTAAATGGAGATTCTGAGTTTCACTGAGTTAGATCTGTCTGGGGATTTACACTGCATCCTCACCCCAAGGTTTCGCTTCCTGCTTCAAAGAAACTGCAGAAGCTGAAATGAAAGTTAGCTGAAGCCATGAAATCTCCCTCATTATTTTCTTTTCCTTCTGACAGCGCAGGCACGTGAAATGCAGGCACTAGCACTGGAATAATTGGATGGGCCAGTTTGGCTCAAGAGGCCTTCAGTGAACCTACCAAGCAGAGATGCTGCTCCAAGGTGGGAGCAGATGTGGCAGGGGGACGTTAAGGGTTGGATCTGCTGCTGGGAGGTTCATTGCCTGTTCAATAGCAGCATCTTCCTACGCTGCGTTTTGTGTTTCAGGTGTTGCTGTGTATTTCGAGGGTAGCTGGCTAGATGGCGCTGGAATATTCGTGTCTCTGCGTGAGTGTGACTCGGCTCATCCTCAAATTCCAGGGTGCACCAAGGAGGAGGGAGGGGAAAAGAAACCCAAGTCATAGCCTGCTTCAGTGGAAACATACCTGAATGAGCGTCCTGTGCAGAGCTGCAGAGGCTGTGAGCCATCTGCAGAGCCATCTGCAGCAGCCTCCAGGCTGTGAGCAGCGAGGCGTTGGGCAGGGCCCTGCTCAACTGGGGACAGGGTCTATCTACCAGCATGCGGGTCCATGATGTCCCTTACAGGGTCCCCTGTGGGGGATGGCTCTGCTTTTTACCTCTATAATGCAAGAAGTTTCAGCGAAAATGAGCAAAATGCCTTCAGAGAGACTGCCCTTTTCTCTGGAGAACAAGGAAGCCAGCTTTAGGGTAGTGACTAGGCCTAGTGTTCCTGCCACGCAGGGGGTCTCGAGAGCAAGGGTCGAGCTCCGCTCTGTTCATGTGGCCTCATAGCAGAGGTGGGAAGCGTTTCTCCCACGATGGCTTTTACGAGAAGAGCACTTCAAGGCTTTCTCACCCGCTGGAGTATGTGGAGCTGTAGTAACTATGCAGAGAAGACTTTGCACCTCTTTTCTGAGGGTGTTAGGTGATTATTTTAAAATCGATGCATATTTTGTTGTTTTCCTTTGGCTGCCTGATGAAAGTCCCAGTGTCACCTGGTGGCTAAACCCCAATGCCAGTTACCTGCACAAGTCTCGGCCACCCAGTGAGGCCCTGTGTAGTTCCTGAGGGCTCCTGCTGGTCTCCTGCATCAGACAGCACCACTCCAGGGTGCTGTAGAGCACCCTGTGATCATGTGATGGAGCCTCTGAAGCCCTGTCCTTGTGAGGTGTCTCAGTTTCTTGGCATGTCACTGGTCATCCTTTGTGGATGCTCTTTGATTACAAGGCTGGTCCCCAGATGCAAGCAGATGGTTGCATGGCATTACTAGAGGAAGGGCTTTGACCTTGGAAATTTTTTCCTCTCCTGAGAACTGGATGATGTCTATAGCTGGCAGTGAGTCCCTCTGGAGATTCACTTCTTTTCTCTTGAATTGTTTCCACTGATAAATTCAGTAAATTTTGTTCAAAGTGGATGTTATCAGTACCTCTGGGTATTTGGTAGTTTCACTTGCAGTGACCTGCTGTACCTTCTTCCTAGCACCTACACGCAGGCAGCAAAGCTGCTCCAAAAGTAACCCCAGCAGGCAGAAAGCTCAGCCAGAGGCTCTTTCTTCGACCTGTGTCTTTAAGTTCCTTTGGTCAGGCACAGCTCTGGACACAAATTATACCAGAATCTCACAGACTTTGAGTTTTAGGCAGCTGCTCCTTTCTGTTAGAAAGCTGACTAAATACTGCAGGACTAAATACTGCAAGCGGGGAGTTCAGCGAACAGATTTGACTCTGTTCTGTATCCAGGCCAAGACAGTTCTGCTTTGTTTCAAAAGCCCTCTGCTACAAGCAAGTAGTGGAAAGTCTTCAGGGCAAGAGACAGCACTGCTTTTCTTGCTATTAATAGTTGTTAGTGGATTTGGTACACAATATACTTGGGACTTAAAGGCCATTAACAACTAGGTTTTCTGAATGCTGAACTCCTAAGAGTGCTTTCTGGCATCTGCCTCTCTTAGAAGCTTTGTGTCTTCAAAGGCTGAAGATGTCAGATGGGAGAATTGCTACATGGCTCTGGCTAGAAATAGCATGAAAAACTTAGCAAAGGGAAATGTCATTCCTCTTGTGGGGAGAGCTATTAGATAGTGTTGCAAGGGAAGTGGTTGAAAGGTGTGTCTTGTGTCACTGCCGACTGAGTTGAGCAAAGCACTGAGGCAGGAAACAGTCATGGACAGCTCGCAGATGACCTCCATGATTACAGAGTGTAATTCCAGTGGCTGGGATATTCCTTTTCAGAGGAAGAGTGGGGTGGAAAACCCTGCAGCTGACCAGCCCCATAGATTCCCATCTTTTCACTGGCCTGAGCAAGGTTCTTAAGCAGGGACATTCCTCAGTTTCTACGGAGCTTAAATCTGTGACTATGTGACTCTTTTGGGTCCATCAATAGCACTTTCTGCTGCCTCTGCATCAGTCCAACCCACTCTCAAGTGAGACAGAAGGATTAGGGTCAATCATTAACCTCTTCTGGCCCTAACTATTCCAGAAGGCTGCAAGACACAGGCTATTTTGTGTGCTAAATTCGATGTCTCTTGAGGGAAGAGCACTGCCCAGATAGACCATGTCTGCATCTCTCCCACCCCCAGTTATCCCACAACCCCCAGTTATCCCACAACTTTGTTCCCACGCCGTAGCTGCGAGGAGGAAGCAGTGAGCTAGAGCAAAGGCATCGGACTTAGTCACCTTGGCCACCAACCTCCTCCTTCCAGGCTTCTGTGGAAAGCTGGATTTCTCTGCAAGTCCCAGCTCTTCAGCTCTCTCCGGGCAGAGGAGCGCACAGGCTGTATGACCTGTCTTTTGCGTGGCTGTGTTCCTTTTTTTTTTTTTTCCCCTGCGGGTCTGAGATTGCTTCTAAAATCAAGGCAAACAATGACCCAGACAAGTTTTTTTTCCTGAGGGTTTGTCTGTACAGGGAAGTTGACCCATATAATTATACCCTTATGTTACACCAATATTGCCACTCCATATGAATGTTCTTATTTGGGAATAAGCGTGTCGAAACAGAGCTATATTGGTGTTTTTAGCAACATAATTATGCTAGTAGGTTCGGAGTGTAAACAAACCTTTAGGCACCAGTGTTGTGTTTTAGGGTGAATAAGCATTGTTACAGACAGCCCTTGTTTTCTGGCAATCCTGTGTTGACTTATGCTGTTACTGATTTTCGCAATCTGATCTTCTTAACTCTTTTGGAGTCATGTTTAACCCGAGGACCTTGTTGCTCTCCCATTTCAAAGGCACAGCTTTCTTTTATAGTCCGAATTTGATGATAGTCACAAATGCAGCTTGGAAACCCAACAATTCTGCTGAGCAAGTGCAGAATTTAATTGCACACAAACTCCCTCGAATATGGCCTTTCCAGCTTGTGGTTCTCCTCGTGAGCCCAGCAGCAGTGCACTTAATTTAGGCCAGGAATTATTGTCAACATCTTTCGCAGATGGCAACAGCTTGTTCCATCTGAGAGGAGGGGGAAATTTTCTAGCAAACTGCCTTTCTGTAGCAGCCTAATTGAGATACCTTTAGGAGGACTCTGTCATTAACTAGAATCAAAATTCCCCAGGGATATTGATGCAAGCTTTGCTTTCAGTGTGTGCAAAACCACAACTCTCAGAAATACCTGTTCGGCAGAGCAAATGAGACGTGAGGTATCCTGAAATCCTCCAAATCGATGTTGCTTTCCTGGAAGTGCTTACAAACCTCAGCACCAGCAGCCAGGAAACCTCACCAAAAGGGAAGAGCAGTGATTTAACAGGTCGTTATCTGTATTGCATTATGGACAGAAGGCCCCTTTAGCCAAGCACCACGTCCATGAATTAGCAGCAGAGGCCCCAGTCGTGGGTATGTCCTGCACAGTCACCTTCCTTGCTGAGGCTTCGTGGTGCTGAGACAGTCCCCACTAACACATCTGCAATAGCTTCAGGAACCCAACAGTTTCCACCTTTCCAGCGAGGCTGGGCTGCCATATGACTGTGTCTGACCACGTAGACATTTCCTGAGATAAGGGACCAGTCGTGCTGACATCTGCATGTGTGTGCACAGGCTGTGCTGATTGCAGCCAGAAAAGACAAGCAAAGATCTACAACCCTCTTGGGAGACAAAGGCTTGTGTGTTATCTCCCAGTTGTCTCATTTCCTATTCATCTCCAAAGGTGACTTCAGAGCCCTGGGTTGGGGTCTGCATGTCCTATCATACCGGCTCCCGGGCTCATATGGAACCATGTTTTTAGTGAGAGGAGAGGCACTTCACAGAAAACCTGCAGTCTGTTGTTGTCTACTGCTAAAAATCTTGAAATTTTGTGAAAGAGGTATGGCAAAAAGAGCTCGTGTACGCAAAGTTTGTCTGCGTTTCTTTTCCAGCTACGTTCGCTGACCCTCTGCTACTTCTCTCTGAAATCTGGCTTCTCAAGGACATAAGAGAGTCAACACCTCCGAATGGGACCCACCAACTTCAGCACCAAGGAAAGGAGCTCCGGGAGCAAGTAGGTTACACTAAGCAGAGTTATTTAAATTTTACGCCGCTCCATGGTCTGAGTTGATTGAAGGAGGCTGCTGGGCTTCATAACACTGAGCCACCAGTAAGCACCATGAGTGCTCATGTGTTTTCTTTCAAGAGCTGAGCAGGAGGCTTTGCTTTCCAGAAAAGCCAGGAGGAGGAGAAAAATAACTCCAGTAAGAAGTAAAAAAGTGCCTGAACATTGACTTTCAATGTAGGGCTGTTCTCTGGAATGGGAAGAGTAGAGCTTCCTTTTGGAGGGGTTTCCAAAGCCCTTCTTTAGCAGTGTGAAAGAGGTGCCCTGGATCTGTCTTGCTGAGAGTGTGTCACCTTGCATGAGCTAGTGAATTGCTGGGCCAGAGGAGACAGGACTCTGCATCATAGGTGCTCACATGAGGGCCAGAGATACAGGTTTTGTTGACTGTTTCAGTCAGGAGAAGTAAGGCCCCTTTATACCTGAGCTTGTCCCCTCTCCTAGCCCACCAGGAGAGGGACACGCAATTCCAGTGCTAGCTAGGAAGGCTGAGAGTGGAAGTTGTCCTGCAAACACCGAAACACCTGGCATTCTGTGATCGTGGCCTGTGATATAAAATCCCTGCTGGATGATTTAAGTTGTGGCTGAGCTTTCAGAGCAGCCTTTCCCGCACTGCGTGGTAGAGCTCTCCCCTTTGGCAGGTCTGCAAGAGGAAGCTGAACTACTGAGTAAGTCAAAGGGTCCCTGGACTCCTGGCATAGGCTGTAGCTGCACATTTGAAGGCTGAAGCTTTGGGATCTAGGTGTCTGGATAGAGAGCAAGGCTGGAATTTGGTACCTTCAGTCCTCTTCTGGCCAAAATTAATGAAATCCTCTAATTTCAGGTCTTTGCATCATGTGAAAAGACTACATGCACATATGAACAGATGAGCCGTATCTGCCAGTTTTGTTTCCAGGTTGATTTTAGTGTTACTATTTTAGTGTCATACCTACTCAGACCTTTTTTTCTTCTCTGGCAATGGCTGAAAAAAGTCAGATCTTAGCCCATAGTCCATACTGATAATCCCAGGGCATTTGTGTCTCTGGTTTGGCCCGCTTGTGTCTCTGGAAGCAGAGAGATGGATTCAAAATGAATGACAAGAACAGTTGCGAGGGGAGCCCACCATGTCAGCAATGGAAATTACAATAAACAATAGTTATTTCTTCCCTGTTACAGGTTTTGCAGGATGTCCTAATTACCTTGACATTATTACTACGGAAGTTGTGCTCTATCCACCCACTAAGTACAGGAAATATGCCCAGTGTGTAATTCTATCCTTCACCTCACATGCCTCTAATAGGATGGAGCCTGAAAGGAAACCGAATAGCCATGGAAAGGTTAACCTGAGACAGCAAGAAATTAACCCTTTCATTTTCATTCACCCCCCATTGCTTTGGGAAAGTGCTGTCAGAGGGTGGAGTATGGGGTGGTGCCATATAGTTTGTTTACTTCCAGATTTAAAGGAATTTTGCAGGAAATTTGCATTAAATCAGTTAGTTTGAAGCAGTCATGAGGGATGCTGTTATGCAGCCTATTTACTTTAGATGCAGCCAGTAAACATATGGAAATAGAAGGTGGTTTATTTGTTACTTATCATTTATTAGCTTCTTCCTCAGGCAGAAAACAACACAAGAACCTCACCAGAGCAAACTATAAAACTGGAAATAGATCCCTTGCCCATGGCAAAGAGCTTGCAATCTAATGTGAGGCATGTAACACGTTAAAGAGAAGGAGGCGCAGAAAAGGGGGACATGGTGTTACTCAGGCTTGTGTTACTTTTCCTAAATAAGCAAATTTGCAAAGAGTGTTAGCAGTCAGAACTGGCCTGGCCTTGTTGCTGTCACTTTTCTCGGCGCTCTATTTGGGAAGGGCGTCCAGCAGAGCAGCAGCACCAGCGGAGCAGGGATGCTCTGCTGCTGCTATTGAGGGGGAAGGCACACGTCAAACCAGCGTTCAGGATGTTCTGCCTAAACCTGCTGAAATGTATTTGCACAGTGAAACTGTGTTGCAGCCTCAGCAAATCGTAGCTGACGGGGCATAGCAAGGGATGGGAATGGAAAGAGAGGGGCACCATGCAAGAACAGATCAATTGCAAGGGGCATCGAGATGGAGATGTGATGGTTTCGTTCTGGAAAGAGAAGCAACAGATCTTCATAAGACAAGGGAGGCGATGGACACCTCAAGAAGCAGGGGAGCTGCAAGTCAACTGTGCAGGTAGAGCAGATCTGTGTGCATTGCAAATGCTGCTCTAATTTGTAAGTGTAGGACAACGCGGATTAAATGAAGATAATCCCTTTGCAATGGTTTAGTCAGCACAGGTGAGTCATTTAGCATCTGGATTGTATGAGCATAGAAATAATTACGCAAGCCATAGCAAAGGGTTGGGAAGAAGTGTTGGAGAACAGAGCAAAATATAGAAACGTCTATTGTAGCCAATGGGTAAAAGGTAAAAACTGACTGAGTATTATGTTGCACTGTCTTATTTGCCCCCCAAGGACATACACACAGGAGACCCTGCACAAGTCGAAAAGGGTTGGCTATTTAAAAAAAAAAAAGAAAAGCCAAAGTGAAATACAGCTTTGCCTTTCACGGTTCATGCATCCTCTGTTATGTCTGTGAACGAAGAGACTGATTTATAAGTTTAGTACATGTGACTATGGAAGGTCTTTTAAAAAGTTGTTGCAAGACGTTGAATCTTTTGATCTGTAAGGACTCTGCAAGAACAGGAACGCTTTCCACGTTTAGTTCTGAGGACTGGCACAGGAGAGACCTGCTACGCAACAGCCTTGACTTTTTGCTCTCGTACATTCCATGTGTGTTTCCCAGTCAGACAAAATCATTCTACTTGTCACTACACATGTGGTTTTTGTGACTGAAGACAAAAAACACACACAAAAAAAATCAGGATACATTCTCCTCCCCTTCCATGTTTGAAAATCATAGTCAGGACCAAAGCAAATTTTTATTCTCATTTAAACGCTCCCCTGCTGTAGTGAGGTGGAGGATGAGGCAGGGGGGAAATGCAAATGCCCAAAAGCAGGATAAATCCTGAGGGCTTTAGGTTCGAAAATGTTATAATTGAGTTGTTTGTGGGTTGGAGGTTTCTTTCAGGAGAAATTTCAGCAAATTGAAATGAAATGTTTATGAAATGTTCATTGGCAGCCACAGCTTGTGGTATTAGGCTTTTCGGGTGGCATTTTTATGTATTTCCTAAATTTCTCTTCATCCAACTTGAAAAGACTTATTTTGAAATAAT
>NW_010578823.1:28647-67661 GCF_000705375.1 Tinamus guttatus | reverse complement strand
AAAGAGGAGGAAGGGAGACTCTCAGTTCCACCATAAAACCTGTCATCCGCCTAATTATTTATTTGCTGCTCTGACTGAAAGAAACCAGCTGGGTCCATCGGAAGTGCTGGACCTTCAAGTGATGGAAGGGAAGTCCACATGCCACCAGGACCAGCGTGCTAATGGAGCTGGACAGAGTTGTCCTGGAGAAGATGGCACTGAGAAGGAGCCCCATGACACTGGTTCAGGAAAACCACTGAGTTTAATTCACAAAGAAGTGGGAGTGAGTGGCTTGCAGTGTGCTACCCCCTTATGCCTCCACCATGCTCGACCAGAATGTCTAGGTGAATTTATGGTCATGCCTGGACTTGCCATGTATGGACCTGGAAAGAATTTCTTTGGTGGTAAGTGGTAATTTATCCCACGTTACAGACATTTTTGCTTTTCTTTCCCAAGAGAGCCTACAGGGCAGCTTATTAGTACTACCTCCACTCCACTGTAGCTCCACACACAGGACTTGGGTGATAAAGCACAAGTCCTAAAAAGCAGTTAGCTAGGTCCTCTAGAAACAACAACAAAGGAGATTTCAAGGTATTGTGTTTGGGGTTTTCTTTGATGAGTAGCCTGCTTCTTAATCTTGAGGCTCCTCCCTACACCCTACATATTTTTTCTCAGTCCTGTGAACTAGAAATTTGTGCTTTTATTCTTGGTAGTAACTCTTGAGGGTTTTAGATACGAGAGTGACTGTAAGAAGCCAGGCTTCCTGGAAAGCACCGTATCTCACAGGATCTGTGGTAGAAGCCCTGTTTAAGTTGCTGAATTCTAATGGAAAAAAAAAAAAAGAACTAGGTGGGAAGTGTGCAACTCCCACACAATCCTCTCCCATTTTGCAGTGAGTTCTCATTTGCTCATTTGCTCCCTGGTTACAAGAGCATGAAGCAGTTGTCTTCTCATTTCTGAAATATCAGCAAACCCTCCTCTGCAAAATGGAAAATGTTTTGAATGCTAAAATGAAGGGTGAGATTTTTCAAGCTTGGCTAGGGGAACAGAAGGACTCGTTCCCGCTCCAGTGAAAAGGGAATGGGTCTCTGCATCTCCTGGACAACCGTGGTGGGATGTGAGAGCTGGGATTTTACAGTCTGTTGCTTGCCCAGAAGTGACAGCTGTGCAGGACCTTTGCTGTGCGTGTTGGCGATGTACTAGGGAAGGATCCATTTCAAAACACAGCTCCTGAACTGGTCCTCTGTAAGCATCTGACTGCATCTTGTTCAGTTGGAGTTCAGACCTTAGTCTGCAGCTGAGAAGTATCTGTAAGATTGATTCATGATAGGACTTTGTAATGCATTGGCAGCATTGTTTTACTGCAGGTTTTATTGCACATAGGGACTACTTAGGTGGCTTCCCATCGCAGGAGGTGTTTATCTCTTGGTGAGGATTAGCAGAGTTCTGTACCACAGAGTCTGGTATAGCTGAGTAAGTGGTTTAGTGTAATCCTTCTGAGAAGGATTGTTGTCCTCAAGGGATTCTTGAGGAGGTTTTCTGTTTGTACCAGGCTTTCAGATGACTTTCAAGCAATTTTCTTTCATGTGGAGTTTGTGCAGCTTTTTTGTGATGAGAGAAAGATTTCTCTCCAAGACAGTGTTTGGGTTATAGGAAAACTCAAAGACAATAAACAGACCTTACTGTGTCAAGAAGACCCTACTGGAACATCAGAAGATGGTAAAAAGTACGACTTTTGCAAGCGGGCAGTCCTGCCTGGACAGCTTTGGGATCTGCTTGCCTGTCTCCTGCAGATTTGATTTTCATCAGTCATCATCAGATTTGATTTTCAGTTTTGCATTAAGGCACCTTCAGAATTGCAAATCAAGTTAAGCAGCGTGCAGAAGTATTTGCAGTGACAGGGTGAGCGTGCCTTCAATGTGGGGTCCAGCCACACGGAAATCTGTTCTCTAGAGTTCGGAATAAAGAGCAAGCAGGAGCTCTGAAACTCCAAGTGATTAGAGGAGAGGTGGTCCTGTACCCTCTCTTTCTCTTCCTGTCATTACACAGAGTAAAGTTGAGCATTTCTGTTCTTAAAATGCCCCAGCCTAGCTGGATCTTATTTTGTTATTAGCCATTTAATGTAAATTTCTGATTTGAGCTAGGTAGGAAATACAATCCTAGTTCACACATCTCAAGTCTAGAGATAAAAAGAAAGGGAGCAGGATCACTCTGCCTAGAGTGATACCGCTAGACTACGGAGAAAGTCATACACAGTGACAAAATAGAAATGATGGCAGTTGCAATAGCAGCCTTGACAGTAAAACATTTTAAGCAGTCCAGATATAAAGCATATTCTTGGAGCCCTGGCAAGGATGCAAACATCTCTGCACACAACCTCAGTCCCTCTTGAAAAACCAAGCTTGGAATTTTAAAAAGCAAAAATATTAGAGCGATAAAAAGAACGAACGTGAAAATCACATGTTGAGCAATTACTAACGATCTTAGCAATGTGTTGTGTAAATGGGAGGAAGAGGAAGGAGTAGGAAGCACTTAATATTCTTCAAGATTTTTTTTAAATTATTCAACAATTATTGATGGAACTAAAGCAATCTATAACATCAGGGGTTTGCAGGAAGCTTTTTGTTTTATAATGGAAAACTCAGACATTATGGTGTTTGGCGGAGGAGGAGAAATGGCATCCTGAATCACCAAAAAAAAAAAAAAAATCCAGGAGAAGAATAAAGCATCAAAATCCTGTGGGATGATTGGGTTTTTGCCTGGACAGCTAATTTCAGCTTTTTTTTCTTTTCTTTTCTTTTCTTTTTCTTTTTTTTTTTTTTTTCCAGCCCCAGCTGGACTCAAGGCCCCAGCCTGCCTACAGCTGATTGGAAACGTGGGGATATCCAGTGTGTTTTGATGGGTATCCATTTATAGCATCAGTCAAACAGTCAGAACATCCAGTCCTTCCTTGTAGCTGCACTGCAGCTCAGGTACGTGGCAGGTGCTGAGCTGGGGTGAACAGGAATGTGGCAACCAAGGGAACATGTTGCAGGAACTGTGCACGTTTGGCTCTCCAGCTCAGAAATAACCCACAGAAATGATCAGACACTTGAGAGACGTAATTGCTCTGGCAGCCCAGCTGGGCCACAGGATATCTGTAGGAAATGGAGCTGCAGCAGGGAAATCAGGACAGTTGCAGCTTCCCTTTTGCAAAAGGACCAGGGTGTAAATGCCAGCTGCTGTGTATAAAATTCTTCCTTCTTTTGCTGTAGCAAGCTGTGAACAGCACTGAGCCTTGGCAGTTATTTCACTATGTCATGAACTTCATCCTTTACCATTTCAACAACTCTGTATTTTAATGCTGCATTGAGAATCCTGGGAAATAAACAGTTTTCTATGTCACAGCACTGCAAATTTTGCTATGGCTCACACTGTCACGTTCATTTATTCATTTATTGATATACATAGATAGATATAGAAAGATATTGTACTGTGGTCAGTTGAAGGTTTCGGGGGGAAAAAGCGAATGTCCGATCTTCAGTATAAATTGTTAAGTATTTTTCACAATCGTTCCTGAGCTGCAGTCTTTGGAGAACATTGTACATGGTCGATGGAGCTGTATTAAACACTGCTGCTGCCCTCTGCTTCCTTGGAAGATGAAACTGCTTTGAGAGGATCCTTCCCAGCCTCAGCTCTCCTTCCTGCGCCGACACCGCTGCTCGCTGTCCCCTCACTGTGTCAGGGCAGCAGTGCGAGGCTGGTAACACGACCCCAGGCACTGAAGTCGGTTGAGTTATTTTTAAAGGTTACAGAGGGCATATTGACTTGGATCCATGAGCTTGCAGCACTGCTCTGAGAGACAAACTCAGGAGCCCTAAATTCGGGCCAGAAGCCTCAGGACCAGACTTTGGCCATGGTGTGGGATCGCACCTCCATGCTCGGATGTGACATTGGGGGCCTTCAAAGGCAGCGCCAGGCTGAGGAGCCGCCTCTGTGCCACAGCCATGGAGGGAGCCAGCCCCGTGCTGGTGGATCCTCACCGAGCCGTGCTGGGTCTGCCCGACTCTGTGTGCCAAGTCAGCTAAAATGACACACACACACAAAAAAAGACAAAACGGTGAAGTGTCATTTCACTTTCTGTTGTGCTGTAGGGGTTGAAAATAACCCCGCTGAGGGGAGAAAAAAAAAAAAAAAAAAAAAAGGCAGGCTGGATGGTTTTCTGTGCGGGTGTGAACGTGGGCAGGCTCCAGGCTCGGGCCCCACAAGGGCTGTCGCGGGCAGCGCAGGGGAATCGTGGGGCCGGGGGAGCCCGAAGTGGAGGGAATGAGCTGGCAGGGCGAGGGCTGAGGGAGGGGGATTCCTTAAGGCCGTGTCGCAGAGGTGACCTCAGCCCCGCTTCACGACGGGCTCTCGCTTTCTTTTCCAGCCCTGGCCCCGCGCACTGGTGCTGCAGTCAACGCCGGAGGCTGTGACGCAGCTGGGGCACCCGCCGGGCTGGGGTGCCGTGCGGAGGGACCCGCTGTCGCCGTGGCAGAGACAACGTAGGCGCCGCTGCGAGCAGGGCGGCAAGGCGCCGCGTGCGGCCTCCTCTGGAAATGGAGGCAGGTGCCGCCATCTCCTTGCACGACAAGCACCGTGGTTTGAACCGGGCCTCGCGCTCGTCCGTGCAAAGGGCAGCTGAGCCCTGGGCATCCACAGGAGCGGGATCCTCCTGCACGCATGGTGGCCATGCAGGGAAGAGCTCCTGGAGCGCGGAGTTCGCTCTCATGGCTAGGCCTCGTTTCTGTCACCCCCTCATTGCAGTCCGTACCTCATGCGATTGAACTTTAAAGGGATTCGTTCTTCCCTGTGGCTTTATAATAATTCGTGCTGCTAATTTATGATTCGGACTACTGCTGCTAGTGCCTCATCCGCTATGTGTTTCGATGCTGTCTGAGGAAGGGATGACCTGAAAGGGTTTAGCTTTGACTCGTGTCTGTGAGATAGTGGAGTTGTATTTATAGCCTATTTGCTAGCTTGGGAAATGTGGTCACAAACAGATTTTTTAAATTTTTTTTTAAGCAAGTTGGATGTTATCTATTGGTATGGCTTTAGTTTCCTGCTCAAATACAGACATGCTGTGTAGCATTTGTGTATGTTTTGTATATGTTTTTTTTTCTTTTCTTTTTTTTTTTTTTAATTTGGCCTTAAGTGCACATATATGCTTTGAGGTACAAAACTCTTGCTGGCATTAATCTACATACCTAGGATCCAGCAGAGTTTTTAGTGGTACATAGCACTTCGGACAGAGCATCAGGTACTTGTTTGTGTTCTTAGGTGACAAACCAAGCTCAGGGTTTGCGGAGCCTCTCTCTTTTGGTATTAAACCTTTCCATCCCCAAAGCTGTCTGAGAGGGAACATCTCGAAGGACACCTGTCTGCTGCTTAGGTGCAGCACAGACCTTTATTTTCTGTTCTCGTAAGTGTAAACTTGGAGGAGATCCATATATGTTTGGCAGGAAAGTCACATAACATACCAGCTTTGTATACGCAGAAAAAAACCTCAGAACCAGGATTTAACATGTAGATCTGAGAAGAGAATTTCCATCTGTGCAATAGAGAAAGACCTTAATTTTGGTTCTGATTTTTCCTCACCAGCTGGTCCTAGTAATTATATAACGTATCAAGCCAAGTAGTCCTACTCTGTGTAATATGTGAATTCATTTAAAACCATTTCTTAAGGAAAAGAAGATGTCCTCCTTTAATTGTCTCTCTCTCTTTTTTTTTTTTAAAGAACACAGCCAATAAACTATTAATTAGCCGCTTACAATAGCAGGCTTACATGAGTCTGTGCCTGTTTTCATCCTTCCTAAACATACGCATCCTGCCCATGAGGAACGCCGGCGCGCTCGTGTCAGGAAGTGGTGATGGGGTAAATCCCCGCTGCCGCACGCGCGGCATTTCCCAAGCCGTGAGTCACGGCCGCAGCGCCCCGGCGTCTCGCTCCTGCTGCGGGACGTGGCACCTGCTGCGCGGCATGGCAGGGAGCAGGAGAGCAGGAATAAGTGCATTCGAGCAACGCTTGTTCCTGGTGCTATTTGTGCAGTTTCTCGCTTGCTCGTTGGGAAATATGCAGGTATGGAGTAGCCTAAGGGGGAGCAGTTTGTGGGTCATTGGTGGCAAGGAAAGCTAAGATAATCTCCATCCTTTCTTCTTGGATGAGACAAGGTATCACTGTAAGATAGCAGGAAAAAAAAAAAAGGTTAACCCTAAGCAGGGGTGTCATGTAGGTCATCTCCCCGTAGACCCTGTGTCTGTCTTCGAGGCTCGTCCCTTACAAGCAAAAGCAGCCTGTGGAACATGTACTTCAAATATTCCTGTGCACCACAGCTAGATACAGCTCCCCTTCCTTGCAAGCAAATCCTACCTCTTAAGTTAAGACAAAACCACAGGGGAGGGAAGATTCCAGGAGAAGAGGGAACAGGTGGAAGAGTTGTAAAATATATCCTAGCAAAGCTATTACAGATAAGTATTAGCACTTCATCGGTAACACATGACCTTGTGTCACTGTCCCAGCTGCTGAATCTTTGAACTACCTTGTGAAACACATTCAAAGCATGGAGGAGGATGAGGGTCCTAAAGGTTGCAAAACCAATGTCAGCAGGCAGGTTTGTGGATAGGAAATAGATGATTTGCAGGACAGGCCTGCAGGTGCCTCTACTTGCAAGAAGGAGCCAAGCTGAGGTTTTCATGTAGGCCTCTTTTTAGGCATTATTAGCAAGGGAGAGGCTGTCCATCCTTTTATCTCAAAAACACGGCAAGGATACAAACGAACTCCCCACCCTGCCACGACTGACTGACTTGTTTGGCTATCGCTGCCTTATCCTGGCAACCTGCTTCCATAGCTCTGACGCTAATCCCAAAGGAGCCTTTGGGATTTCATGTACTAAAGAGATGTTTCATGCATTGTGTGGCATCCGTGAAAATCTCAGTGCTAAGTAGAGCAAGTGCAAAGCTTAAGAGAAGACTGTGGTGGAAATGAAGAAGGCAGTAGACAAAAAGAAAGAAAAAAAAAGGTGGAGGGGGAAGGAAAAAGCATCAGGATGCCATTTAATGTAAGATGGCTGAATAGAGATATCATGGGACTATTTCAGAAGAGGTAAAGGAAGACTGGAGGAGACCAGTAATGTTGTGACAGAAAAGCAGTGCCATCAGCAAGCACAGAAAAGGAAGTGTAAGAAGACTTGAGTCGAGCCCAGTGCTTCTTCCTTGTAGCAGAGAATTGTCCTTCAGCAGCAGTACTATAATCTCCCTCCTGCTCCGTCCCTAGACATTAGGCAGCTGTGGGGTCTGTGCAATTGATATTGTAGCTCTTCTGCAGTAGTTGCAAAGCAAGAGGGAGGCATGGCCTAAAGGTAAGCAGCTAGATGGCCATGTTGGATTTGGTACGTCCTGTGCGTCCAAGCGCTTCATGCTGAAATTACTTGGGAGCTTGCGAGTCTGTTGCTATAAGAGAGAGGGAAGGAAGCATCAGGATTCCGCTCTGCAGCGGCAGAATCCCAGGTAAGCCCATGAGCAGGGAGCACTGCTGTTTAGCAGAGTGGTGTGATGCTCTGTGCTGCTTGCAGGGAAGTCTCAAAATCCCAGAGGATTCCCAGCTGCCAGGAAGCGTGCCTGCAGTAGCGTTAGAGTCAGCCAGTCTGGGAATAAAATCTCCAGCTAATCACTCTGTCACTAACAGAAGTCAGTACGCATATCGTTGGAGAATTCCTGTTTTAATAGATCACCATATAAATTGTTTAATCATGTTTGATTTCCTGGACTGAGATGCAACTTGATTTCCTGGAATATTGGCATGGCTATATTCTCCAGATATCTCTTCTTGATATGCTTTGCTCCCTCAATTTCTTCTGATAGGATGCTTTATAGTAAGGATAAAAAGCAACCTGATTCCATTTTACTGACATCTGGTTTTATTTTAAATAGTAACAAATTTACTTCTAGTCTAATTTTAATTCACTTGTTATCATTAAAAAAAAAAAAAAAAGAGGAGAGGTAGGTATTTTGTTTTAATACTTTAATATATGGAAACAGGAAGAGACCTGTCAATTGTTATCAAATATATAAATGACAGAAAGAAGTTCTTCCTCACATGGAGATGGAGCTTCCTGTGTTTCAATTTGTACCCAGTCCTGTCACTGGCCACCACCGAGAAGAGTTCAGCCCCATCCTCTCCTCAGGTATTTGTACATATCAATCAGATCCCCTTTCAATCTTCATTTCTCCAGACTAAACAGGCCAAGCTTGTGTAGTCGTTCCTCATACGATAGATGCTCCAGTCCCTTAATCATCTTCATGGCTCTCCACTGGACCCTCTCTAGAAGCTCAATGTCCTTCTTGTACTGGGGAGCCCAGAACTGCACACAGTGCTCCAGGTGCTGCCTCACCAGAGCTGAGCAGAGGGGCAGGATCCCCTCTCTCAACCTACTGGCAATGCTGCTCCTGATGCAGACAGGCTCCCATTGGCCTTCTTGGCCACAAGGGCATATTGCCGACCCATGGTTAACTTGTTGTCAACCAGGACTCCCAAATCCCTCCCCACAGAACTGCTTTTCAGCAGGTCAATCCCTAATCTGTACTGGGACTTTCTTTGCTAGCAGTGGGTTAGGCAGGGCTGTGCTCTCTGAGGCAGACACAGGGTGGCTGGCTAGATTGTTAACCAAAGGAGAAAGCAGATCCAAAGAGCAAAGGCTGGCTTACAAACAAGCTGGTGCTCCAAAGAGGGAGTATGTGTGCTCTCTTACTGTCTGCTCGTGTGTGTGCTGCCATGTCAGGAGTCATGACTTGGGCAGCAACCCGGGCATAGAGTGTGTGTGCCCCAGGACAGTAGTCATTCCATGTGAGAGACTGGCGGTGTGATATTCTCTAGGACAGAGTCCCAGGAACACAACCACTAGCAGCAATGGATCTGTGACTCCTCCGTGTTATATCTTCCCTGCTTCATGCACATTCACTTCCCTCATCCTTTTCTCCCCAGTTACAAAAGCTCAGTTCTGCACATGATGCCCCAGCTTTGTCCTGCACTGTTCATGTTGTGCCACATTCGCACATGCCCCTTGTGCCTCCTGCATCGCCCCCGTGGTTCTGCGTGTGCAGCTTCAAGTGCAGGACAGGCTAGTCCTGCTGCCGGGAATTGTCCAGATCCCAGGCATCTCCCACAGCAGGGCACTAGCCTGTTGGTGTGATCCAAGCAGAGAACATACAGTGCTGTCCTCTGTGATGGGGACTGTCTTTTGTAAAGACTGCTTAGTCACAGGTAAGCTTTATTTTTATAGCCACTGATGACAATATGGCTCAGATCCTACCTGTCCACCCTTTGGGATGACTTTCATGGAGAAGCAAACAGTACCTCTGATTCTGGAAAAGAAATTTCCTCTGAAGTGAAGCTGTTTAAATACTGCTGCTCATTAATTGCTTTTTTGGAGCCACAAGGGCACAGGCATGAACAGCATGTCAGATCACTCAGTATTAATAGAAACCCCATTCTTCTGGGTCTAAATGATTCAGTCGCTGATGTGTCCCCAGCTGTGCAAAGCCGAGAATAGCGAAAGGCAGCTAGGTCAGCCTCAACAGCAAGCTCTGCCTGCTCATACCAGTTGGAAAGGCAACATTTAACTAAAAGAAAAATCCCACCATCTAAATAAAAGCTGTTCTGGGCTAGCGTAACTTGTGTTGTGGCGGTGTGTTTGTAGAGCGTGTGACTTACTTAATGCTACAGTATTCACTGCACATGGTATGGCCACAGCAACAGCAGCAGCACATGCCACGTTTCCCACCTGGAAGCGCAGACCCTCACTTACATGGGCCCTGGCTGGTGGCAACCTCATCCTTTTGCACGTTAGTTTAAAAATAACACGCACAGAGAGGGCTCAGCAACAGGACATGCTCTCCCCTGTTCCTGGAGTTTCCTGAGAGCACGGCCGGATGTTTGCAGCCCATGCTAGGAACATCCCAAGGAAAGGAGCCTTGGAAGCAGTAGAAGTGAGGCTGATCCTAGCAGGTGGAGAGAGAAATGACTAAGAGCAGTCATCACTTGTAGGAGGCAGCTCCAGTATCCATTTATTATTACACATTTGATCTTCTGCTGCAGGTTTCTGTGTCATCATTCTGGTGTCTGAGTGATTGTATCTCTGCTTGCTAAAAAAAGAAGGGACGAGGTGATGCTGATTTGAAGCCTGACTCAATGTTTCTGACACCCGACCAAAGTCAGAAGAAACAAAAGATGGTTATCTGCGTCTGAAGCAAGTATTGCCTTGGTTACAACAGACAGGGTTCTGCTGTGCATCCTCTGCCATGGAAGATCTTTAGAACCATCTATGATTTGAGCCACTGGTGAACTTGATCTCTCTCTTTTGTTTCTAACTGCAGAAAATCGGTAGATTCTTTTAGAACTTGACCTTTACAAGCTTCAGTATCACAGTATCCTTGTTTGCAGTCATCGTAGGAAAAACATCTTAATATTCAGTATTATATGTGGTAACATAGAATTTACCGTGCACAGACTCAGCAAAAATAGGAATTAAGAAGAATCAGATTAAAATATTAAGTAATAGTTTTAGAACAAACAATAGTAGGTGCTTTTTTCACACAACTGTCATTCGCACAGTAGCGAATGAAAAATCCACTGAGAACTATTAAGCACAAAGATAGTATCTTTGGCCAGGAAGTCTCTCGTATGTCTGGGGAAATGTCACTCCATGCTTTCCTGGAGTTTATATCTTCCCTCGGCATCTGTTATTGGCTGCTGCCAGAGACAGGATGCCTGGCTATGGCCATTCTTATATTTTTTATGTAAGACCAGACAGGTTGGCTGCTCACGGAGCAGCCTGTCCCTGACACACTTCAAAAATCAGTCTTCCATACATTTACAGTTCTCTGTTGTGGTGGAAGTCTGGGTTTTCAGTATGGAATTTTGTTCTGTGTTGGCTGGAAATCCATCCATCGCCAAAATCTTCATGCCATTTGAATAGAATTGTGCGTTTTGGGGAAAAATCTGGCTGCACTGAACTGTGGCCTCTTCCTCCATGACCTGGTCCTGAGAACAGGGCACACAGCCTGGCCCATAACCTATGAATAGAGCAAAGTTTTGCCAACATCTCTCTTTTCCTATGTTAAAATGGCCCTGGAGTTTTCTAAAATGTTAGAGAAAAAAGCCCCTACCTGTTCTTGTGGAGCCGTGTGTTGTTTTGTGATGGTGCCCCATATCAAATACATCCAAGAGGTGCAGTATTTCCCTCAGCTGCTGGTGTCCATATCCAGCTCTCTAGAAGTGCTGCTAGATCAAACTCTACTCATTCATCACCACCTTTCGGAGCGTGTCCTTTGGGAGATCCAACCAAAAGATTTTCTTGCTGAACAGGGGAAAAAAAGCAGTAACAGTGGACTAAGGACCCCAGTGTCTCAGTGCAGGCGGTGTGAAGCAGCACAGTTTGTGTGCAGAGGTGCTGTGGGGCACTCTCACATGCTCCATGCTTCATTTTCCTACTGTGGCCATGATCTCAGTGAGAAATCCTGACCAGTAGCACAAAAAGTTTCCAAGTGCCTTAGGGTCCACTGGGATGAACTCTCCTTCTGGAGGGAAAATATCACTTCCACTCTCTCCCATCATGGAGGCATCAAAGGTAAGTCTTAGCACTAGGCAGGCTGAGTTGAGCAGCCATAACAAGGTAGGCAATGTGGTTTTTGTTGCTGCACACTCCTCCCTGACAGTAAAAAAAAAATAGTGTATTTATTTGCTTTAAAGGACTCAGAACTCCTCTTAATGCTATTTTATTCTGATTCCTCCTCTTGGCTTTCAAAGTTGCTGCTACAGGATGGGTACTTTATTCCATGATAATTTTATTTCTGGAGCTGCAATAGGACAATGACTAATTCTGCAGGTAAACTAGAAATCATTTTTCATTTGCAAGAAGGCAAACTGTGAAGTGGAAAGACTCTCTCACCCCAGAAGCCATGTGCCCTTTCATATAAATCCATGAGCCATCATGGTTTTGGCTTCAGGGAGCAGAGTTTGGGGCACACAAACATAAATTCAATGACAGTGACACATCTCTTCTAACTTGGCTGTTTCCCCTGGGCTTATCTGACTTGCTTTCTTCCTCACAAACTCTTGGGATTGAATTTTCACCTCCATTCTCCCTCAAGAATCCCCTGCATTTTGGGACTCCTGAAATATGGGCCTTTGAAAAGGAAACCAGCTGCCTCATTGCCAGTAGAAGTTTCCATCGTCGGCCAAGGAGACGTGGCAGGAGAAGTTCTGGCACAGAGGAACCACCAGGGATTTCAGACCAGCACCCACGCAAGGTCCTGCATACAGCACTCTGCCGCTCGCACGAGTGCAGTGGTGTCAGTGGAGCAGTGGATATTTTAAGAAAATTGACAGGATAACATATGAACCAAGTCCAGATTCTGCTGTGAATGACACCTACTAGCAACCTTAACTGACAGCAGAACTGCATCGCAAGTCATTTATATCTGATTGCCTGGCAAAGTGAAAAACATAGCCTTTGCTTACTTTACAGTGATGAATTTTTTCCCTCCTATATTTCTGTAACTTAATTTGACAAGGAGGAAATAAGCCCCAAACAGCCAGTCAAAAACCTGCTTTAAATGTCAAAGCATCTACAGAAATGAAGAGATCACCTAAAAGCCACAGTGTATGCTAATATATTGTATTGGTACACTTGGCCATCAAGCTGACCAGCATCAGTCCTTTGATATTCAGCATTCCCAGAGATCCCAGAGCTGTTTACTATGCCCACAAATGTCCATTTGGTTGACTAGGGCATGGCAGCCAGAAAAACCCTCTAAGTATGAACCGTTGTGTTTCTTGCTCAGGACTCCTCCTAAGAAAATTAGTCTTTAAAACATTCCTTTTTCAAAAAACAGAAGGAAGCAGGAGAGGATATTGGCAGGCAGTGAATAAACAAGAAGTCAAGTTCCAATCATTTCTGTGCAGCATTAACTGAACTTTTGGCTGTTGGTGGTCAAACAGAAGCACAGAGCAGGTTTCTGGGCTAGCTGAGCAAGGCTGAGCTGAGGGATCGTCACTGACAATCGCCCCATGTGAATGTGATGCCTGATGGGCCCAGCGACATGTGAGGACCATCAGGGAGGGGACAGGCTCCTCTGGCAGCTGAGGGCTCCCTGCCTCTGAACTGCTGCAGGCCCTGAAGGAATGGGAAGAGTTGAGGTGAGTTTGGCTCTAAGGGGCTTGTTTTGGCAGGGGTGTGAGTTCCTGCGGGTGTTAGCAGCACATAGGGCCTTAAACTGTAAGATAATCGAGATAGAGACTTTCTGCTTCCTCTGCCTTTAGAAAGCCTTTCCAGCCTGATTCAAATCCTACTTCTGGTAGCAGGTGATTTATATTTCATGGCAGTGGGGTGACTCGGCTTCTTAGGGAAGTCTCTTCACTGAAATAAGGGCTAAGTCCTTGTTACCTCACAACAAATAACCATCAAGCAAATGAACCTGAAATTTCTACTTCTAATCAGAGCATTTGCTGAGTGAGGTTAGCCCTGGTTTCCTTTGATCAGATTTTTTTTTCATCTCTCCTTCTAAGAAAGAAGAGAAAAATATTATCTTAAAGGTGGATGGGTGATGTAACACTGACAAAAAAAATACCTCATTCCTTGTTTCTCACACATATATGGGGAAAAAAAAAAAAGTAGAGTTCAAGAATCCTGGTAAAGAAGAGGACTGCAGCAGTGCTCTATAGATGATGGTGGGGTCAGCAAAGACACCTGAAGCTTGGAGCTCGGCTTCGCAGCGGGTGCCTTGCTGCCTGCCCAGATGATAGTGAGCTGCAGCAGCTGCAACTTTGCCCCTCTCCTCCGATTCCCAGGGCGAGCCCCCCCAGCGTGGCCCCACGCGGGGCTGCAGGGGCAAAAGCTGACGCGGCACCTGCGTGGGCTGACGTTTGTCTGCTCGCAGCATCGTGCTCCGAGTCTCGGCCCTCCTTCTGCGCTACAGCAGTGACAGCGCGCCCAGCTAGAGGCCCGTGAGTCATTCCTGTAAAGGCAGGAGCCATCGGCTGCGCTCTCAGGGTGCCCGTGGTTGCAGCATGAGGAAAACAGATTGTCCTCTGCAAAGGTAACAGTTGCTAGAAGGGCATTAGCCTGGTTTCAGTGTCCTGGTTTTATTTGCTCGTCCAGTGATTCCTCGCTGTGCTCCACCCGACAGCGGTTAGCGCGGCGTCAATTACCCCAGTCCCAGCCGTTTGCGTGGGGATTGCGTTAGACCAAAGGAGGCAGGGACAGGCCAGCACAGGCCACCCCACTGGGACAGCTGAGTGCGGTGAGAGGCGCGTGGTGACAGCAGGGCCGAGCCACCGCCAGCAGGACTCACCCCACCGAGGGCTCGGAGCCGCTCCGATGGGGTTCACGCATGGAAAGGGTTGGCTGAGGTGAGGGCATGTGCAGCAGCAAGCAGCAGTTGTGCCAGCAAGGCACCAGGCGGCTAAAGAAATATTTCCCTAGGATGTGCTTGTCTAAACAAGCCTTGAAGGCATGGCTTTCTTAGGAACCCATAAACAAAACCAATCTCCCCCTTGCCAAGAAAACCTGACTACATAGGTGGTTTTGTGGCCAAAGCCCTGGGCAGGGGTTCACGCCGGGTAGGTGTGGTACCGTGCCTGCCACTGCTGTCTGCTGCACAGGCATAGGCCAAACCTGAGCCCCCTCAGTGCCTCCCTCTGCATGGTGCAGCCTTTGGTCTGGTTACAGCCTCTCGATCCCACCGAGCTCTGGAGATCACGCTGAGAATGGAGTGGGTGGCCCTGGCTTCACAGCCCAGCACAGGGCAACTGCAAAGCTCTTCCTTTTCTTTCCAAAATTACTGTAAAAAAAAAAAAAGATAATGAGCTAAATCTAGATATATGCAAGGATTATGTGGGCACCTGTAGCATAATCTGTAACAGAGCCAGTTAACTATTTCACCTAATGGCTGCTCTGAACAGTATACAAATCATATAACACAGGGTGAGCAGAAAAACATTTTTCAACCAAAGCTGATGAGCTTGCAAAGAGTTTCTTTGCCCAGCTCTCTCTTACTGCAGGTTTGTCCTCTTCTGCCTGGAATCTTTCCTGTTATTTTTCTACCTTCCTGTCGCAGGATGCAACATTCATTACAATAATAGATCAAACTTTGAGTGGAAAAACTCTGCTTTACAGTTATCTTCAAGATTTCCCAGTTTCGTTCCTGTTTACTGATCTGCAGCCCTGACCCTTCTGCTCACCCTGCCAGGTACAACGTTGTAATAACACAGCAAAACAAACCCAACAGTTCTGCGAATATACCCCAAATCGGCAGGCATATTTATTCCTACTAGATACTTTGGTGAGCAGAAGATAGAGCAAAAAGTTTATCTGTCCAATAGTCTCCAATTATAATGTATCTAGGCCTTAGCATAATTAGATTTTCAAGCAGAAGGATGTGAAACTCTCTTACTCTTGGAGCTGACAACAGCTAAGAATAACCTAGGCAGACCTCCTGCATGTCAGGGCAGCCTTCTCTGATGGCTTTAGTCTTTTTACGCAATGCGGGTGGTCAGACACCAGAACAGTGAGGGAAATATTGCCCCGATGCTTCTTCTCACTCCCAACTGTCGTAAGTTGAGACACATTTATAAGAATATATTCAAAAGTATCTAACAGACTTAAAACTTAAGTCCTGTTACTTGCAGCAACCCTGGAGTTCCCAGTAACTCTGTCGCATCTAGAACACAAATATGGTGCAATGAGGTTCTTCTCACCTAATAGTAAACATCCAAACACTAGGTGTCTGTAATAAGCCAGTTCTATATAATTCTTTTAGTTAACAGAGAGCCCTCTCTTAGCTGCATATCTTAAAATGGAATAAGTGATATTCTGGAGGTACATTTGTTTAGAAGTTTGGCCAACTTCCTTAGAAGTTCAGGAGACCGAGGTCTCAAATATCAAGCAAGCAAGGATAGGGAAGATGAATCCCACCCAAATGACAAAGGTTGTTTGCGGATTTAACCAAAACCTTGTCACTGAAAGGTTATGTAAAATTTCTATATCAATTTCTTAACCTGAAAAAGTCAAGTGCTTTAGAAACCCTGAGTAGACAACTTGCTTTGTCTCTATGTGTCTAAAAGCTTTGCCATCTGGTCAGAGGTCCTACCAATAAGTGCTGTGGATTCTCTTGTGAGATACATAGGAAGAAGTCCTGGGTGGAAGAGTAAAACTGGGGCAGATTTGTTTGGAAGGGTTTTCATGGACTGCATTTTTGTGGTCTTTTTGTTTGTTTGCTTGTTTCCTGTTACTTTTATGTTATCAGCATGAAAATATTAAATTATGTGACCAACGCAGACAGTAAGACTAGCCACAACTATTATATAATGTCTAGTTGCAGTGAGCATCTTAATGATTATTTCTTTGATTGCAGTGCAAACATATCCTGTGTACAATATGTGGGTTACTGGGTAGAGTTATGTCATGACTCAGGATGAGCTAATATCATAAGCAAATATTAATGTAGGGTGGGATTTTCATTAAGTTTCTCAGCACTGACCTATTTCAGTTTCCCCTGAAGGTAGCAGCTGAAGAGGTAAGCCTCCGTGAAGGGAAATCTCACATTATTTATGTATGTTGAGGACATGTTCATGCCGGAAGACTGTGGGAGCAGGTGTGAGAGGGCCATTTATCACAAGCAAGGGCCGAGCAGCCTCTTACAGACGTGAGGAGTCCTGCGCTCACACCAAGGGACTGCTCGGCCCAGCAGAGCCCACGTGGCAGCTCCCACCATGGGGGCTTGCCAGGACTGCAGCTCTCCATCCTGGGAGGCTGAAGGTAATGGATATAGGGCAAGGACTTCTGCCCCATGGCAGGCAGGTTCCTTACACAGGCCAGGCCTCGCAGGCCGGGCACGGCGCCTTCTGAGTCACCCTCCCTTGGCCTTGCTCTTTCACCGCTTCTCTAGTCCGTAGCTGGCTGCTGTATCCCTAACAAAAGAGACTCCTCCTTGCCAACAAGGAGTAAGAGAAAAGGTTCTTTTCCGGATAATTTACTGGTGAAAAGACAGAAACAAAAGGCGGCATAAACAGTTGCCCCCTGCTTTGGTGGAGCAGGTTCTCTGTGGACCACTCTGCAGCCTGGAAAAGATGTGATCTGAGAAGTGACTGAGGGAGGCCTGGAGCCAAGAACAGCAATTTGTGGTTCTTCATCATTCAAGAATGTGGGGCATTAGTAGTATTATCAAGTGACAAACTAAAAGCAACCAGGGGCTTTTTCATGCAGCTTGTAGCTAAGATGTGGCAACCATGTCAGTTCATGGAAACACAGGGTACGGAGTGACCTGTCAAGGTCTGTTACACACAAGCACGTAAGTACTTTTTCCTTAGGTACCTGCTGCAGGCCACTGCTGGAGACAGGATACTGGGTTAGAGGGATTTTTGCTCTCCCTCAGGGTGGCTCTTTTTATGTTACATTATGTTAGATAGTCCTAGTCCTCTCTTCTATATTAAAAATAAAAGCCCTGAACTCACATATTTCCGTATGGGAGAAAAAAAATAGCTATCTTGGGATCCTGCTTATATAACTGCAATAACTTTTGTTCTCCACCCTACCGAAAGAAAAGCAAAAGGCTTTTATGTCCTATATGATATTAATGAACAGGGTTTCCTCTGAACAGAGGATGTTTGGAACACTTTTAAAATCTCTATTCAGGAAAGATTCAGTCCCTCACACTAGGAAAAAGTGGTTTTATGCTTCCTTTCTAAGATAATTCTAAATCATTACAAAACCACGTCATTCTGATCTTACTAATGACTTTTACCTATTTATCCTCTGTCTGTGCCTATTTTATGATATTAGTCTTTACAGAAAATAGCACCTAGCTTTCAAAGGAGTAGAATTAAGAGACTTTGCAACCTATGAAAGGCAGCAACATTAAATTGTGCTCTCTGTTCCACCTTGCATTTGAAAAAGGAAAGGAGGTGAGTAGTTTCCAGGGACAATTGCCTGGCTCCTTTATACAAAAGGACATTGTGTGAGATTGTGTGAGACAATCTAATTAATCTAAAAAGAAAAATTAGACAAAGGTGATGGAAGCTGAGAGGTAATAAGTGACTTGCTCACAGGGAGACAAAAATTATACCAAGTCAATAGCAGATTTACAAAAGCAGATTTAGGAACAAAACACTGGTCTCCTCACAGACAGTTCATCATCTCTGCAAATATTATTCGTGAGATAACAGAATTATTCTCATGAGTCATTGCCATATAAAAACGCAAAGTTTTTGCTGAAGTGATGATGTGATTGACTGGATTTTAAACTTGCCTTCACAGTCCCAGGGAAAACCCTGCACAACAGCAAGAGAGTTACTACCCAAACAGCACGAAATGCCATGCAAGTAAACAAAGAGCACGAAAGGTGCACAGTGCACCAGTTCTGCTTTTTTTAAAAAAAAAAGAAAAAAGAAAAGAACTGTGGGAGATTTTTAAGAGGGTCTCTGCAACTGAGAAGCAGAAGTGGTTTGGATTTTCCTGTTCTGAAGCCTTCCTGTCTACATTCTAATTTAGGATGTAATTAAGGGATTTTTATTTTTTTTTAAGAAAGTTCATCAAGAAAGCAAGCTAAGAGAAAACAATCTCTGCTGTGTGCAATGCTGGAGCAAATCCAGGCCGTGCTAGAGATGAACAAGTTTTCTAGCTGCAGAGCTTGGCTGCTGTGTGCGCTCATTTCTGGTGCTCCGCGACGGGGCGGCAGGAGCCGGTAGCACCACCACGAGCGTGGCCATCTCCTGCCCCAGCAGCTCTTCTCGGGGACAAGGGCAGCTCTGTGAGTGACTCTGGGCCACCAGGCAGGAGGTGACGGTGCAACCCGAGAGCCCGGCTGTGCACGCTCCACACAAGGTGGTTATTGCAGCCTGTGCTGATGGGCGATCCAGAGCGTTAGGCACGAATTTCCTGGAACGCTGGGCTGCACGTCCCCATCCCGGATCCATCCTACGCAGGCGTCACAAACTGCCATTAACTTGATCACCCCCAAATTCTTCACGGCGATACACAAAGCAGCCTTGGCAATAGGCCAGAATGTATTGCACATTCAGATGCAACTGCTTCACCTTCCTTTTGGATTCTCCTCTGCTGCATGTACGACTACAATAGCTTAGGTTTTAGATGCCATGAGCCAGAAAAGGTTTTCAGGGCATCTGTTTAGGGCTTTTACTGGAGATGCTTTACATATGGGCTGACTTTTTGTGTAGGAGGGAGGTTTTTATGTGGGTGTTGCGGAGGAGCCAGCTCTGTTTCGTATTACTTGAATCAGGAGAGATCGATGCTTGCACGAGCAAGGGTGCCAACAGTAGCAGGAGCGGGAGGGAGATTAAAACCATTTGGGGCTGCTGTCTTCCCCCCGTGCCACCCTGGCCCGGCCGCGTGGCCTCGGCGGGGATCCCTCCTGCAAGGGGCAGCGGCTGCAGCTCCCCGCGCTGCCTGTGCGCGGGTCGAGGGGCAGAGCAGCCTGGAATGTGCACACTGCCAATTTGGGTTAACAGGGCAGGGTAAAACCAAGGCTTAATGTCTGGTTATGAGCCTCCCATTTGCTGCTTCCTATACCTCCTTCTGGGGTGTGTCTGGGCCAAGAGAAGCCAATATAAGAAGTGAGGTGGCAAATTAGGGATTTTAGCCATGTGAAACCTGTGATGATCTTGCAGCTCCTTACATGGGTTTAATACATAACCAAGCCTCCTTTTTTTTTTTTTTTTTTTTCCTTCTCCAGATGCAGGATTTTGTTCTTGTCCATCTGCATCCATTTCTCCCCTTGTAGGAGCAGGGAATTTCTGAGGCATTTTTCTGTAGTGCCCCCAAGACAGCAGGGAGCAGGGGCTGTGCTGGGAAAGTCACCAGGCATTAGGGGACGTGGTCAGGAACCCTGGCCAAGCCAGTGCCGCTGCAGCAGCTCTGTGTCCACCCTGGCGAGGAGCAGCTGCTATCTCTATGTGAGGATGTGGGTGTCACTGGGAAATCAAAGGTCATCCCCTATTTTAGAAGGTGGAGGCTCCGCTGGAGGAAGCAGAGGCTTACAGCCAACACCTTGCTCTGGCCCTGTTTAATTATGTAATGTGTCAACGCACAAATACCAGCTTTGCCAGCCTCAAACATGCAAAAGTCCTGAGCCAGCCTGCTTCCCCTGACCCCCAGTACCGGATTTCCCCGCAAGGAGAATAGCCAGTCTTCTTGCTTCCCCCATACGCTGGAGCCTTCAGGGGACATGCTTGGCATTTATCTTTAATCAAAGCAGGTACCTTGAGGTAGGACTGCAGAAGCCAGAGAGCACCTCACAGGCTACTCTGAAAACTCTGTATCGGGCTCTGCCAACGGGGGTCACGGGGGGTTTTTGTTAAATAGAGGACAGAACAGGAGGACTGGAGATAAATCGCTGAAGTGCACAAGTATAGGCACAAGCAGAGAGGTGATGATGTGTAGGATACACACGTGTTCATCAGGGCACTGAGCGACTCCCAGCTGACCCTGCAGCCTTTTCCACTTTGTGATCCGGCTACTGCTTCCTCAAGGAAGAGAGACGAACCAATACCCATGGGTAGGACTACAGAAATGTGGTCAGGATTTGAATACACTTTTTTTTTTTTTTTCCACCCCAAGCGAGGATCCTTAGCTTTGAAAATTATTTAGAAGTGGCTGGTCCTGGTCAGAAAATTATCTCAAATATTCTGAGGACTCCTTTAGTAAGAGGTCTACTGTAATGTGGAAAAATTCTCTGTAGGGCAATCACCTTCACGGAGAGCACCTTCAATATTTAAATCAGATGCCTTGTGCTTGACAGGGATTCCAGACAGACAAGTCCAGATTAGAGGTTGTAGCATGTATGATGTCCCATGGTCCAAGTCCAGGCAGAGGGACCTAAAGCCTCCGACACTGAGATTTTTCTTCCCCACTCCGCTGTGGGTATTTCTTATGTGTTTTATTGTTGGTATTTTTCTTTTGTTTGTTTTTAAGCATCACTTTATTTTTACCTTTCCTTTTGTAGTTTTGGGTGAAGTGTCATTTTTGCTTGCACACTGCATGGCTGCACTGAAATTAATACTTGCTCTTTGAGGACTTCTAAAAACCCCATATGACTTTGTTCCCCTGACCCTCAACGTACTCATCTATATTTGTGCCTTCAGGCCAGGTTACCCCCATATTTGATCTGTCTGTTCCAGCTTACTGAGTTTTACAACTGACACTAAGTTCAAACTGCTGATGATTTTAGAAAGAGTCAGGATCACTTGGAGAAGGGGAGTTTGTGACGGTGGAGTCTTTGTGTCCAGCCCCGTAGGGGCTCAACCCCTGGGAGTTGGACCTCAGCCTTTTCATGTCCATTGCCCTTTCATTATGGGATTGCTCCTACGCTCACGGATCAATGGAGCCTTTGTACCTGCCACCTTGCCCAGGTGCTCCCCTTTGTTTAATGCCAGCTAAAGTGTTTCAACAAAACCCAGAGACCCAACCCACTTGCACTGGCTGGTTAGGTGCTGTGAATAGTTGGCAGTTTTAATCCAGCAAAGCCTGGTTAACACTGTCCTTGTGCAGTAAGCTGATTATGATAAATAGTCATGCTGTGTCTTAGCAGATGCCTGAAATCAGATCAACCAAATGCAGTTAGACTGGCCAGGCAACTCTTTCTCTCTTTCTTTCTTTCTTTTTAGCTCCCACAGTGGGAACACTGCATTGGATTTACAGTGAGGTCTAGTTAGGATACAGTGATGGCAACTGGCTGCCATCCCCCCATCAAGGGCTCCCAAGTTGAGAGGAGCTCCTGGAGGAAAGTGTTGCGAGCGCACGTGATCCCTGCAGCTTGGGGCTCTCCTTGGCAGAAGCCGTCCTGCATCCCTGGCTAAGGGACAGCTCGGGGGACGGCAGAGAGCAACACCCAGGAGAACCAGCACAGGAGGTAGCTGCAGCAGCTGCACGAGTGGCAACAGTCCCTCCACCCATGTGCATGAGACCAGGGGCCAGCAGGGAGGTTTGCCCTAGATCTTCCTGTTCTGCAAGCTCAGGGAAGCCTCTGGCTTCCTAGATAGCAGTGCATGGTGAGATGGTGAGGATGTCCATGTTGGGTTTTGCTGCGAGTTGCTGTATGCTGTCAACCACGTGCACAGGAGACAGCTCAGGATGCAAATGCTTCCAGTGGGTTGGAAAATCCTAGCAAATCCCTCTACAGGGACTGAAATTCTTGCCTGGGCCCTCTGAATACCTCTTGGGAGCTGTCAGGGCTGGGGCCTCCTGCCTCCCCGTCCTCTCCAGCACAGATCAGTGTGAGAGGGTATTTTCTGCAGTTTCCTGGAGAGTGGTGTGGAAGAGCCGAAGCCTGCAGGGAGGTTTTCCACTCCCGAGTGGGGGTTCATAGCAACTATTTCAGCATTTCACGTCTGAATACCGGCTCTGTTGAGCAGTGTGGAGAATAAAGCTCCCATTTAGAATATTGCTGCCGCCTAAGAGGCTTTGGGGATTGTTAAAACTCTTGTGTCTCAGGAAATAGTCTGTCTTCATCTGTTGCCAATTAGAGCCACGGGGCAGTGCTGAGGCCTGGGGTGGGGGCTTGCTTGTGTCGCTGGCCGCTTTCAGGGGCTGCGTGGGGGCAACGTAGGAGCATGAAAGGGAATTACGCCCCCCTGCTGCAAGGAGAAGTGGAGGAGGGGGGGCTCTGTGCCAAGACCAGTATTGGCCACGGTGGAATAAGCATGTGGAGGCAGCACCCTGTGCCCTTGTGCTTGACACTTGTCTGAATTAGGAGGGTCCCCTCAGAGGGTCCCAAGGGCATTCCAGGTTGACCACCTCAGAACCTTGACCATCACAGACCCTTGATGTACAGACAAAACCTGTCCAGCTGCCAGCAGTTTTCTGTCCTTCCATCGTTTCGAAGGTGGCTGCAGCCTCTCAGCATGAAGGAGGGCAGGGAAGGTGGCTTCCTCCCACTACACAGTGAGCGCCCGAGCTCAGCTTCTGCAGCCTTTCCTTAACTAAATCCCACGGTGTTCGCACAGCACTGACCTGAACTAACATGGGGCACTCCTGGAGGGCCTGCAAGCACACAACTAGCTTGGAGATATGACCACCCAGCAGCCGGGTACCCGCAGCAGCCCGCTGACTCTGCTTTGCTGCTCGCTTTAGATGCCAAGTTCGAAAGACAGCCTGTGGCTTCACCTTAACTTCTGTTGACTTACCACATTCTTCCCTAAGTCTATCCTGATCTACCAGCCCTCAGGTGATGGCCTTGGCCTCTGCCCCACACTTCCCACTCCGCCAAAACAGCCCTTCCTCTGTGGCCACTCATCTTCCCCCTCATGTCTAGTTTCAAGGTCAAGGCCCAGTTCAGCTCCCCTGGGTGCTATTCACCTAATAAGGGTTGACTCATGTGTTTTCACTCTCCTGATTTTCTTAGCTCTTTGGAAGATCGGGACATGGACAGACCTCGGCCAGCAGGGAACTGTGCAGGCTGCCCTGACTGGTTTAAGAGGTGTTCTGGAGAGCTACCAACATGGTGCCAGGCTCCCCAGACATCTCCTTTCTGCGTGTAGTTTTGTGAGGGAGAGCCTCTTGGAGGGACGGGGCCTCCATAGGGCTCCCCAGCAACTTTTCTGCCACTGTCATTTCTGCTATGCTTTACTGGAGAGGGCATGGACCCACAAGCCAGAGGAGATACCTAGTGCCAGACATGAGGGCACTCTTCTTTCTAAGGTCCACCTGAATAACAATATCCTCTCATGCTATGCAGCTTGTGCAGTCTACAGCAGCTTTTCCTGGAGACCTACATGGAGGTGGACACAGCAAGTCCGCACAGGCACCCTGGCCTGTTGCTGAAGTCCTCGTACTTCTCACTCTTGTTTCTACACAGGTCTGTGGAAGATCAGTGGCTGGCAGAGAAAGTGTGAGCGGAGAATCGTGCTCACAACAGAAGAAACACAAATCAGCAAAGTCTGGCTCCTGATATAGGAATTACTGAAGGAGATGGCAGGGCCTGCTTGGGTTTGGGGTTCTTTGGTGCTGCGCCTCTCAGCCTAATTAATTGTTCTAATGAGGGTGGAGCTCTTGTCAGATCCAGGAGAGAGTCCGCCACAGGGAAACCAAGGGTGGAAAATGAAGGATAGATTGACATTTAAAGAGGAGCAGTGAAAAATAAAGCTTCCCATTGACCATTAGAAAATTCAATCAGGCTATTTCCTTTCTTCATAACTTTGATGTCGAGAGGCAAGCATGGAAAACCATTTGTTTTTTCTCCAAAGCCGCTTGGAGCATTACTGAAAGCCGAGGAGGTAAACAATATGCAGAGCATCCTCCCACGCGTGCATGATGTCATGCGGATCAGAGTGATCACTCAGGAGTGCTCTGTCTGCACCGTCTCCTGACTAATGCTGACTTTGTTACCACATCTTTTCTCAGTGGAAACAGGAGCAAAATCCAGCGAGCTGAGGCAGTCTGGCAGTTCGTGTTGGTAAACAGCCATGAGGAATCTTTCTAGGCCTGTGTTGTGAAAACAAAAACAATGATGCACAAGCTATTCCTGTCATGTGTAGGTCCTGCATGCACACACAAACAGCCTGGCCCTGCTTGTCTTTTCCCTGCAAGCATGTCCATTGATTCACTGTGACTCCTTAGGCAATAGAGAGCAAGAATTAATTCTCCTTCTGACCAGAGAAATACAAAGTCCAGTTACAGATGGGTATAGAAGACAGTCTATTCTATAGAATAGAATATCTTATCTATCTTTTTTTTAAGGAGCTTAATCTTATGACCACAGCACTGTTTGGATACAGATCTGTGTAGCAGCAAGAGATACAGCTGTGGGTGTTGAACGCTCCCAAACCTGCTGATGTTTGTAGGTGCTGCAGGTGTTCTGCATCTCGTTGGGTCACGGTCAGAGCCTGTGGGCGATGAGTGGGTGTGTAATGAAATCACTGCTCTCTGCCAGCAGGTTGCCTCACACTCAAGATCAGACAAACAGGCATGGTTGTGGAGCCCAGCTCTTCTCCTTGCTGACTAATTTCCACTCCTTGCACCACTGTCTGTTTCTGTCATGGACTTTCTGCCTAGGTCCTGCGCCTTGGAGCCCTGTGGTCCTGCGCCTTGGTTTGGAAGGAAGTCCCCATCTGGGCTTCCCATCAAAGCCTTGCAGCTTTGCTGTTTCATGGTGAGTGTAACAGCAGCAAGCGACTCTCCAGAGAATGTGGTGCTACAGAATAAGCATTAACACAGTGGCAGGAATTGCCAGCTCTGTGACAATGAACTGCTGATAGCGGCACCCATGCTGGGTTGCGGATCCCGTGTTCCTCCTCTTGCCCACACTCTGATGAAAGCAATGGGAACTGCCACTTGAGATAATGGTTGCAGGATCAGGAGGCACATGGCGATACCCTGCTTCCCATATCTTGCTAGGGAGGTTTTGTTCCTCTCTCTTGTCTCTCTATCTCTTTCCGCTATTTGAAATGTTTCATTCTGTGCTTGAACAGTGTCCCCACTGGAGAGCTGTAAAATGCATATAGTCCCTGGGAGCTGCCTGGGCTTACAGGGAAAATGCTCTTCTGCTTTATTTTCAGCAGTCAAATTGCATGAGAAGAAAGCCAAAGATAGGTCATGTTTTGCTCCTGTTATTTGTAATTTTCCTGTGCTAAGCCATTTCTGGATGGTCTGTAATCAGGAAAAGCCCAGGAGGTGGCTGTGTGGCACTGAGTAAGAAGGGAATCGGGGAGACCCGCTGCAGTGACGTGTCCCTGAGAACCCCTGTTAGCACCTCAGATCCTGCTGCTGACAGGGCCTGGTACACATCATGCAAGGAAGAAATCTTGCTAAGGGTGTTCTGCAGATTCAAAAGTCTGTACGATTGTAGCTGTTCCCAATTTTGTGCCTTGCTAGGGCTTCCAGCAGTACAAGTCCTTGATCTCCAAGTTTTTTTCTCAGTGGATGGCAGGGTGAAATCACTTCTCTGGTTTGCCTGTAGCCTTTCTGCAAGCTGTGGTTTTGGTCATAGCAAAATACGTCCCTTCCACAGCAGGGCAGCTATCCCCAGGCACCCTAAATTTAAGCGAGAGGGGTTGGTGTGTAGAGTACATGGCATGTTGTTTATAGAAGCAAACCCAGAAACTGCCTAGGAGGTTGTAGCATCTCTGTAAGTAACTTTAAGCACCAGCTGAACAGTGGAATTCTTCCTCATGTACTGCAGCCATTTCAAAGGTAATGGAAGTACCAGCCCCAGCCTAAACTTGAAAACCTGATCAAAGCTGCTAGTGTTGGGTGGCCCACGTGCTGCCGTCCCTCCAGGCCGTGTTTCCTTGGCCTTCTTGTGCTCGGTGGGCAGCAGGAGCGGGTCACAAGCTCGGCTGCTGACAGGGAGCGCGATGGGGAGCGCAGCGGCCCCGGGGCTGGGGTCGTGTTCTTGCCTCACGGCAGACTCAGCCCACGGGGTGCCTTTCCCAAAAAGCTGGCTGCCCTTATGGAGACTGTCTGAGGAGCAGGGGTGAAGCGGGCAGAGCACAGGAGGGGTCTTGCTGCAAGGAAGGGTGAGTTTGGCACCCAGCCTGGCTGCTCGTGCCCACCTGATGGGGCAAGTCCAAGGTGAGCCCATAGGCCCATGAGGTCTTGGGTAAAGGACACACTGCTGACCTTTGTGAAGGTGATAGTTGAAGCAAAATTGCCCCTCAATCACATCTTCTGTTCAATGAATAGTTGGAGTATAAGCATAAACCTGCAGCGGGTTTTGTGCCTCTAGTGTGTAGCAGAGGGAGAGTTTCTCCTACTCAGGAGAGAAATTGCTGAAGGATTTTATTCTAGGTCAGCCAAAAGGCCTGGAAATGGAGAAGGAATTTGGCTTCAGTTAATAGCAATTCAAAGTTAACTTGTCCAGGAGCCTCAGTTTGGACCACAGTGGATTCGTGTTTCTGGTGCAAAGGTCTCGTATTCAGCTACACCCTCGCGGAAACCTCAGCAGAGTGTCCAAGGCCTGGGTGGACGTGGAGTATCTCTAACTTCTGATAGAGATCCTTGCAGTTCAGGGTGAGCTTAGAACTGTTGCTGCTTGTGCAGTGCCCATTATACGTAGAAATAACTTTGGTCTCAAGCTCTTGGAAATGAAATCCCCATAAAACTTGTAGAAGACGGAAGAAAAACAGCAGATTTTATTTTTGTATTGGTTGTACCTCTGCTGCTGGGCTGGCAAGAGGCCTATATATTCCCCTGTTTCAAAACTCTTCACAGTAGATTCAACAGAAATAGAGAGAAGTTGGTTAGTGACGTCCCTGCAAAGTCAAGGGGGTTCTAGGTTTGGGTGGAACTGCAACTTCAAATACTGGTTTGACAGCTGTTAATATCAAATGGGTTGTAGGCAAGGCAGGTATAAATAGATACTCAACTTTCTTCCCCAACCGCTTCTGTGTGGTCCAAAGGTGCTGCCCACGCAGCTCTCCTACTACTGCGGCCTTCAGACTGCAGGGTCCTGGTGGCACCGACCACAGCAGGGCCAGCAGTGACCTGAGTTGAGTTTGAACAGAGCCCTGGGGCCTGCTGGGCCTGGGGAGGCGACTGCCCCGCGAGGCGAGGGCCGACAAGGCAATCCGGCCGCTGTGCTCGGTGCAGTTACCAGTTGCTTGGATGACATTTTACTAACTTGTCTTTAAAATATTCAGCTACTCTATGGTTGGTGCTGTGAGCAGGCAGGAAGGTGTCCTTGTGTTCTTGTCAGCTTCTGACTAGTCACAACCGTAAAATAGCTGTTTTCCCAGGGGAATTACCAGCTCTCCCGTTAAAGGATGTGGTGCTTCTGCCTACTCATTTCACAGAGGTAAAAAAGGCCAGTCTAAACTATAAAATACATGTAGTTTTTAATCTGTTTTGACCATTAGATCTGAACATGGGACAGCCATATGATCCCTGCATTTTCACATGTGTGGTTTTGCAGTTTTTAAGGAGGGACAATTGGATCCAGTTATTCCTGAGTCAAACCTCGTAACTTGTACTTTACTAGAGCTTTTTATTTATTTATTATTTGAAGGCATAAAGAGAGGGGAAACTCCACCACTTCCTTTGGTAGTTTGTTCCACTGCTTAGTTGCCCTCACTGCTAAAAATGTGAGTCTCATTTCTCACATGAACTTGTCTGACTCTTGCTTCCCAGTACCACTTTTTCAGGCTGGCATCCCCCTCTGTGTCCAGTAGAACTGGAGTAAGAGTGCCTCAAATTCAGCTCCTAGTAATCCTCCAAAATGCTGTATGCAACCGCAGCTTGCTTTCTCCAGGAAAGTGGTGGACAAAATACTCCACACCAGCTGGTGAGGAATAACTCTTTTGGCTTGAAAGAATTGACCTCCACGCTCCCCTCCTTCTCTGTTGATGATTTTGTGGCAATTTTATGCCATCAGATAATTAAGAGGGAATTTCCTGCTGGAGGAAAGAAACAAAAATAGAAAAATCCTTCTCAGAAATCGTCACTGTGTAGCTAATCAAGCTAGAATTTCATTGTTGGGAGGAACCTTCATCAATCAAGCTCACAGTAACCCATGGCAAGAGCATCCTTCGTTCTGCAGAATAAGCTGGATCATGGTGTGCTGTACAGTTTTAATCCAGTTCTTACGTGGTTTAGCAAATAATGCCTTAATATTTTTTAACTACATATATAGAAATCCTGTGCAATGCACATTTCAGCTAAAACAGCACAAAGTCCTATATCAAGTCTGTCTCTACTTCTATATCCTTTCTTGAACTCTGCCTCAAGCTGTATGGAGGAGAGTACAAAAATATTAAGGACCAGGCAGAAAGGATTCCCTTCCCGTGATGCTTGTGCTGTGTGGTAATGATGCTGAAATTGCGAGCTGGAGCTATTAGCACTGAGCAGCAAGGAGCATCAGTGCACAGCAACTGTTTGCTGATGGGCTTTGGCTCCCCCTGACCTGTGCTCACTGGAGAATTAATGGGATGGCATTTGACATGACAGTAGCATGCTGTTTTGTAATCCAAATGTCAGGGCCAAAGCTTGCAGCAATCTCTCCTCTGTCTTATCTCTAAAGTGTCCAACTGATAGGAGCGCCTGAACCACCTGGAAATAAGGGAGGGAATCGGCTGCAGCAAGATGCTTAATGAGTATCCGCTGCTAGACAGGGTCTGTTTCTGCCTCTTTGGCCACTGCCTTCTGCACTGAACTCAGTATCTCAGGCTGCCTCCTGCTGCCCTAGTCTGCGTCCGTGTGACAGGCAGTGGGGATGACACTCGCTGTGGCTTCTCCTAATGTCCTGAGGAGCCCAGTCCTGAGACGGGCTGACAGCTAAAATACACAGCAATAAGGATATATTGTAGCTATCCTATCAGAGCTGAATCCTGGCCACTTCTGGTCTGGAGAAATATTTTATATCCAGACAAACCTGGGTAAAATTTCCCCCTGTCAAAAATCAGAGGTGCTGATTCCTGAGTTTAATCAAATGGTTTGAGAGGTGGTGGTTTTTTGTTTATTTTTTTCACATGTCTATGTGCCTGTGTCTAGGTACAGCAGTTCAGAGGAATTCATGAATATAAGGATCAACCTGCCAGTTTTTTTTCTGATGAGCCAAGAAACTGTCCCATCTGTGGCTGGAAGAAGGCATTTCCTGCCATATTTTCAAGGCTTGCTCTACATCAGGTGCCTGTGTGGTCCCCATCACTGCCTGCCTTGAGCTCCTCCCTCTTAGAAGTGCAACCTGGTAAGTGGCTCCATGTTTCCAGCTTTCTTTCAGGCATTTACCACAGTTTTTCCCTTGCCTTCTTAATTTCAACTCTCTTTAGTTCTTTTAAGAGGCAGTGGAAGTTGGGGTCCTTTCCACTCCCTGGGAGGGCAGCGGGAGAGTCTTGCCACTGTTGTTGAGCAGTGCAGCTTCTCTTGAGAGGGACAAGCTTGATCTTGGCCCAACGCAGGGGACCAAGCATGTGCTTGGTCTCCTGAGTTTGCCACTGCCATTGAGCATGGGAGCCTCCTCTCCCTGCACAGAGAGGGACAAGCTTGATCTTGGCCCAAAGCAGGGGACGCATGTGCTTGGTCTCCTGGGTTTGCCACTGCCATTAAGCACGGGAGCCTCCTCTCCCTGCACGTCCTTGTCTGCGCTCATAGCAGGTGGCTGAAAGTGTCTTAGTTCCTTTCTTGGTTATCTCACCCCATGGTGGGAGGCAGCAGCTGGCGAACTAGCTATTTTGAAAGAATAACAGGCTGTATATTGTCCTCTGTAACAAGCAGAGCATCTCCAGCATCAAAGGTGGAGGATCACAGGTGGCTTTTCAAACATCAAGGCCCCATCTTTGCTGTTGGACTCTACGGGGGATGTTTGTGTGCAGGAGGCTGAATGTCAAGTGGGACACGAGCCGGGCGCGTTCGTGCGTCTCTGGCTGAGTCACGCTGTGGGGAGCGGAGAGCCCCGCGCCTGCCGCCCCACACGCTGCCCGTGCGCTCCCTGCTCCATGAGAGCTCCTGTCACTGCTCTCCACAGCCCATCACCTCCTGTTTGAGGGGAGCCCGATTGCTCTCCTCCATAGCAAATGTGTCAAATGGAGAGTGCTGCTGTTCGCTGCCTCCTGTGCCTCATGAGGCTGTGCTCCCTGCAGGGAGGGACAATACCCTGTTCTTAAGGCATGAGCCCGTAGGGATGCTGACCAGTGCTCACAGCACCTTCCAGTACCGGGGCTGGGCCCTGATCCAAACTAGGAGAAAGCTGGTGTGCCGGTGAGGGCAGGATACCTACGTGCAGGTCCTCGGGTATCCCCACTATCTCTGCTGGAGTTTTCTGTGCCTGTGCCAAGAAGCAAACATCTGTTCCTCACCCCATTTTGGTTTTTGGTTGTTTGTTTTTACAGCCTGGGTTTTATCTTAAAATAGAGCATCTCACCACGTGTCAGTTTGGATTGTCAGCAGCCATGCTTTTCTATCGCTTTGGGTTTAAAGCAGCGTGGAAAGGGCAAGGTGGGTCTCAAGTGTGAGCTGCTCAGCCTGGGCCCCCAGGCCATGGCAGCCTGTGCCTGGCTGTGAGATATCCTGGAGAATGGCAGATCTCACCTGGCCCAAACTTCTTGTCACACTGCCCCAGGCAAGGGCTGGAGGAGGATTTGTAGCTCTCGTCCCCTTCGATGAATGCTGGGCGGCTTTGGGCCCGCCTGACTAGAGAGCTTGGACAGGCAGTGGAAAGGGGCAACAGACACTTAGCCAGCCTTTGAGAACTACTTCCAGTGTCTTCAGGTACTGAAAAGTGCAGATAGATCCCAGGTGGCGTGAGGGCAGGTTCTCCCTTCTCTGAACACGGCAGATGCACAGGCCATGCCGTTATGCCGACCAAGGCAGAGCAGAGGCACCAAAGACCATGGGAAATATGTGCCCAGCCGTGCCCTCCACACACATCTCATCCGGCTGCTGCATTTTTGTGGTTATCACTTTCCTCTCCCTTTGCCTTCCCACCCAAGGGAGGAAGTGGACTAAGGGAATTCCCAGGGAACTCCATCCGCTCCTCATCCCTCGCTTTCTTCCTTGGCTTTCTGTGGGGTGGGGGGGTTGTCTTTGGAGGGGTCACTCCTTAGCAGAAGACGCGCGTGCCGCGATGGTGCGTGCGGCCGGTCAGCAGCGCGCGGTGCCGCGGAGGATGCGGCGTGAGCCACGTAGCCGGGAGCGGAGGAGTCCCTGCCGCCACGCCAAGTGCAACGTGAGGGTTCGGGTGCCCGAGCTCTTTGCAGGTGAGTCCAAACAAAGATTATTTTCTCCTTCCAGCAACCCTCCCGCCTGCTGCAGCTGCCCTGCACCCTCATCCCTGCGTTAGAAAAAAGGAAACCAGAGGACTCCTAAATCAGAGCTGCCGTCAGACACACGGTACCACAGCCCCGGTGTGCGGGGCTGGCGCCTTCGAGTGGGCAGTGCTAGAGAGTGACAAGAGTCACAAACGTTCGTGCGAGTGACAAATAGTTTCCCGGTTCAGCCGCAGCCACCTCCCCACGTCCTCCCCGTGTGAGCCGCGGTCTGCCCACGCGGATGCGAGAGCAGCCTCAGTGCCCCGTTCTCGGCGCTGCTGCGCGCTCCCTTCCCCTGCAGCTCTGCCGGCGCGCAGCGTGACGCGGCGTGACCGCAGCGCCTGCTCGGGAGCTCTGAATAACGAAGAGCCCCAAGTCAGGGCTCTGTAACAGCTCCCACAGCAAGCGAGCGGGCATGGATGCACCAGGCCCTGTAAGGGGGTTAAAGGATGCCTCCCTGGCCAGTCTCCGGCCAGAGGTCACTGTCCCTCGTGAGCAGGAGGAGCAGCCCCTCCAACGCGGTGTCCCCCGGCTCAGTGCCTCCCTGCCCCAGCTGCCCTGAGAGCAGGAGCTGCGGCCGGGCTGGAGAGCCCTCGTGAGCCATCCCTGTTGGAAGGGGCGTTTCCAGGCAAAACCTGGGAAAGGGCCTGGCTCGGGTTTGGTTTCCTTGAGCAGAAGAGCCTTAATCTTGAAATATCCCTTTCAACTATAATGGAAGTCTGCATTCGGATCAGCCAACACGTCTGCTGAAGGAGCTGGTGTTAAGCCCATATGGGAACAGCCCAGGTTTGCTGGTATTTTCTTTATTAAACCAGTAGATCTGCACCAGGAGCCCTAGCAGAGAGGCAGTTTCTGATGCAAAAATCCCCCTGTTACTTTTCCATATCTACCAGGGAAATGAATTAAGTCACTCGGCTTTTATTCCTGCCAGGAGAAATGTGTGGCAAAGACTAATAAGCAGTAGCATTGTATCAGGAAAAGTTTCCAGTACAGATTTGTCTTGAGAGGCCCAGGAGCTGCATGGCTTCAATCTTTTTTTTTTTAGTAATTCCAACATAATTCATCACTTTCAGGAACCACAGAGATCTTGGATCATGCCCTTCCCACAGGACAAGGGTGAGTGGATGAGTGAACATGTGACAGGCTACTGTTCATTTCTTTTCCACTCTCTCAAACATATTTTTAAATAGGTGACACTCTTGATATCATTTCACTTTAGTTTAAAGCTATTTATGTATTTACAGGGGCAGCATCTGTTGCTCTCTCACTTTGACTGCAAACTGCAACCGCTGCTGAGGTGGAAGGCAGCTGTCCCCGCACAGAGCGGCTCGGTGCACGAAAGGAAAACCGTGGCAAGCTGGCAGTGACAGGGAAGTTTCATTGTCTGAAGATGCTCAAGGGGGCTGTGCCACCAGAAGGATGCAAAGTAGAAGCCACATCCTGCCGCCTTGGCTAATCCAGAAAAGAGCTTTCAGTGTTTTCCCTTGGAGTAAAAGCTTTAAATTTTAATAAGCTGCAGTGTACTTTCACCGGATGTCATAAGCTGATACAAAGTTTAAACAGGGTTAAGTAAGTGGGAGCCTAGGAGAAACAACAGAAAGGATGTAAATTATTTCTTCTCTTCTACACGTTTATTTCACTATGATTATTCTGGGGAAAAAAAAAAAAGATTAATTCAAATGTTTTTTTTTTTCCTTCTCTGGATGAATCATCAGTGGAGGGGGACAGCCCTGGACTAATCATGGGGAAGTGGGAGCAGAAAGGACATGCAGTAAAGGTTGCATACAGAAAATTAACAGGGTCCATTTACCCAGGTTACCTTTGTAATGCAGTAAATTTTAAGGAAGTTACCAAGTGGCACTCTTGCGGGCCGCAACACGATCCGCACAAGCCTCTAAAACACGGATTTGTAGGGAGGCTGCTTGCAAGGTCACCCGCTCCATCGCCTCCCGCGCGGCAGGATCACTTCTGCCTAAGTCTTTCCGGCCTGACTTATCCTCGGCCTATTCTGGGAGCGCCGGGCGCTCCCCCTGGCTGCCTTGGCCCGTGCCCGAAGGCCGTTACCGCTTCGGGCGTCTCTGCTGGGCCGGCCCGCGGCGCTTCCTCTGTCCAGATATGCTGCAGTGGAGCCAAGGGCCGTGCAGGAAAACGGTGTGCGGTGATATCCAGAGGACAGAGCAAGGCCTCGGTCTGCTCTTCATCAGTTTTCTCTCCGCAAAGGTTGCCTGAAGAGTTTGTCTGGCATGGGGTGTGCGATGCCCCTCCTGATGAGTAGAGAGGGGGAGCTGCGAGTCTGCGGCGGGACCCACTCGCAGCCCTGGTTGGGTTCTGCCTGGGACCCTGGAGACACGGGGTCCTGCTTTTCTCCACTGTTGGCTGTGCTATAGAAAACAGAGGTGTGATGCTCTTTACTGAATGAGATGGTTTGGTGTGATACTTCTTGCTGATTGTGATTATTTTGTTTGCCAAAATGACTCAAAAGTATTCCCAGCTACAGGCATGAATTGCTCTATTTTGAGCTTGCTGGAGAAGCCAGCTCTGTACCCAGGAGCTGCACTCACTGTGAGCAGAGCGGGCACAGTAACATGTGCTGTGCACTGGATTATATTTATGTGATTATACCCTCTAGGCAGCAACCTGGTGCTTAAGAAATGAGTCAGGCAGAAAGACCAAGGCAGAGAGAATCAGATTTAGTGGTGATAAGATTAGCCTCCAAAAGATCTGCCCCAAAGTAGCCAGGATTTCTCCAAAATATGCTTGTCCTAATAGTCAATTAAGCTGCCACATAAAGCATAACTTACGTCAGTTGATGGCTCCCTGTAGCCTAAAGAAACAGCAACTGCCCCAAGCAGGTGCAGAGGGGCAGGAACAGCAGGGAGGAGGGAGCAAAATCCCAGTGGGGCTGCTGGCCGGGGAGGCTCTGCCCGGGTGGAAGAGGAGCAGCTTCCTGGGAAATGTGTCTGGGGAGAAGGAAGAGCCGGGACACGAGAAATGCATGCGGGGAACAGAAGCAGGAAGAGGAAAGAACAAATGAGAACTGGCGAGTTGATAAAAGAACAAAAGGGCTTTGTCTCGCATTGAAGGCAGCTAACTCTACAAATAATTTTCCCATGTAAGCAATTACTGTAGTTACCCCAGGGATATTCTGTGGTTGCAAATAGCAAGAGAAGTTCTTTACGTTCATAACTGGTTCTCGCCTGCGATGCTCTGGGCCATGTAAGGCAAGCAGGGAAATTGAAGGCTGCCTGAGTGGATAGCTGGAATCGCTGTTTGAGAGGATGTCTGCCCATCTGTAAGCAAAGGCAGTCACTCCCTGGAAGGGGTTTGGAGGCCTCATTTATTCCCTTTCGCTGCTGCCAGTGGCCATTGACAGCAGTCTTTGGCAGTCAAAGGAGTCACATAGATATGAGTCAGGTAAAAATCAGACATAAGTCTCATATTCACTTTCAGCCTGATTTTCACTCATCTCCCGTTCAAGCCATTGCACTATTATTTAACTGGATTCTGCCTGTAAATCAGAAGTGCATTTTAGCCGCTACATCTCAAAGTGCTCAACCTGCACAGGGCAGCATCATTGCATCCACTTTCCAGAGAAGGGAACTGAAGCACAAAACAGCTGAGACGGCTCCAGTGTTCGCGGGAGCAACACTGAGAAAAAAAAAAAACAAGCCTGAGACAGCCAGGCCAGCAGGAACCTAAGTTCAGTTGGGTCTCCCAACTGTATAGTTTGTGGCCTGCAGTTTTGTCTAATGCTTTGGGAAAATCACTCAAGATTATGTATTCGTTGCAGACTCTAGATTTTAAAGTAAAAAACATGTATGAACTTTGTAAAGAAAATGTATGAGTGAAAATGTTTGCGCAGCTACTCATCCTTTTTTGTTTTTAGTGACTTTTCTGGGGAAAAGGTTCGAGTTGAGCAGCAACCCCAGCTCTGGTGCTGCCCAGCACAGAGGATGGTTGTGGTGCCCTGGAGTTGGTTTTGGACAAGGCTCCAGCCTCGGCAGGGGGTTACGCTGGTGAGACTGAGGTTTGTAATACACAATGTTGATTCATGAGCCCATCTCTTTTGCTGCACACAATGTCATGATCAAGTCAAGGCATTGACAGGCTCTCAGCTTCACAGCCTCGTGCCAGCGGTGCTTGGCTCTCTTTAGCCTGTGGATATAAATTGACCTCTCTCCCAGCTCAGCATTTACCAGCACAAACTTATCTTACTGCTTGTGCTGCAGGGGTTTTGACATCAACCGCTCCAAAATTAGAAACTGAGGTTATGGAAAACTTGATAACATTTAAGAAACGTGAAGCTTTCTCCTCCGCTGTCCCGTGCCTTGTTCCTCCTTGATCCTGAAGGATCCCTCGAGCTTCGCGGCCTGCGGGAGGTGCCGTCTCAGGACGTGGTGCGGCTGGAGCTCCACGAGTGCTGGGGCCCACAGGGTGTTCCCTACCCACCGCCTCCCTCATGGATCCATCCCCAGGGGACCATCCCTATGGTGTCTGCAGCTGGAGCGTGTGGCCTTGGCCCAGCTCTGCCTGGTGATGTCCGGGTTCACTCCTTGGGGAGCAGGAAGGGGCACCCGGTGCAGGGTGGCCCTACTTCCAGGTGCCTGGGTGCTTCTGCTGCTTTTGCAGTTGTTCTGAGCCCTTTCTAAAAGACATTTAGACTTTTATTCTTCCCAGAAGGCTGCATTTTACTCTTTTCCCTGCCAGCAGAGCTTCAGGGTTCTTTTACTGCTTTTTCCAACTGGAGCTCCTGATCTGCAATGGCAAAGTTTCACCTCACGCTCCTGAGGAAAGGGAGCGGTCGGGAGAGAGAAGAGGTGAGCGGAGTCCGTTACGGGAAATCCAGCCTGAGAGCCCGGGCAGGGAGGGCTGCAGAGAAAGCCCACAAGAAGAGGCCCAGCCGAAGCGGGAAGGAGCAGGGGGATTTGCAAGGGGAAGCGGGAGGAGGAGCAGCAAGAGGCTGCAGACCCTGAGCGGGAACGGGGTGATGTGGCCGCACCGAGGAGGGGAGTTTCCTACCTCAGCAGAGCGGTTTGCAAGTTGCACAAGTGTCCCCGCTTCTGAGAATCCCAACCCTTTGTCCCCTGTTGCTGGGAGCACCTGCGGTGCGAGGGAAGTGCTCCGGTACCGCGGCCGGAACAGGCGAGCGGAGGAGCCGGGAGCGCTGCAGGCACCGGGCACGGGCAGCGTGAGGAATCTGCCAATACTGCTGCTATGAACCCCCGGGTTTTCTTCTAGTAAAAAGGTGGCTGTGACTCACGCATTAGGAAACAAAAGCGGAGCTGAGATCTGCTGCCTGGTAGTGCTCAGAGCGCAGGCAGGAGGAATGTGCGGGAGGAAGGTCAGCTGCAGGCCGCTCTCCCCCTATACACACACCCAGGGCAAGCAGCACCTTATTTTTTCTGGACTTGCAAAAGTCACCCCCCTCCTTCAAACTTTTCCGCTGGGGAAGCATGGGGAAACGCTCTCCTTCGTTTTGCTTGGGTTTCCTGGGCGGAAGCGAAGCTCCCCTGTACCCAGCCTGGCCCCAGCTTCCTCCAGCCCCTCAGCATCTGCCGCTGGTTTCCCATGGGCAGGCAGTGAGCAGGGCTGCTCTCGGGGCCGCTGCGGAGCCGTCGGAGCGGCCGCGCGGCGCCCGCGCTTCCCGCGGGAGGCAGGGCAGGAAGCGCAGCCCGGGCTCGCGCTGGGCCTGGGCCTTCCGGTGCGCTGTGAGCAGCAGTAAATGCCCTAACCCGGCGCCCGGCGTCCCCTCCTTGGGAGGGAAATGGGAGGATGGGCATCCCGTGGGATAACGGGAAGCGAAGGGTTTTGATGCTGCCCTGGTGATGCTCACAGCGGGAGCTGGCCGCAGTGGGAGCCACGGACACGTGGGCCCCTCCGACCAGCGCCGAGGCTGCCCCGCGGCCCACGGAGGGGACGGGCAGGGGAGGCAGCGCCCACACGGAGCCGCCTCTGGGCACATCTGCTGCTTCCGCTCCGTCTCATCCCCAGCGGAAGCCGAGGCGGGGGACAAGGGGACCTGGAGGTTGCAGGGAGTGGGAAAGAGGAAGAGGAGGCTGTGAAAGCAGCTTTCGGTCTCTTTCGTTTTCCTCTAGGAGCAGTGCTGACGGTACCTCCGTTTCGGTGTGGGCGGGATGCGCTTTCTACCCCTTGACGAGTGAACGCAGTTTTGGGGCACCATCAGCACAAGTAACCTGTGCTCCCAGGGTGCTTCCCTGGTGGTTGCAGCCTGCATTGGACCTTATCCTTTTGCCTGGTGTCTCCCAGGATTTCCAGGTTAATTCTCAATAAATAAATAAATAAAATAGGTAATTGCCAAATTCCCTGTAATCCGTTGATGTAGCACTTCCTGGCCCATGATGCCATGATGCACAGCAGCGCCAGGCTCTTTGCAGGTCCTTGGCTCCCTGTCTCACAGCACAGGAGTTTGCTACAGCGGAAGGGCTGCAAGATGCCCTGCCAGGGGATGTCCTGGTGCAAGAGGCTCTCCCATCCCTGCCCTCTCCCGTGTCCCGCAGTGTCACTGGTGTCCCCCGTCGCCGTGCACCCCGGCAAGGCCACCGTGCCACTGCTCCCAGGTCAGGCAGGGCCGCTTCGGGGGGTCACTGGGGCAGTGCGGGGAGCTGAGCGACTCGGAGCGACCTGCCCAGCACTGCCTTCCTTCCCGCTCTCCTCCTCCTCCTCCTCCTCCTGCAGCGCTTCCCGGCCGCGGCGCGGGCCGGGCAGAGGCGATGACGGGGGTGCGAGTGAGTCGCGGCCCGATGACTGGAGGATTTTTGCGGCGTTTTTCAGCTTCCTCTGCCTCCGAGCCTGAGTAACGCGGCCCCCCGGGCGCCGCTCAGCCCCGCGCCGCGCGGGAAGGAGGGGGGATCCCCCCCAGGGGGGCGGTGCGCGGCGGGATGGGGAGGGCGATGCCCACATATGGAGCGCGGGTGCGTCACTCGCCTTATATGGGCAGTGTCGTCAGGGCCCGGCCTCCCATTCATATAAATGGCGCGCGGCGGCGGCGCTCGGGATTCCCTGCCCCGGGAGCCTCGGCCGTCCCACATCCACCGGCCCCGCTGCAGCCCCGGGCCCCGCCGGGCAGCCCCGCGGGCAGCATGAAAGTCACGTCCCTCGACTGCCGCCAGCTGAGGAAGCTGCTGCGGAAGGAGCCCTCGCGCTGCCTGGTGCTGGACTGCCGGCCCTACCTGTCCTACTCGGCCTCCTGCCTCCGCGGCTCCCTCAACGTGAACCTCAACTCGGTGGTGATGCGGCGGGCCCGCGGCGG
>NW_010578823.1:0-15061 GCF_000705375.1 Tinamus guttatus | reverse complement strand
CAGACATGTACATCAAGCAGGTGAGGCGCCGCGCCGAGGCCTGGCCTGCAGCCGGGGGGCGGCTCTCGGGCCTGGCGGCCTTTGCTTGCCCCGGGGGAGGCCGCCGTCCTGCGGGGCGCGGACCGCCCGGCCTCCGCAGCTCACCCCTGATACCAACGCGTTCAGGTGCGGAGAGCGTCTGTGCGCGGCGCTTTGCCAAGCAGCTTTCACGGCTGAGGCATCGCTGATGTTTTTTGCTGGTCCCTGCAGTCCCGCGTGTTGCAAAGCGGGGCTTAATCTTGGTGGCTGCTTCCCTGCCACTATCTCTGCGAGCTCAGATATCACTGCTGGGATTCACGTTTCATAGTGAGCTCAGAATTAATCAGGCATGTGGCCCCCGTACAGGTATCTTCAGTAAGAATAATATTATGTTCAATCTGTTTTGTTTGCAAAATCAGCCTTTCCTAAACTATTTGGATGTTGAGGAACTGTTGTAGATGCCCTTTGGTAGTCTTCTACTCTGTATCACTGTAAGTGCACGAGTTAAAGACCGTCCGTATTATAGCTTTGCTGCATAGGTATGCAGATGGCAAAACTTTGTGCCTGTATAGTAGTGCTTATTAAGTTTTTGTTTTTCCCTGTTTTTTTGTAGAGATCTTATATTGCTTTGTGTATAAAGTAGAAAGATCACTCAAATCTAGACAACTTTAGGGGTATTGGAGTTATACTGGAAAAATACCAGCAACCAGATGTGTTGTTTGGGCAGTGTTTTTATTTCTCTCCCAAACCAGCAGGGGTGAGTGTAGTTGCGGTGGCCTGGGGCAAGTTGCAGTAGCAAAGTGAGAATCCTGCTGTGTTCCTGCTCTCCGAGAGGCACCGATGCTGAGGAAGGACCTGACCATTACCCTAAGGAAGAGGAGGAGAGAGAGGTGTCCAGTTAAACGTGTTGCCTTAAACTTAATGCTTGCCCATTAAGTCCTGAAATTCTAAATTATTTCCAAACGCAAGTGCTTTGGATCTAGATCTGAATGCAGTGCAGGTATCCCAGTGACTGTAATTGATGGTGATAACTGAGAATTGTATTTCACCTGCGGGAAAGGGATCACAAACACCTGTAGTTCAAAAAACACTTAGACAAAAAAAAAAAAAAAGAACGGCATGAAGTGGCTGAGACTTTATTTTTCCAAAATATAAAAACATGGCTGTTGTTGCCATGTTTTTATTTATGGTGGTCAAGAACCAATGTTTGCTGCCTATCCATATTTTCAGCTTCATATTTTATTAATGGAATAATTTTGCAAAGAGGAGTTAATCAGGCAAGTGCAGCATCTGGAAGGAGGGAGAATGGTTCGTTCCTTACAGGATGGTCAAAAACTTGTGTTGTATTTAACGTTCAGTAAACCCAGAATGTTGAATTTGCTATTTGTTTGGGTTTGGCATTTTTGGTGAAATGTCTTTGATTGACTAAAGCAAGCAAGAAGTGTTTTCTGTGGTATCCCTTGATTAGGGGAGGAGTAACCAAGATCAAACTTTTCATGAATGAATGTGCTTCTTGTTGTTATACCTGTCTCAAGTTTTTATAGTGAAGGAAAAAAAAAGCTTGCTTTATGTTTGCAGTACTTTCCTAGTGTTTGTGTTACTTTTTTTTTTTTCTTTTTTTTTCTTTCTTTTTTTTTTTTTTTTCCTATCTGGTAGGTACTGTTGGATTATTGGGACTATTTATAAACTTGAAATAAGTGGTAGGTGGTGGAAAACAATGGCACTCTAGCGACTTGGCCTTAAACAAATTCTATTCTAAATCATTTTAATTCCTAATTTAAGCAGTAATAATGTTAGGAAGACAGCAAATTGTGTTGGGATATATTTCTGGAAGACACTTGTCCTTCATTCTTCACAGTAGGTATCATGATTAAATATTGATGATGTTATTTTAACAGCATTTATTTTCAGGTGGAGGAAAGGTGAGGGGAGGACACATGTTAAGGCTCTTTTTTTTTTTTTTTTTTTTTTTAATCCTTTTGATATCCTTTGGTTGGAAAGGGTTGTTTAATGCTTAAGCATGTGTGCCAGCAGCCGGATTGTTACTTGACTTGACAAACTTCACATACAATTAAATAGAGCTGAAATTTGATGTGCTTCTAGATTAGCTTGCTGCATGGCTCTTTAAATGCATTGATTGACCATTTAGGCAGCGATTTAACTTTAATGAAGATCACATCCTGCTCCTCACCTTTAGGTTGCCAGTTTAGTGCAAATAATAAACACTAGTAAACATGCCTCTGAGGGAAGGAAGATGAAGACTTGGGTAGTATTTCTTAACTTTATATTGACACTGGTAAGCCTATTAATATTTAGACTTTTTTTTTCTTGTAGTTGTGCAGTAGAAACAAAATAATTAACTGATACTTTTTTTGAATATGAAATAGATAAACAGTCTAGCATGACTTTTATGGTCTGCAACTGCTGTAGTTAGAACTTGTAAGTGAACTGTTACGATGTGTGTGTGGATTGTTATGAAACTAATTATATTCTGACCCCAGTAGAGCGTATGCTGGTTATTCTGAACTTCTTTCTTGTCTGTTAATATTAATAGAAGTGTATCTTTTTATGTAGTTTTATACTGTTGCAGAAAGACCTACTTTATTGCAGGATTCTCACATTGATTATGCATTGGCCTAGATAGATACCTCATAACATGGGGAAAATAATCTGTTCTCGTAAAGTGATAATTAGGTGAAAGGCAGAGTCTTACAATGCAAGTTGCTGCTCTTGAGAAAGTTAGAACGGAAAGTTGGAACAGAAAAACCATCAGGTGTATTATAATTGCTACAAATATTTCATGAAGACTTGAATTTAAAAAATCTCTGTAAGAACAGAGATAACTGTTTCAACGTCTCCCTTTTCCATTAGGTAATCATTCAAGGCTTTCGTAGCTACAGAGACCAAACCATTGTGGACCCGTTCAGCCCAAAACACAATGTCATTGGTAAGTTCTGATAATTCTAGCTAGTGGTGCATAGTTGCATTCAGCCTACAGTCCTTCATGCTTTTTAAATACGCTTGCTACCTTTCAATACTGTATTTTTACTGTCTCCACATGAGACTTCTTTTAAAGTTATCTGTGACTTATTGCAAGGTAGATTCCAATTGCAGCAAAGCAATGCTAGCATACACTTTTACTATGACAACATTATGTCTCAGTAAGTGAGTGTGGTCAGCTCCTTCATGTGCGAGACTGCTGCGTAAGCCATGTGCTAGCCTTTAAGGGCTGTCCTTGCAGGAACAAGTGTAGAGTTTTTGCTTAGGTTGGGTTGGAGTATTTTGGTTTTGTTTCACTTGTTTTTGTGTGCCTGTGATTGTTTTTGGTGAGAAGCACCTTGACTATCCTAAACGGTTGCAGAGAAAAATAATAATGATCTTTCTTTCTCACTGTTTGGAATAATTTATTTCTACATTGTGGGGCCTTAAGTAGAATACAAGTTTAAAACTGTAGTTTTATATCTGCTAATCTAAGTGAATGTTTTTGTCCATCATTCTCATGCCTCTTCCTCTTTTTGCTCGTGGACATCTACTCCCACCTTGTCTTTTTCATTGAATTGAGTGACAGCAAACTGCTGACTCAACAGAAAACAGTTTTACGCAAAAAAGATTGGTAGTCATGAGTTTACTCTAAAATTCAAAATATTGTGCATACTACTTGAATAGAATATTCCAATGTTATGTTACTGTAGTGGAAGTTAATATTTCACACAGAAATAAACATTTATAAAGGGTGTGGGAGTGGAGTTTTGTTTTTACCATTGTGTCCCTTAAAATAAATAAACAAAAACATGCCATTTCCAAAAGAAAACTGTAACATTATTTTAATGATATGTTCACTATTTCTGTAATATTTTAGGGAACGATGGAATATGGAGCAGGGTAAATAAGATGACAACACACTCTAGTGTGTGTCAGTTGTGGAAGAGAGGTTGGGTTATTGGCAAAGCAGCTTCTGTCACATTCATGGTCAGTGATTGTTACCAAGAGCCTGGTGTGCTGGGTGGCCGTAGGAACAGTAACTAAAATTGCTTTAACCATTACTGTGACTGGAATATTGCTGTGGTTTGTAAGTTATTGTAAGGCTCCTTCTGCCTTGTTTGCAGACAGTGACTAAGGGATCCATCTGCTAAGCTTGTCTTGTTCCCTTGAGGTTTTATTTGTTTAGCTGTGTTATGTTTGATTCTGCTTTTGCATGTATTTATATGCAAACTGTAATGTACATTGCAAAGTTAATTTATTTCAGCTTGCAGTTTAATGCTTTATATTGCTTTTAACTTTCAGTGGGAAGAAATGGATCTGGGAAAAGTAACTTCTTTTATGGTAAGTATGGGGTTTATTTACTAGTATTGAGGTGCTGGTGATATACTACTTTGTTTACCAAAGTTTCTTCCTTTGGTAAGAATGACTTTAGTAAAAAGCTTTGGAAGTTTCTTTGTTTGTTTTTGTTTTTTCTTCAAATGACAAAGATTATTAAGAAAAGGAAGCTGATTCTAGATGTCACCAAACTTTCAAGCAGATCATAGTATTTGCAGTTACATTGAACATTCTTTTTCTAACTAAGTTCTAAGCCAATTCCCTCAAGCATGGTGTAAAGCTTGCTTAGATGCAGCCTTTTAACAGTATGAATATATTTTGATTATATGATTATATAGTCAATATTTGGGGGTGGGAAGGCGATAAGGGCTTCAACAGAGGAGCAAAGAGGCTAGCCAAATATTTTAGTAGCCCCTGTGTGATGGTAGTATTTATGAACTTCCAAGTACTAATAATAGTATTTTAGTGTATTTTGTGGTGTAGCTGTGTGCAGAGATGTATTTTGTAGACGGTGTTTTGCCAGCTCATGATCCCCTGCACATGCAGAATCACTAATGCTTAGAAGTGAGCTGGTAAGACAGCAGCAGTGAGAATTCTTTAAAGAAATTCTAATGTAAAGTAAACTAAATGATCAATGTAAAGGTGTGCTTTTTTGAGACATTGTAAAGTATTAACAGTGGCATGAATATAACATACATTTAAAAATGTGCATTTTGAGCTACAGAAACAACTGAAAAACCTCTCTAAAGCAAAGAACAAATCTTGGTTTTGTTGCTTTTTTGTTACAGCAATTCAGTTTGTCCTCAGTGATGAGTTCAGTCATCTTCGCCCAGAGCAGCGCCTGGCTTTGTTGCATGTAAGTAAAGGTGTATAACAACAAGGCAAAAGAATAATAAGTTAGACCTTTTGATTGTTACTGCAACATTGTTAGATTACTGGTGTGTTAGTATTGTAAGCCAGTTATATTTGGAAACCTCCTTAAACATTTTTTTTTCATGTTTTCCTTTGACAAAAGTTGTTGCCAAGTAATATATTATGCTATCGTGGGTAGTTAATACATGCATGTGGATGACTGTCCACAATTTTCAGAAATAAAAATGTATTTACTGATCTTATGTAGAAGTTCTTGAAGTAAATGGAGAGTGTGTTTATCGAGGAAAGGGAAGATCTCTGAAGAGAGAAGTCTCTAAATAAAATACTCTCTTTTCTTAGGAAGGTACAGGTCCCCGTGTTATTTCGGCTTTTGTGGAAATTATTTTTGACAATTCAGACAACAGGTTACCGGTAAGTTGAATATACTCCTTCACAAACAGTAACTTGGGGCTCTGATGTTTTCATGTTATAAATGTTCTCAACACAGTAACTTTGCTTTTGAGTCAGATCTGGTAGAAAGTGCTGTGAGCATTTCAGATTTGTTATACGTATTTATTGTAAGCAGGTCAAAACATTGTGTGTTTTTTGTTGTTGTTGTTTTTTGTTTTCCTTTTTTTTTTTTTCCCCCCCCTTAAGATTGATAAAGAAGAAGTTTCACTTCGCAGAGTCATAGGAGCAAAAAAAGACCAATATTTCCTGGACAAGAAAATGGTGACGTAGGTACTTCTTTTCCTTACCTGAATGAACTGAGAAATATAACTGTAAAATACTTTAGCCATGCAAAATAATTTTCTGTAGTCTGAAACAAAAATAATTCTCATGAGTTTCATTGTTAGCAATAATTTAGTTGTATAATGCACACTACCAGTAGTTTGACAGCAAAGACATCAGCTTTTGTGTAATGGGCAGCAGACTTTGAATTTATGGATGAATCCATTAATGAATATGCTGTTTAATTGCTCATATGATAATTTTCAGGACTCATTAAAATACAAGGTCTATCAAAATTTGTTTTTTATATCCTTCAGTGTGGCATCTCTACCTGTATTTGCCTTTTGTGCTGCAAAGTGCTTCTTAATTTCTTTACGAGGTTATAGTTCTATGTGTTTGTTTTCTTATGTAATTTTAGAATTAGCTATTAACAGACTTCTTTGCATGGCATATGGTAATCATAGTGTTAGATAGATAATTCTGACACTACTGTATTTTTGAAACTGTCACTTGCTGTAAGGTTTTTTTCTGAATATATTGAAAATACTGCTTTCAGGAAAAATGACGTAATGAATCTGCTTGAAAGTGCTGGGTTTTCTCGCAGTAATCCATACTATATTGTGAAGCAAGGAAAGGTAAGATTATTTTTCCACGAAGCAAAACAAATTGCTGTCAAAAGTATTCTCTTTCTTCAGTGACACATTTTTGTTCTATTGCAGAAGTAAACCAATCTATTTTAGTTTGAAACAGTTCTTGCAGATGCTCCTTTTGTAAATGATACTATTACTGTATTATATGCAGTTAAAGTCTATAATTTTGATATTTGTAAAAGGCTTTTTCTGGGTAACCTGTGTAATGACATGCCTGGTATTCATTTAAGTATAAAAAAACCTTACTTGTTCTACTTATTTCAGTGCTGATTTCTAGGTTTATGTCTCAGACTTGTAAAAGTAGTTGTAAAGAATTATAACAGGAGGCTATAAATAGTGTGGAGAAAGTGAGAATTGGATGTGAAGGCACTGAAAGGAAAGCACAGCAGGGAAAGGGCTCTCAGCATGGCCTGCATCAGTGATACCCACATTAACAGGTCTTCAGGACCCCGGTCCTTTCAAAAGACACCCATATCTGGAAACAAAAGAACAGTGATGGCTTTTAATGACCTGTAGGAGTGGGACAGGATGAAGACACTGATAGCAACTGGCTCCCAAAGGTTCTAGAAAGGCCTATTCAAAAAGAGAAATGCAGGTGGCCTGGAGGACTTGGAGGCAACAGTGCTGACCCAGAAATATAGTCTCTTAAGTATTTATCAACATAACTATTCCTTTACAGCTGCAAGCTTGTACCTGGTAGAAAACAAAACCCATTTGCAAAATCACTGTTTTGTAGTGGCAATTAGTGCATGTAACTCCTAGAGCAAGTACAAAATCAAAATACATATACTACTTTATAGGTTATACAAATTGCAAAGTTATGTAATTCTGGAAGCATGCAGCCACTGACCTGATCTTTAATTATATGACTCTTTTAGTGCGTTGGTGGGTATGTCGTGCTGTGGTCTTAGTGAAGATTTTTCAGCTAGCTGATTTTAGCAACAGAACTTAAAAAGCCCAAGCATGAGTTTCTCTGAATGTAAGTTTGACCTGATAGTTTCTTCAGTCTGCAAAATAGTGTCATCTTGAGTTTCAGCAATAACTGCTGGCATTTGAAGACCAAAAAAAGTGAATTATAAGTAGAATACTAACTGTCTGAAAGGTCTTGTCTCATAAAGAGAACAGTATGGTATAAAATAGAAATTGAATCTTCCTGCCAAAACCTCAGTCAAGTAAGTGCAGAGTCCCGTCTTTCATATCTGTTGTGGTAGCTTGTATATCCAGAGCAGAATATTGACATTGTAGATCTTGAATTTTCAGATCAACCAGATGGCCACAGCTCCTGACTCTCAGAGACTGAAGTTACTAAGAGAAGTAGCTGGTACCAGAGTGTATGACGAGCGTAAAGAGGAGAGTATTTCACTAATGAAAGAAACAGGTAAGAATATTTTAAAGAGTGAACATTTTCTGCCACTTTAAATAATGGTTTATGCCTTTTTCAGTAAAACTAATGGCTTGATTTTTATTTGTGATGCATTATTTAATGCAGAGTATGTTATTTCCTCTTTGTATTGAAATATTGAAAGGTTTAATAAGCGACTTAACATCATTTTTGAAATAAAGCATCCTTTTTAGATGGGTTGATAAGATAGCGGGCATGCTCTTCCAAACATGTAAGTAGAACTACCAGCTGGCATGCATCCAAAAAAGTGTGTGTATTTATATGTATATATTTATGTATACACACACACACACACACATATAAAAAATCTTTAGCATATTTACTGCTACTTAGTAAGATTATGTAGTGTCTGTAATCGTGTTTGTGAACGAAGAAAATGCATATTTGCTTTGTGTAACTTAGCCTCGCCATATGCTGTGCATACTATAGTGGCTGTTTGAAGAAGTCTAGACAGTTCTTTCTGTTAAAAATATTTGATCAGTAGTTAATGACTTAGGTTAACAGGCTTTAGAGCTATGGGAATATATTACAGTGTTTAACATAAGTCTTGTCTCATCTTTTCTAAAGAGGGCAAGCGGGAGAAGATCAATGAGCTGTTAAAATACATTGAAGAGCGACTGCATACTCTAGAAGAGGAGAAAGAGGAGCTAGCCCAGTACCAGAAATGGGATAAAATGAGGAGAGCATTAGAATACACAATTTATAATCAGGAGCTTAATGAAACTCGTGCAAAGCTTGATGAGGTGAAGTATCTTGTTTACCTACAAAATATAATATGAACTCTTGGTCTGCTTTATGCAGACACCTCTTTGCCTTCCTTGATGGAATCTTGTCAATATCCTTAGCTAGCCTAACGCATCGGTTTAGTCCTTTTGAAAATAGAAGTTTGCTAAAGTATATTCTTGCTGATATAATTAATACTTCCCTGCAGCTTTCTGCCAAACGAGAGACAAGTGGAGAGAAATCTAGACAGCTGAGAGATGCACAGCAAGATGCCAGAGATAAAATGGAGGTAAAAATATTTAACAGGGAGTCTTTCAAGTGGTTTTTTATTATTTTTTATCTTAATGGGATATACACAGTGTAATTGACTGTAGTAATCAAATTCTTTTTTTTCTTTCTTTCTATGGATACTTGATCTAAATCCGAATTTGGATACAGATCTTAGAGCTTAATTAACTTGAAATGAGAAGAGTTCCTCTAGTGTGAGCTGAAGCAGTTAACTTCAAAAACATGTTAAATTCTAAATCTATGCCTTCGTCCTGTTTGAAAATGGGCAGGATTTATCAGACTTCATAGTATTACTGTGTAATCAAGATGTTTTCATAGGCACTGAACTATGCGTTGGACTTGACTAGAGTATGCATACAGGATTGAAAACTTGCTTAACATTTGTGTAGGAAATAGAACGGCAGGTTCGAGAACTGAAGACTAAGATTTCGGCAATGAAAGAAGAAAAAGAACAGCTCAGTGCTGAAAGACAGGAGCAGATTAAACAGAGGACTAAGTTAGAGCTGAAGGCTAAGGACCTACAGGATGAATTAGCTGGGAACAGTGAACAAAGGGTAAGTAACAAAGGTGAAGTATAAAGTGTGATGGTTTCAAGGTAGTATGCTTGTATTATAGCTTTTGCTTTTAGAAAATAACAATCCTTTTACAAGAAGGACTCTTATCACATACTGCAAAATGAAGAATCGAGTAGCCATGGTTATCCTGATCTCTTTTCCAGCTTTTTTTTTTTTTTTTAAATAACAAAGTACTGCTGGAAAAGAGGCTTTCCTTTGTAAGGTTCTTAATTTGGTCTTGGTTGTTTGACCAATGCTGACCTTTCTTTTCAAGAATAATGTTGTCATCCCTCTTTGCTGTCCTGACTGTGATCGAATAGACTGCTGTTACATGTTCAATCAGGACAGTGTGAGATAAGCAAGTGTCTTGCTTTCTTAGAATTAAAATACTCTTTAGAAATGTGTTTTTCACAGAATCACAGATTGTTTAAGGTTGGAAGGGACCTCTAGAGGTCATCTAGTCCAACCCCCCTGCACTCGCAGGGTCACCTAGAGCACGTGGCACAGGACTGCGTCCAGGCGGGTTTTGTTTAATAATATTATAATTTCTGATCTTGGCTAACTTTAAATATTTCTTTGTTTTGCTTTCAGAAAAGACTGTTAAAGGAGAGGCAAAAACTGCTTGAGAAAATTGAAGAGAAGCAAAAAGAATTAGCAGAAACAGAGCCCAAATTCAACAGTGTAAAAGAAAAAGAAGAGAGAGGAATTGCCAGGTTTGTGCCATTTCACAATGGAGAGTCAAATAATATTAGGAAGTAGAGATATTATCAGCAGTGATGTGCAGTCAGAATCATACTTGCTGCCTGAGAATTGATTAGCTATATAAATACATAGGTAGCTTACTGAGATGCCACTTTTTAGTATTAAGGGATTTGAGGGAAAAAATAATCAATATTCAGAGTACCATTTAAATGTCACCGGGCAGTGTCTTTGTTGTGGTAGAGATAAGTGAGGAAGCTCTCCAGAATCCTCTGGGGTTTTTTTGTTTGTTTGTTTTGTTTTGTTTTTTAATTTATTTTAATGGTTGTTCTAAGTAAACTTGGAGTTCCTGTATGATATATTCTATGTCTTTTTCTGCCCAAACTAGACTTGCCCAGGCTACACAGGAACGAACAGACCTTTATGCAAAACAGGGTCGAGGAAGCCAGTTTACTTCAAAAGAAGAAAGAGATAAGTGGATAAAGAAAGAACTGAAGTCCCTCGATCAAGCTATCAATGACAAGAAGCGACAGATTGCAGCTATACACAAGGATTTGGAGGATACAGAGGCCAATAAGGAGAAGAATTTGGAACAATACAATGTAAGTTTTCAGATGACTTTTAAGGATATTTTTGAGGATAAATGCTTGAAGGTAGTTTGTCCAAAATAAGTTTTAAGACCTTCGCACCTATTTAAAATGAATAGAAAAGACAAGAGTTAGTAGGTTCTTTTAAAAATGTATTATTAAAAACATATGTGCATTAACAACTCCTTTAGAACTGCTGCAGTTGTCTCTTTCTTTATGTATTTTTTTTTTTTCCTAGTTTCTGGCCTGCATTTTTAGGAAGTGACACAGACTTGCCTGGCTCCCGTGTCATTCCGTTTCTCAACGTTCCTTATAGATAACATTTATTTTAGAACAGTGATTACTTTTTCCTTGTTCCTAGTGCGGTTTATGTTGCAAATTGGTGGACAACTGTAGGCATTGCTTCTAAATTTTAAAAAGTAATTATAATATTGAATAAAAAGATTTTGAGCTCGAGTATAGTTTCATAGTGCTGTTCTCTTTGTGTTAGAAACTGGACCAGGATCTTAATGAAGTGAAGGCTCGTGTTGAAGAACTGGACAGAAAATACTATGAAGTGAAAAATAAAAAGGATGAACTACAGAGCGAAAGAAAGTTAGTAATTCCTTGAAATATGTCTGAATCTCACTTAAATATGAAGGACCCGAACTGTGTAGTTGTTAACATGGCGTGTAGGTATGTTTTTAAATATAGCCATGTATCAACTTCTGCACTTAGTTTCCCATCAGATTAGCAGTCTTTGAAGAAAAAGCTATCTTTCACACTTAATTCGCATGTAACGTTTTTGTTGTTTTGCAGTTATCTGTGGAGGGAAGAGAATGCAGAACAACAGGCCCTCGCTGCAAAGAGAGAAGACCTAGAAAAGAAACAGCAGCTTCTTAGAGCAGCAACAGGAAAGGTAAGACACTCTGCATGGTTCAGAATTCCTTGTAGGACCTTTTCTTTCCATTTTTAAAGGATAGTCAGTTTTATTTGAAAGATATGACAGTTACTTGATTCGGTTTTAGTCTTAGTGTTACAGTATAAATTGCCTTATTGTCCATTGTACAAACTGAAAAATTATCTGTGAGTTGTATTCTTCAAATATTTATAGCTCTTGCATTCCTTGGAGAAAGTCAGGTTTCTCTGCACTTGGAAGTTGGAAAAAATGAAGGCTAGCTTATTTATGAAGCTGGATTTTTTTATTTTATTTTTATTTTTTAACTTGTGGATGCAATGAAATGAGTTTTGTTTTGTTTTAAATAGGCCATTTTAAATGGTATAGACAGCATAAACAAAGTTTTGGAACACTTCCGTCGAAAAGGTATAAACCAGCACGTTCTAAATGGATACCATGGGATTGTGATGAATAACTTTGAATGTGAACCAGCTTTCTACACTTGTGTTGAAGTTACAGCTGGGAACAGGTAATTAGATATTTTTCAGTGTTGCTTGTTAAAGTATCTGTGGTAGCCTGCAGTATGTTAGAATTTAACTGCTAGTTAAATTCTCCTCTTGAAAGTTTTATTCTCTTAATTTTATACTCTTACATATCATTATTGAATTTTCATAATTTTAGAACAAGGAACTCTACCCATTTAAAACCAAATTCTAAATTTTGTCTCAAAAAAAGTGAAATCAGCTGGCTGTTGGATGAAGTGGGCAGTGCCTACTGTAGGATCCTTTACCTTTTAATGGAACTGTGATATGAATTAATAGGAGTTTTCACTTGCCACACAGTAAGATACTATGTGTGAAAGTAGACCCCAGACTGTCTGAGAACTGCCATTTCAAAGCTGTCTGAGAAATGATGAGTAGGCAGTGAGTGTCTCGGTGTGCAATACGTGTTCCAGAAGAAATGCCTGTTAGTGGTCTGCTACTTTCTGCACCTTTTGACTTTTCAAACTAACATAAATAGCCTTAGGCACATTTTAGTTGTGGAGATGATAGCAGAAAATCATTATCCAGGAGGGAAACTGATGTCTTCTGTTCCCAGTTTTGTTCACTCCTTTCAGTATTTGTCCTCTCAACTCATGCATGGTTGGTATCGATATTGTTGTTGTTGTGTTAAAAGTGAGGGTCTTGTCAGGCTTCTTTGGTATTTGGCTCATCTCTCCGTGTGCTCTAAAATCTGTGGTTTCACATTTGCTGTCACATTTGCTCGTTCCTGTCCCCTCCACTGTGTAGTATAGGGGTTTTGTTGTTGTTTGTTTGTTTTTATGCCTATAATGAAGCAAATGGAGGGACTGGTCTGATACAGGACTGGAGTTGCATGTTGCCGTTAGGACAGAATGAGGGCAGATGTGATGCATTCCGTGCAAACTCACACAGAAATGCTGATAAAAGTACAATTTCAAGTGCTGTCCCCCTTCTGTGTCAACAAGGCCTTCTTAAGCACTTCACTTTCCCCTGCACTCCCCCTCCCTGCCCCGAAATCCTGTTATGGTTTGGAAAATGCAGTAGTGAACTGTAGTTGAACTTGTGAAGAACATAACACATAATTCATTTTTCTTGGAGACTTGCTATCAGTTATCAAAAGGAAGATATCTGTGGTCTCCATTTCCATTGCTTTTACACAGAGGTTATCTTTGGCATGTGTGATGTCATATTTAGAAACAAGCTCTGCAAACAAAGGAGGCTCAATAGTGTATATGGAGAACAGAGGTTTTATGCTGACTTGAAAACTGTGCAAGTACTGGGGGAAAAAAACCAACCCAAATAACCCTTACTGAGCTTATTCTGGGCCTGGATGGTACAATGTAAGATTATATGTTGATTTCACTTGAATGGAAGTGAATTAAATGTTATACATATGCACAGTAGATGAATGAAATCTTTTATATAAATGAACAAATGGGTAGATCCTAACTTGTAAGCCATGTTTCCACTTGGCCTTTCAAAGGTTGAGCAGCACTTGAAACTGAAGAGAAAGCACAGCACAGCTTTGTTTTGATGTTACTTGTATTATACCTGCATGCTTAATGTTCCCTGGACCTAAATGTTGCTTGTTTCATGGGCTTGTTAATTAGGTTGTTTTATCACATTGTGGATTCTGATGAGGTCAGTACAAAGATCTTAATGGAATTCAACAAAATGAACTTGCCGGGAGAAGTTACCTTTCTGCCTCTCAACAAGCTGGATGTTAGAGATACTGCTTATCCCGAGACTAATGTGAGTTAGAGTTTGCTTTGAACCATTCTTTATTCCCTCCCTATATACAAAGCCTCATGTTTTGAATAGTGTATTGCTTATTGCCTATCATTTCTTTGTGTGAGTGTTGAATGTGGGTGACCAAATACTATTTCTAATATATTGCTTCCTAATAGTGAAAGCTCTTATGTGACAACATATACTTTCCTGTTAGGTTTTGCTCCTTTAAAGCTAAAACTCTATCTTTTAAGTGGTATATAGGTGGTATTGAAAGTAAGAAGATTTTTCTAACTTTAATGAGTTTAGTTCAATCTTGGTCTTTCAGACTTAAATTGCAGAAGCAGTCACCTGAGTCTGCTTAAACATTCTCCAGATAAAAAGTGTTTTTCTTTTGCTTAATTGACCAGCAGCTGTTATTTCCAAAGCAATTTGGTTCAGAGTTTGTCATGGTGTTCATATATTGGTATGCACAGTTCTGAAAGTCTTTACTCTAAAAGCTTATTGTTTGTGCAGCCAAGTGTTAGTCTTCAGTGAATGAGATGTGAATCTCGATCTGAAACTTAGAGAATAGAAGTTGTTGTTTAAGTTGGAAAGTATATTGTATTCTACTCTTGCTAAATTTTGGGGGTGAGACTTCCTTGCATTTTGTGCATTAAATACTCGTTACAAAGCACTCGCCGCACTTGTGTCAATGTATTGTTCTTACTGAAATCCCTGGCTTTTCAGGATGCTATTCCTATGATCAGCAAACTGAGATACAATCCGAGATTTGACAAAGCCTTTAAACACGTTTTTGGAAAAACGTTAATTTGTCGTAGCATGGAGGTGTCTACTCAGCTGGCCAGAGCTTTCACGATGGATTGTATTACTCTAGAAGGTAAACATTGCAATTTCATAAATTTAGTGGCGAAAATGGTATTACTGGAGCAAGAGGCTCATAACACATAAGCTATGTTTAAAATTGTTTAAAATATTATAATTGGCTGAGATTTTTCTGAAGGATATTCAAGGAGGAAATGATTAATTACTGGCACCTGTAGCTTGGTATTTTTTTCTTCTGTAAAATTGCTCAGCCTCTTTCTCCTTCACAGTAGATGAATTTTTTTTTTT
>NW_010578822.1:148477-169642 GCF_000705375.1 Tinamus guttatus | reverse complement strand
ACCTGAAATTTAGCAGAGAATCCCCATAGCATGTTGTACACAGTTCACAAGCTGTGGAAAACCCTACAGGTCATTTGCTTTCCTGAGCACTCTCTTGGAGTTACCACCTTTCAAACTCATTTTGTATGAATGCATATTAAAAAAAAAAAACTACTTTCTATGCTTCTATTTTGAAAATTCCATTTTGAAATGTGGTTCTTGTATGTTGGGAGCTGTCTTAGCAGAAGTAACTTCAGAGTTCTTGGTGGATGCCACACAGCTCGTGTCTGAGCATGCATGGTCCAGGTCCCACTTAGTACTCTTAGCGTGCTCTTATTAATGCACCCATTCTCCGTTGCACCCTTAACAGTAAGATAATAATTCACCAGAAGCTGCCTAGCAAGTAATGGAAAGTTGTCTCTCTTTAATTGGAAGTGATACCTGAGAACTCTTCACTCAGGAACACCTCCGTGCCCCTCTGCAAAACTGATATCCCAGAAGAACATGCACCTTGCAGTTAGAAACCGTGTGAAGGAGCTTGCTTTTCCTCTTGCAGACCTTGAGTATAGCGTTAAAGCAATTAATTTATTGCACTTCCCCTTGTTACTTACGCAGCGGTAGGTGTGAGTGAGGGCTAACAGATCAGCCTGATGGATTCAGACAGTTTACTGCAGTAAGGAACAGGCTCCAAGGGTACGGTGGTGCAGGTGGAGGTGGCAGGAGCAGAGGCCGCTGCCGTGTGCTGTGACCAGCTCGCCCCTTCTCGCACGCCGTCCTCGCCGCTCGCGCTCTGTCCACGTGGCAGCGGAACGGACCAGGGCTTTACTGGAGAAGAAGCGGTTTTGCACCAAACAACCAGAAGGAAAATGTAATTCTAAGAAATCAACTTCAAATTTTAGATGCTAATCTTACTAAAATAAAGAGCTGATTTTGTGGTTCTTGGTTTTTCTCTTCAGCTTTCATCTACAGGATATCTAATCCTTTTTCTTTGTTTAAAAAAAAATCTGCTTCTACTCACTATGGGAGAAGAAAAAAGATAGTAAGGAGCGATAAGCTGTTTTTAGGGCAGACATCTCTTATGTCCTGTGCAGATTTTTACTGAAGGAACAGACTCATTACCAGGATGAATGAACACACTTTATTAGTAATTGTCTCTATTGAGTAGTGAAAGTAATTTAGATGTTTTACAAGCTGAAGAGAACATAAAATAGGTACAGGGAATATAGGATATACCAGGAAGCTAGAAAAGTAGGAAATTAAGTAAAACACCTCAGCTTAGGGTGCTAAGGTAAGTTAAAGCAAAATAAACTCTTGTTTCATTTTGCACTAATTTCTCTAGGTGTTTTAATAGTGCAGAATTAGCTCAGGACAGGTATGTAAGGACTTGCTTAATTTTGGTTACATGCACACATCTAAATTGGATACTGGACTATGGAAATAAAATCGAATTATTCTTAGAACATAGCTATTCTTATACTATATACCAAATAATTTGCAGGCATACGTAGTGAGCTTGTTTGCATACTTAAACATGATTATTTGCTTTTGGTTTTTATCTGCTTTTTCTTCTCTTCATATCAAAGTGTATATAAAAATTAGGTAGCATCAGTGAAAATAGTCCTGTTTCCTAAAATGGTGTTACTTCTTTCAGTAGAATATTAACTCAGCACTTTTGCAAATACAGAATATACATTGACTGCTCTGTTTTGTTTGTTTTTGTTTTCATTAGGATTTTCTTTTCTTTTGCCACTGCTTTGTGGACATAGAAATAGGTGTCCCATATTCTACTTGAGTTACTTCTTTCTTCTTGCTAATGGTACGTAAGTTATTTAGCAAACATAGCATCATCAAAGCAATGCAGTCACTTAAAGTTCCTTCACAATTTTCTGTATTCAGACGTGTACATCTATTATTTTGATAGGTTTTTAAACTTAATTTCAGGCATTCCATAAATATCAAACAAGTGAGTTAAATGATAACTCATTGGAGCAATAATGGAAACACCTCCATTTTTGTGGTGGGACAAGCAGGACTAGGAAGTACCATGACACTGTCACCGTACAAGCACATGCTGATACAGTCTCTCCTGACAGTAGAACCCTTCAGTGGTTCCTCAGTGTTTTATGCATAGTCCTAATGGATTAATCCTGTGTAGCGTTTGCCTGTGTCTGCCTCCAACCAGGACCTAAGAAACAACCGCTTTTCTGCAGTTATAGATGCTCGCGTGGGTTGAAAGCTCCCTGTCCCTTCTGCGGATACCAGAGCAGATTGGAAGCCCCGAGAAGCCCTGTCTGTGCCTCTTCACCCCCCTGTTCCTCCGAGCAGAATAGGGCAAGAAGGGCAAGTGCCCAGCAGTGCCACGCTTCCCTTCTGCTCAGCGCTGATAAGAGAAAATATTCTCTTTTTCTCTAGGAATTATGAGTACCAAGAAGACTTCACGCTGGCAATAACAGAAGCCGTTGCCTTAATCCGGGCTAAAACAAATATTTTGATGTTGCCTACTGAGCAGGGTTGATCCTGGTGAGAGATTCTGTTTATCTGAAGACATATGTATGTGTGTGTTCAGCTCTCCAACCAAGCTTTCTGAGGGACTGAATATAGAAGCAGCAATAATTTCTTTCTTACTTGCAGCTGATAGAGAAAATAGTATGCTAAGAATGCATAAGTTATGGCCTTATAATCATACAAGGCAGTGGATAGAAGTTACTATGGAAACTTCAGCTCAAAGTATTTGTTAATGTTGATATTCTGTCCTTGTTCTTGCAGTAACAGTTGTGTAATGAAATAATTATTTGAAATAAAAAGTAACAGAAATATCCACAAAACTGGAAAGCTCTCATCAAATGCTGATGATAATTGTAAGGAAACCATTATCATTGCTGAAGAAATCAATAGTGTCACTGTCTTCATCTATCATAGGCCTAAAATCTAGTTGAAAATCTCTAACAAGTCATTATTATTTTGGCTGCAAAGATGGGACAGCACGAGCATCACCTAGATGACAAAATCAGCAAAGGTAATTGGGTCAGATAGCGAGTTTTTTTCCGAAGGTATTAGAATAATAAGGATAAAAAATGCTTGCCAAATTTCGTTACTATTTAAGAAACTTGGTTTAAAGAAATGAACATGCCACCCCAAATCCAAACCCTAGGGTGGTAAGACTGGTTCTGCTAGTTGAGCCTTCCTGCTGTGGGGGGCTCAGTGCGCTGGGCTCAGCGCTGCGGTGCTAGCAGCAAGCACGGATCGCCTCACGGATCCGCAGTCAGCAGGCGGCTCGGTGCGCTCCGGAAAAAGCACTCCTAGCAGTGGGTGAATTCACAGTGAATACCAATGACAAGTGATGTGGTCTCACTGTGTAAAGAGTAATTTCTTTGTTGGTCTGTGCCCGGTGTTCTAGCTCCAGGTTGTATCGGCTGGTTCGGAGTCATTCCTTGGGACAGGGGTATTGGGATAGTTTAGAGTGATGGGGAAAAAGGGAACTAAGAAACATTTCCTAGTATTTAGAGTGAACTGGAGCTAAATAAATCTTATTTGTATTTCCAGGTCTGTGTTATGTTTTATGCTCCTCTGCCTGCCTCACCTGTTGTCCTTGTAATATTGTGTGGGTTGGTTAACATGTCGGCAGTGCAGAAGCCTCCTGGTTGTGCCGACCTGCTGAGGTGTTTGGCCAGAGCCCCCGGTACCGCCGGGGAAGCTTGTTCCTCCCTTGGCTCTTCCAGGTTGTGCATTAGGTACCAAGCTGGGGTGGGATGAGCTGTTGCCCGGGGGCTTAGGCCCATGTGGACCCAGCTTTTGATCAGCAGTCTGTTGTACAAGTAACCCAAAGTGTAGCTGAATGAGATAGCTTAAGGAATGTGGTTCAGCCTTGGGGATGTCTATTAGAAGGTGCTAAACGGGAAGTGTTGGAGAAGTCTCTGGCAGTGAGTGTGTGAGGCAGCCCTGCAGTTAAAGGCGAGTGGAGGTGAGTCCTCAGAGAGGAGCCGCGTCGGTCGTAGCAGAACCAACCCCACTCTACAAAGAATCTCCCATGTGAGAACTGCTAAGTAGATGTCAACAGAAACAAAGAAATGACAAATCTTAGCTAAGCTAAACTGCTGGATTAGTGGCAGCTTGCAGCTTATTTTTTGCCAAGCTTGGGAGGTGCATGGAAAGGTGCGCTTTGAATTCCAGCATGGGAAGAACTGCAGGAACTGAGTGCACGTTCGACGTGATGGGGAGTGCTGTTAAACTTGCAGAAATTTGAAAGGGGGGAAAAAAAAAAGGAAAAAAAGGTACTTTTATGCTGTGGAAGAATGCAAATGGAAATAGAGCAACAACACTTGTAATTAGTGTTGTGTGTTGTTTAGTTAACAGTTTTTTTTTTTTTTTCAGGATTCCACATTTATTATCTGGAGTTAAGTACAACTTCTTGGGGCTGTTGAGCAGAGTGGGAATCTTACCTGTTTGACAGCATTTTATGCTGGTCTCTATAAGTAGCTGAGTTTAACCGGCGTACTTCAAATCAAAAGGAGCAAGTTGGTGGAGTGGAATCCTGAGGGTGAGGTGAGGGCAGCCGCGCGGTGGAGAGGTGGTTACTGCATCCTGGCTGGGCTTCCCGCCTGCGCTCAGGGTGACTTGGAGCACCCAGGTGACTGCGGAGAAGTTGGGGAGCCTCCCCCAAAGACGGGCGTTCTGCCGGCGTCCTGCGGGGCCTGCCTGCGTTCCCTTCCCATGGGATTGTAGAATCACAGAATGGTTAAGGTTGGAAGGGACCTCTAGAGATCATCTAGTCCAACCCCCTGCACACGCAGGGTCACCTAGAGCACGTGGCACAGGACTGCGTCCAAGCGGGTTTGCAGATCTCCAGAGAAGGAGACTCCACAACCTCTCTGGGCAGCCTGTTCCAGTGCTCTGGCACCCTCACTGGGAAGAAATTTCTCCTTAAGCTGCGGATCGCTGCGAGTGCCGCGGGGGAGGGCGGCTGCTTCCTGGCACTGCGTGGCCGGGAGGCCATTCGTGGGCTGCGCGGGCACCCACCAGCCAGCTCCCTGGAAGCTCCTTTCCTCCAGCTGGCTTTGCCGTAGCCCCTCTGTGCCCCTGCAGAGGCGGTGGGTAGTGCTCTGTGCAGGGCTTCCCGGGATGCAGGAGTTGGGGCAGAAATAAGTCACCAAGGCGTGCGGTTTCTCACTGAGCTGTGCCTTCATTGTTAAAAATCCCTCTTACGAGAAATGAAACTACTGCAATTCTGTGTGTTTTCAGCCATGATTTCTATGTTTTACTGCAGTTTGAAGGTAGAGTATGCAAGATAAAATATCTTAAAATGGGAAGAGCTGTGATACTTCAGTGTTTCGGTCAGCATTTTGGTGGTAGCTGAGTTCTGCTGTGGATAATTTCGAATACTGTATCTCTCTATTTTTCCTTTTTTCCCTAGATGTGTGATTTTGCACCTATTTCCCAGAAGAACCCAACTGTTCTGCTAGGTTAAACAGAAGTATCACTCTGTGCTTTTACATGTGCATCACAGGAGAAGTACAACTCTTAAATCAGAAAAATGTGTCAGAGGAATGTATTCCAGGGGAATTTCTGTTCACCCTGCACATCCCATACATTTTAAATCTTTTATTAGCCATTGCTGACTTTGTTGGAAAATGATATAGTGAGTTATATGAATGTTTTCCAAATAAATATTTGGGAAGCGATATATAATTCAATTAGAACAGCTTTTACACATGCAGTTTTCCACATAATATCTTCCTCCTCGAAGGAGCAACCACCACAGCTCTCTTATCTTTCCAACCTTGTTTCTTCCCTGTTTATAGCAGCCAATGGTGGATAGTGGTTCTGTCCGAGACCTTACCTGGAAGAGAGAACCGTGGTTTGCGGTGGGATCGGTGGCTGTTACTCGGACATGCTGTTGGATAAGGCAAGTCAGCTTCACCTGGGGAGCATCGCGGGTCCTTCTGAGTGGAGCCACCTCAGTCACCGTGGTCAGGTGGGCATCGCCTCCTTCTGCCATAGGGAAAAAAGGAAGGAGATTGGCAGCTTTGCGCTTGCGAGGAATCTGCGGCAAAAAGGCACTTTTAACATCATTTGTACTTAGGCTTTATGTCTGGCGTGGGTCTTCTGCTCCAATAGGCAGCTGCAGCACTTGGTGTGTGTATTGCCAGATCGTGGTAAAGGTGGAGAAAAACAAGTTACAAACAAAACAGTCGTGTGAATCGTTCTCACAAATACCGTGAGAAAATGGGGTGAATTTTTGTATCTGACTGCATGGAACTTATTTGAAGGGCTTCTCTCTTGAGAACTGTTTTTCTTTGGCTGCTTTCATACAGCTCTCCATAGATTTGCATTTGATCGTAAGACTCGGTCATGACCATTCGGTCACCTTGATTCTTGCAACTTTAACAACAATAAATTATCTTCCTGTCTTCACCATGAACCATTTATACATATCCAAACTGTGTTAGAAGGAAGGAGAAAACTGAATAACAGTTGAACAGCATTATTTATCCCGGCTATATTATCAGAAGAGCTAAGTGCAAACACCTGCAAAAATAATGATAGTATGGCTTTGCATGTTTCAAAGAGCTACGTCTGCATCATATTTTCTAATAGGCAGCTCTGGAGTATACATGTATTTCTGAGCAACCGTTAGGATAGCTGTTAGGATAATTTTTAAAGTCCCACTAATATTGCTGCCAAATTGTGAAGAAAAGAAAATGTTTTTTGCATCAAAATTTAGTATGTGCTTAAATAATCAAAACATTAAAATTAAGCACATTTAGTATGTGCTTAAATAATCAAAACATTAAATAATCAAAACATTAAAAACATGGTTCAAGATGGGACAGTCCGATCCAGTAACATGGTGGCAAAGGACTAGTGTGATTTTATCCCTTTCAGGCTAGATTCTGGCCAGTTTTGCAGACGCTGTTTCCTTTGGTAGTTAATGCTTGTGAAATGCTTGCGAGTGTAATGTGCTGCTCGGAGGAGCAAGGAGCCCGGGCTGGGATTGATGCCGCTGCGGGCGCCAGCGGGACAGAGCCCCCTCCCTGGTGTCGCTCCGTGACGGGGCTGCCATCGCTGCGGCACCGTTGCCGACTGCTCCGAGGGATGCAATCAGGAGTTATGGGGGCCATTAAAATAACTATTGATCCTATTGACTATTTTAAAAAGATTTAAAACCGAACACAGCGTTTGTAATTGCAATTTTGTTCTATCCGATGGTTCCTGTTCCTCATTTTTCTTTTGCAGAGGTGTACTTTATTTTCTTCCTTGCTTTTCCCTCCAGTAGTGAGGCAACGTGCAAAAAGGTTTTTTAGAGGAGCATATTCCTTGAGATACTGGAATGTTTTGTCAAAATCGCTATGCTCATTGGAATCTCCCTCGTTCTCTTCATTGCCTTCTCCTTGATCTGTCAACGATGGCAAAACTTTCCGTTTAGATTCCCTGAATCACGGCTTCTTCTGCTCCACTCTCCGTCTTCCCTTCTTCATTTTTTTGCCTCCTCTCCGGTTATTCCCCCCTTCCATCAGCAAGGTGTAAAGCTTCATTTTTCCTGGCAAAACCTGCTCTGACTCCATCTGCTCCTTCCCCTGCAGGTCCAGTTCCTCAGGCACCTGCTGTGTGTGAGGGCTGAGGCTTCTTCCCTCAAGGGCAGCTGGAGCTCTGGTGGCTCCTGCTCTAACACTTAGCTTATCCTCTGAGTCTGCTCTGAGATGAGATCTCGCCCGTTTAAGATTCTTTACTTTTACTTTCAGGAAGGAGTTTCAAAGGCAGTTCTACTTTGCAGCTCTCCTAGGACTGCTACACAATGCAGAATCAGGGAAAGAATTAGCTAGCAAGTGGATCTGCTATAAACTTCCATTCTGAGCCTTCATTTTACCAATGATGAACTCGGTGTTCAGAGCAAGGATTTTCAGACAGAGCAAGGACTATCCTTAAAACTTACCCTTTTCTCTCCTTTCAAATTCTCAGCAATTGTTTCTGGCCTTTTCTTTCTTGCTATATTCTTGCTATAATCAAGCTCTATTATCTTCTTAATGATACTTACTGTCTTTAATCAGGTTTGAATTGCACATATTGCTGAATCTAGACATGTATTCTCTAAAGAAGGTGGCCTTTTTTTGTCTTTGAGTGTCAGGCAGCATCTCCTTCTGTTGTGAAAAGCAACATTGACACTCATTTTATTGTCGCCTCTTTGCTGTACTTGCAAAGTTCTTCCTCAAACTCACTGCAGCCCTCAGAGGCTCTAGAGAAGCTATTAAAAAGAGGTAGAAGAGAATGAGCTTCCTGTTCTCCGGTAAATTTTTTTCTTAATATATAATGCAAAGATTAAAGGATATAACAAAAATGATTTTTTGTAACTGGCTTCCTTTGCTTATGGCTTTATTGTAGCTACCATAAACGTTGTGTTACTGTTCTATCGTGGCTGAGAAGAAAATAGGTGGAAGGCAGAGGTGAAATCCCCCACTATTTTTTTTTTACATATTTATTTCCCAATCTTTAGTAGTCATGAACATCATTTCACAGAAGTGCTGAGAACTGTGAGAGTGGTTAAGCAGTGAAGCAGCTTGCCTGGAAGTTGGGGAATCTATTTTTAAGACCTTCACAACTCAGCTGGGTACGACTCTGTGCCAGCTGATTAACTGCGGAAATACTTTGCCCTTGCGCAGAGGGTGGCGAAGGGATCTCCAGGGGTCCTCCCAATCTGAATTCTCCTATCTTTCTGTTCCGTGGAGTAGAAGTGTAATTTTAGAGATGAGTTGACTGTATGCTCACAGTATCTGTGCGCATTTGTTTGCTGCAAGCACGAGCTCAGAGAAGCACATCTGTGCAGGCTGGTTTCCTGCTGCTGCTGATCTCCTTAGGCGAGTACAAGCACCATCTACCCCTTTTCTTCCACGTGCTTCCATAGAGATGCAGTGTGAGGGACATGAGGAGTGCTCTATCCACAGTAGAGAGATTTCTAAGCAGTGTCTGTCACTTAGTTTGCCCGGATGTGGCTTTGCAAGTGGAGAGCATGCACTGAGTATGATGTTATAGCTATGTGAGGGCCTAAATATCGGGAGGAAGTCTTAGTCACACTCTTTCAGGACGGATTTTGGTATTTAGTATTGGTATTGGTATTTTTGGAAAGCGCACAGAGGCACTTCGCTGTGTTAGTGTTTGCAGATCAGCCAGCTCTTCCCCGGTGACGTGGTCATGTGTTCTCAGCATGGAGGTTGCCAAACTTTAAAACTATTAAAACTATTTTTAAAGTTAATTGTTAATTGTGAACCAAGTTTTGTTACCCTCAGACAGGTCATCCAAAGATAGAATCACTGAGACAGGTGGTAACCCTGTCTGCTTAGCCAACGGGTGATGCTTTAGGCAGTGCACAGTAGAAAAGCCAGATTTAGCCTGTGTTGAATTCGCCTGGTTCCCAGTCTCGCTGCTCATTTGCACCATAACTGAAATCTGGAGTTATTGAAATGCTGTGTGCCACAGTCAATGCCTGAGTGCCAGTTAACACTCCATCTTTGAGACCTGATGTGAGCTGGACCTGTACTCCATACATCTTTTTATTTGGAAGCTCAGTAGTTACCTATTCCCATGAGAGAGAGACAAGTCACATTGTTCCACTGCTAGCTTTCCTTATAGAAGAGAGGATTCATATCCAGATTTCTTAATCTAGCAGATCTGTCAAATGGGAGGCTGTTGGTGTTTTGAATAAATTCTGTATGAGTAAGATGATAAATTATCTCGGACTTACCAGCCTGGAAAAAAAGACAATTAAGGAAGACTATAATAAGAGTCTGTAAAATTATGACTGTCATGGCAGTGACAACAAAAGCACATCTGTTCACGCTTTCTCATAGCGCAGGGAAGAAGGCCGTAATGAAGTGATACGGTATTAGGTAATTATTGAGCCATAAGTCGACAGTAGATCTATCTTTTTGCATTGAGGACTTCTTGACTGATGAATTGTTTGCATATTTTGCCTGTATAAAGCCCTTGTGTGTCACTGACCAGCTCTGAATGTAGAGTTGAACCCAGAAGACTTGCTTTAGCCTGACACAGTGGTTTGCATGAACTGAGCACATCAGAGATGTCACTTCAGCTGCTTTTTCTTCTCCCACTTTTCTTTTTTGGCAATCAAACCATTTAGCCAACAAGATCACTTTTGGCCACCCGTATGTAAACGTTCAAGGTTTGTTGCTGTTTGATATTGGGCTGGAGCTAAGGCAAATAATGTTTTGTGGTTAGCATGGTGCAGAATAAAATGTCAGCTTCAGTTTCTGCAATGCGTGCATTCACAAGCACTATATCACCACATTCATCCTGTCATTTACACTGTTTTTTCATCCTCAGCAAAGTAATAAAAAGAGGCAAGTTAGGAAAGTCATGTGGTTGACAGCTGCATAATCAGCATTTACCTGTTTTGATTTCTCCTTTGATTTAGTAGCACGTGTGGAGTTGCCAACTAACTTCTGTATTTAAAAAGGGGGCAAAAAGTGCTTATTTTCACTATACATTGTACCTCTTAGAATTGCATGGAATATGGAATGTGTTTGTGTTATTGCTGCAATCCTAGACCATGCTGAAGTAAAAGATCTGTGAAAATGGAGCCACTGCCCTTAAGTTGAAAGGTTGTAGAATGGCTTCACTTTTCTAGCTGATCATTCAGTAAATCAATGGAAGCTATCCTTAAACAATTTGCAGCACAAGTGGATTCCAGTACTCAGAACTGAGATTTATAAATGGTCAGTGTGGAAGGAGTAAATTCAGTGTTTGTTGATAGGAAAATCTGCAAGGGTAGATTTCTCTTCAGCTCACATAAAGCAAAGTTTGCCAAAAATACTGTAACTCAGAATCTGCTTAAAGCAATTCTTTACAAGAGTAGAATTATTTTTGTTTTCTTTTTTTTTCTGTGATTTTTTTTCTTTTTATTTGTTTTCTTTTTTTGTTCTTTTCAGTCTTCAGTGAAAAGAATTGATACTGCTCTACTCACCTGTGTTACAATGTGATTCATGTAGGTGGGAAACAAGACAGTTGCAAATGAGTTACAGTTTAAGAGAATATTAAGAGCTCCGTAAAAGGAAAGCTGCACTCGTTTTCATTAGCAATGTGGTCTTATAGTTCATTTTGTGGTAATTCACAGACTGAACTGTGCTTAACAGTATTGCTACTCATGTGAGTACTGGGGCTCTGGTTTGTTAGAAGTAACAATTTCTATGCTATGATGCAGAGTCATTGTCCTGTGAAAAGTAGTATCCTGCAAGAATAATTTCTATTTAGTTTCTTGGATTTAAAGACTCGCTAGTGAAGCAGTCCTTTTCACCATTAGGGTTGGCACAGAGGCCTTAGAGGCTTCAATTTTTAGATACTAAATAAAAAAGGAGCAAAAGATTGAAGAAGAAGAAAAAGACACAACAGGTCAAATGAAAGCAGGCATTTCACAAAAATTGTCACCCCAAAGGAACATCTGATCATTTAATTTGAGATTCCTGTATTACAGGCCATTTTATGCTCATGATGAAGACTATAGGTCAGGTAGTTCAGCACATCAATTTGTTGCCTGAATTTCTTACAAGGCAGAGAATTTTTCAGGCAATATTTATCAAAAAATTCCCCTCGCTACATGTGAAGAAAATGCCCCACATTTTCCCTGGTTTTGTGTAGAGACAGTTTTCCTCCCGCTTTCAATCTCACAAGCAGTATGTTCTGTGTGGCTGAGCTGGGCATATCAAGCAGAGGACTTTTGCAGAAAATCATGTGTTCCTCAATGTGCTGTGTCTAGCCAATGATACATTGTTGATACGTTATAGCAGGGTAGAAGTCGTCAGAGAGACAAGAGAATGAATTTCTAAATGAAAGGAGTGACTAAGCAGAAGACTTGAGGCATGGAATCTGATTTGAATCTTTGTTTTAATTCAAAACAAAGATTTTAATTCAAAACAAAGTTTTAATTCAAATTTTTGATGATACTAATGGCCTTTGAAACAGTTCTTTTTTAAGAATGAAAAGAACTGGAAAAATTGGATTTATGAGTCCCAAGGTTGGCCAGAATCCTTATAGACCCTTCCCAACTCTTCCTTCACCCCCAACAGAGCAAAGAATTGATACCCAAAGCTGGATCAGATATAAATTTTAATGATGTAATCAATTTCATCTTGAAGGTTCTCAGCAATCGAGTCTCTTTTCTTCCCTAATAGCAAATCGCAGTTTGTTTCACAGTTGAATTTGTAATAGCAGCAGCTGTACTTGGAGAACCTGCTCTTGCTTGCTTAGTGCCTCACACACCAGGCTGCAACTTGGTGCTAGGGTAGAGCACATCATCATGTCACCTCTCAGACTTGTCTTAAACTCAGTAAGGCCATCCCTTAATTCATGTTTCCCAACATGGGTTTCCCTTTTTCTCTCCTTTGAAATCTTTGAAATGTACCCTTCTGCAACTTTGGAAACCAGAACAGGCAAAGCTATTATAGCATGTGGCAGAGAACAGAATCCTTCTCCCTTTCAATATTCTGCTCTATGTGCATCCAAGCAGTTTGCCACAGCATTGCTTTTAAGGACCATTTCTACCACTTAACGTGCATTGGCATCTGTTTTTTCAAATCTGTCCTTCAGCTACATGAAGGTGTGTCCTTTTCTAGGAATTGTCAAAACAATTTAAAACGTGAACCTCATCAGCTCAGTAAGAAGCAGGAAAGCAGAGCCTAGGGGAAGAAAAGAGGGTCTAAGCAGTTTTATGTCAGAAGACAGAATAGATATTTTAGACCAAAAAATCCAAACCATTTGTAGAGCCTTGATGGTAAAGGGCAACATGTAAACCTGAGAAGAAGGCTGCAGGAAAGAAGGCAGTGATGCTATCTAATTTCTGTCTTCTTTTTCTCTCTTCCTTATATTTTCAGAGAGATTCCTCAATTCTGCATGAAAATTAAGTTTTAGGGCTTTGACTAGGTAACCTTATTTGCAACTTCATTCAACTACAAGAACACACCTGGTGACAAAATAAATTCATATACATATATGAAATATATAATTTAAGAAATACTTTAATTTCATTTTCTCTAAACTCTTTGCCTGGTAAAAGATATTTTAAAAAATTCTCAATTTCTGAGACATTGGTTTTCTGTGCAGTATCAGAGTTCTGAACGTCACTTGCTGTCTGCAGAATAAATGGGAAGTGTATTAGTGCTCTTCCTGGGCTCTGGGTCAGTTCCTGAGTGAGAGTGCTTTTGATATAGATAGAAATATCTGCATCCTGAAGTGACAAATACACATTTCAAACAGGGGAGCTGACATGACACCAAGATTCTGTTTTCATCGAAATGTTGCTTCTAATAAAAGTGGAGAAAATGGCCAAAAAAAAAAAAAGAGTAGAGTTGTAGAGTTGTTCCACTGTTTGTTTTTTTGTTTATTTGTTGGTTTTTGTTTCCCCCTTCGCTCCCATGAAGCATCAGACTTAAGAGACAGCACCAGGAACCAGAGATTTTACTTTATTGGGGATAACATTTACTAAGGAAACAATAAGCATTGCTTGTAAATATGAAACACTTTTTCAACACTCTAGTTTCTAAAAACTGAGTAGCAATCCTGAATGTTAAGATTTCACTACCAGTTCACCTCAGTAAAAGGGTGTCACTGTTTTCTAAACCTTTTTAAAAGATGGCTCAGAAAACAACATCAGTTTTAGCAGCGTCCTCTTTATCAGATATCTCAGCCCCATGTGCTTGGAATAACCCTTTTGCTGTACACGATTCCGGGTAGTCCTTTATTTTCAGCAGAGAAAGACTGGGCCGGGCCGGGAAGATGATGTGAACCTTCACGAAATGACAAATTCTCTTTAACTGCAGCCATAAGGAAGCAATGGAGCTTTAAAGTATATTGGTGTCTAAGTTATCACAGAAACTCTAACGAGTTTTGACTCTACAGCTGTTGATTTATTGGGACTCATTGCTGCTCTCCTCCTGCCAGTTAGGAGATGGGAAGCCAGCTCTGTGGGGTTTTTAGAGATTCATCACGAATTTGTGTATCAGTCCATAAAGTGGCCTGTCACTAGAAGACAATTTGGGAGAGGTGGTTTGTGGTAGCAGAGGCTGGGTTGGCCAAGGCTGGCCTTGTTGCCTTGCTCTTTTATTAATATTGGGATAAAAAGGATGAGGCTTCATGTCTGTTGCTGCTCACTTGAAGAACATGGGAAGGCCCAGGAGGTAAGGTCCGATGAGGAGACAGTCATCCAAGTAAAGCAGAGAACAGCAAGTTAGTCGATAGTGACCCAGAGAGATTTCTCAACAGTATTTTGGATGGGTGAACTTTGTGTAAAGGACAGACCTTTGGTGTTGTCCATGGAGCTCTTAGCGCAACACGGGCCGAGTGGTCAAAAAGCTTTGGCTTCACCTCTCCTTAGCTGTGTTACCCTATAAACCTACTTGGGTTCAGTGGAGGCCTGCTCAGGTTATAGGGCTGCAGCTCTGGGCTAAGGAAGGTGCCGGGTTGCCCTTCTCGCCTGTGTTGTTGTGTCTAGGCCGTTGTTGCCTGCTCGTCGGGGCTGAGGTGGAAGGGAGAAACAACAGAGGTGGGATAGGGAAGCCCCACAAAAATTGGCACCTGTGAAATCAACTTCTTTCATTCTCTTTAATTCCTATGTCAATTTTACAACTTGACCAAATGTAGCAAAATGTATTGATTGATTGTATACATAAACTCAAGGAAAACATTGGAGACAGGAGAGAAAAATCCAGTGTTACGATTATGTTTTTCTTTAAACATCTGGACAAAAATCTCTTCTAACTCTTTGTTTGTGACATTATTCCTTGCTTTAGATAAGTACCTGTTTCTGAAACTGTCTCTTGTAGTGTTTGTTGCCTCTAAAGAGACAAAATACGTTTCAACCTTTTGGTTACTTCATGCTGTGAATGCCTTTGTGACCTGGAGCATCCCAGAAGTGTTAAAATAGTTCCTTTACCTTCAAGCATGAATAGCCTACACCTGGGGATGTAGTCACGAGGCTCTTATACTCTATTTTCCTCACCCTGCCTATTAACAATTTCCCTCTCTTCCTTCCCCTTAATTTCAAAAAAAGCTCAAGGGTCAAAAGCTATCCCAGCTACAAACATCACTCTCGCTCTGAAGTACATGCATGACAGAAAAGAAGAGGTTGAAGGACTTTAAAAAACTTTACTGAGAAGGCTAAATGCAGCATTCTAACTTGAAAAAGAATTATACTGAAGGACTGATGTTTTTGAAATCCTTGCTTTCGTTCTTCTCTTTACCTGTAGGACTGTTACAGCTATTGTCATCATTGGGCATTTATGAAAACATAAGTTGAAGCCATGGTGACACTAGGAATGCCTTGCAGGAGGGAACGGTATTGCGGAAAGTTAGAGCTCTCCTTGTTTTTTAGTAGGCTCAAGGTAATGACCACGGATCTAGAGGAACAGTGAATCTGTTTGGCTTCCTTGCTGGCAGAGCCACCATTGCATGTTAGCAATTCTCTCCTAGTAATTTCTGCATTCTACTTAAAACAATCTTATTACTACTTTCTTACCTGGAGACTGATGCAAGTCATAAGTTAGCCTTAAATTAAGTTAGACCAGATTATTAGAAAGTTATACTATCCTGCTTTCAGGGCTGTGGAATCACAGAAAATTAAGGACATAATCATCTTGGGTATCACGCCTCAACTCAGCAAGCAGTTTCTCTGCGTGTTTTCACTCTCAGTTTGTCCTTCATACATTTCTCATGGGAATTCAAGCCCTTGAACAAACTGTTTATACACACGAGGTGCTGGAGGCTGTGGTGACTTGTACTGTGCCTCTTTCACAGGCGTTCAGGCCTCATCTATGCCAGTGTTGGCTGCAGCAGCAATGAGGCCCAGCTCTTTCTGCTGGTGGTGGTGTGCTCCCCATGAATGCAGCATAGGTACTGGCCTGGTAGCATGAATACAGAACACATGCTGACTCACTCGGCCAAGCTTCTTTCTACCTTTTGTCTTTGAGTATTGTCAAATACGGGCTTATATTTCCCAGAGCTGTTTTTGTAGAATGATGGGCTTCAGATCCGGCTTGGCTATCAACATGGGCATCTTAATGGTCCGGTATATGGGTGCGAATGTGACTTTTGTGTTATGAATTGAAAGGAGTCCAGTATTGCTTGCAGTTGAGAAGTAATTAGCAGTTGGTTACTAAAGAAGCCACCTTAGTTTGCTTAGTGATGTACCCAAAATTAAGCAGGACAATCATCTGTGATGGCTGTAGTTCTTTTCTGGAGTATCATGGTGCATGATATCCATGGAGGAAATACACGTGTTTGATAGTCTTCCTTCTTACTTGATTTTGATTTAATTTGCTTTACTGCCTACTATAATACAGTACTTAATATCAAATCACGCACCCATATAAGGCAGCAAAATCTAAAAGCTGCATTATAAAATAGAAATGGCTGTGCAAATGCATCATAAACGTGACACAAAATGAAACAAATAATATTTTGGACTAGAATTACCCACTTTGCTACATCTATTTACTAGAATTACTTTCTGTGCATTGATTTGCAATCCATAAAATTATATGTAAATTATACTCAATTAAAAGGCAAAATAGTTACTGTTCTTTCAGAATTTCTTCTTTTCCTCTTCGAACAGGGAAAGTTTGCCAAGGTTCTTTCAGCAGGCAAAGAAAATCTCTGCAACAACAAAAAAAAAGGAAAGAAAAAGAAACAATGATAAAAAGTGCATTTAGAACAGAGAAAGAAAAGAAAGAAAGAATTTTAGGCAGAACAGAATTCCAACAATTTGACAATTGTATATGTGAAAGGGTGTTGAGTGAGAGTCATAAAGCGTTGAATAATATATAGTAATCTGTGTGAAAAGTGGGCTTTTACTTAACCAACAGTCTTGAAAGAATTGTCAGTCCTGACAGTATTTATGAATAGAGCTCACAGTTCCATTTTTCTCTGGTTATACCTCCATAAAACTTCCTTCCTTAATGGAAATTTCACATGTGCTACCATAAATTTTTGGAACAATCAGTTATATGAAGCCCTTTTCTACAAACATTTCTGGTACGTTTCAAAGGTTTTTTGAATGAGAAGAACAAGAAGAATTTATAAATAGAAGACACTTTATAAAATGTTGCAGGGTTGTTGACTGGTACAAAAAACTAAGGATCAATCTTTTACAGGGCAGACTAATATAAAGTTATTAAGTATTAAATTATTACTTGGTAATTCCCCTTGTAATCTCCTGTTTTACATTTTATTTTGCAAGATATCTACAGCTAGTGTTGCCCACAGTATTTTACTTCTTTACCTTTTTTTTTTTTTTTTTTTTTTAGTAGTAAGTTACGGGGTTTCCGCATTCAAGAACTGGGGTAGAAAATCCTCCACTCCTTTTAGAAGAGGCACTTTAGAAAGGCACTTTTTGGAGTGTCAATATAATGTGGCTAACATGTTTTTTTGAACATTCTGTGTAATTTTAGGCAGATTCATTGCATGTTATATTTTAAGGGCTAATTTCAAACTTATGCTATACTTCTGTGGCTGAAGATCCCACTGAGTCTGCTTCTGTGATAACTTTCTACCTGAAGATGCATATGTGTTTTAAGCCTGTTGTGCCTGTGTTTGGGAGTTTTAAATGTAGTTGAGTAGGCATGACAAGGGGAAAAAAAATACGCCTCGTCGACAGGAAGTACAGGTGCATTTGCTTTGTAAGGCAAGTGCTTTTCATTGAAAGCAAAGCTTCTTGGTTAGGATGGCCAACTCTCCCTTCCTCCGTGCATTTAAAAAAAATGTGTTTAGGGAACGCATAAAAAACAAACAAAAACAAAACAACAACAACAACAACAAAACAAAAGCAAAAACCCAGAAGTAGCTGATATCGCTTAGATCACTGGAAACCATCTTTCCTATTCATATTTTTGATTTCCTTCACAAGCAAAATTACGTCAAAGCTGAGGGATGTATAGTGGAGAGATTAGAAAGCATTTTAAATATAACTTCAAAAAAAAGTGAGCTCGTTTGACCCAAATCTACATTTATTTATTAACTTCCCAAATGTTAGCATAATTTGTGCGTATAAAATATGTTGCGTGATGAGTTTTGATCTGCAAGTGTTAACGCTCATACCACATACTGCACTGCTGTACAAAAAGTCTTTGCAGGCCATGTATTGCTGTGCAGCAAGGTAGGAAGTGCTTTGGGTGACGCTGTTTTAGGAAGATGCCCTGGTAGCCCTTCATCTCCAGTTACTCAGAGCAGTTCCTCTGAGTATTACCCCATTCTATTTATAATACTTATTTGTCCAATTTTCTTTAGCCAAGCTTAAAAATTACAGAAAATGCTGATAAAATCAAAATGAATTGCTAAGTAATAGGGAAGCACGTTCTCCTGCCTCAGGCAGGGGCTGCCAAGCTGGAGACATCCTGTCCTCTCCATGAGGTTGGAGCGGTGTCTGTCCCCAGTTGCTGTTTCACTACTAATGAAAGGGTTGAAAGGGTTTGTATGGGCTTCAGCTTCAGACTGCAAGCAAAGGAGGAACCTCCATGGTTCATTGTGCCTCTAAGATCCCCCAGACAGATATTATTGACAGATAATATTGATATTATTGAGATATTCTATTACAAATTTGTATTAAATAATTGCCTGAAGAACTGGCAATCGGTAGTTATAGATGCCCCGTTATGTTCTTGAATTTAAACCACAGGTGAGATAGGTAGCTCTGTAAATAACCTAACAGTGTTGCTATGCAGCTGCCTTATTTTCAGTTATGTTCCTAAGTGTGTATCTGGCACAGTAAATTAACAACCCCTAGGGTATTTCTTGTGCTGTATATCTTCCAAATAGAGTAAGAAATTAATGTATCTGTGAAACACTTATTCCAGAACACTCCCAACGATCAACAGTAAATGATTCCACCTTATCTCTAGAAAAGGAAAACAAAATTCCTGCATAAAAAAACATGTTAGATTCACTCTAAGAACTGCTGGGTAGAGACTATTCTCAGTATTGCATTGAAGCTGATACTCACTTGTGCACCACGCTGGTTCCTGATCTTCTGTTGCCCTCGCATGCATGTTGCCCAGGAAAGGCAGGAAGCCTGATTTATGTTTAGTGGGACAGGTTGTGTCTCAGAAAGGATTGCCAGATGCTGGAAGCAAAGCTCGCTTCCTCCACGCCGCGCAGAGCTGGCTCTGCGGCGTCCAGGGAAGAACTTGGCGAATTAATTTACTAATGTGGATAAGTGTTACTGTTTTCTAGCAGCCTCTGATGTGGAGCACAGTGCATTTAGTATCTTTTTGCAACAAATCCCTCACCTGAAGGCAATGGCAGCCCCTTGCAGCTAGTGCTGGCGCCTGGAGTCGGTGCCCGCGGACCACGTGGGACCTGCTGCTTGCAGTGGCTTTGAGCGCACGCGCTGCACGTTTGCCGTGTTCTCCTGGTCCACGAGGTGCCCAGCTGAGACATTAGGAAGAAAACTCTAGGCAGCTACCAGGCAGGATGCAGTTCTTTTTCTACACGTGGTTCCTCCCTGCTGCATTAGTGTAGCTAATCACATAGGCAAGGCCTCTGTTTAGATGTGCTTTTACACTCGATCTGCCTGACAGCCTCTCTGCTAGGTGTTTTCCTCCCTTCTTCCTGACTAATTTGACAGCAGACTTCATCCATGTCATTTGAGACAAGGATATGAGAGGCAGTGCTGTGGATCAGGGTTCTGAGTTTTGTGGCGCTTTAAAGTCTTGGTTTTGTGTTTTATTTTTTATAAAACTCCCTTTGCTATGAAGCATCCAAAACTGCCCCCTCCGCAAGTCTTCTCATCAAATGTGAACTCCCCTGTGCCACCGAGGACCCAAAGTGGTGAGCTCCTTTCTGCTCTGAATTACTAGCAGACTTGTTCTGGAGGAGGCCTACTAGGAGTCTTAAAGTTTTGCAGCAAATGCTGAACAGTAGCTCTAATTATTATTCTCATTCCGTATTCTATGTAAATATCTCTTCTGAAAAATAAGCTGGAGATGCTGCCAGGTAAAAGGAGATCAGAGATAACTATGTTAGTGTAAGAGGAAAGGCCTCAAGCTCACAAAAGCCATGACGTTTATAGAGGAGTTTCAGTAATTTTCTTTGTTTGGTGCATGAGCATTTTCACCACTTCTTTTGCGGCACAAGAGTGACATGCTGCTCTGAGATAAATATCTCCCCCATGAGACATATCCCTGTCATGACAAAGAGGAAGATGTCACTACTGCATTTATATTAAGTTTTGTATCACTAAATCACTATCGGACTTTAAGCATAACTTACCTTTTAATAATATTATTGTATCTAGAGACTAACTGTTGATGGTTGTCTTGAAGATTTAAGAAAATGACTCATAGTAGAACTTGCCTCTAGACAGCATTGGGCCCTATGGGCGGGATTTTCAAATGAATAGCTGAGTGCAGGCAAATACAAATATGTGATTTTTTTGCCTGCATTTGTAGCACCTTTCCTTTTACTGAACTTATTTGCCAGTTTATTTGGACCAGTGTAGAGAAACATATACACTATGGGCGGGATTTTCAAATGAATAGCGGCTGCTGTGTGCAGGCAAATACAAATACGTGATTTTTTTGCCTGCATTTGTAACACCTTTCCTTTTACTGAACTGATTTGCCAGTTTATTTGGGCCAGTGTAGAGAAACATATACGTTTCTCACCCCCTACCACACATCCTGTGTGTAACTGCTACCACTTTGTATTACACCAGTATAGGCTAACTGCTGGTGTTATTTGTATTAATGCTGGCTAGGTAAAGGTTTTGAAAAGGTAAAGGTTTAAAAAGCAAAGTCAAAATGCTGGTGAGGGAAATACTTAAAACAAGAGATAGAAGAAATAGGTTACAGTTTTGAGGATGTTCTCTCTGAATAATTTATTTAGCACTTCAAGTAGGTGGCTTGATTTTCAGATCTGTTGAGCCTATTTAAATATCTCAATATAGATTTACAAATGTAACCAAAATTTTCATTAAAATTGTCTTTGCCTCCAAAAATATTTTGGGGAGAGATGAAGATGATTGATGGGGGGAGTACTTCCTGCTTATTCCATTTTGGTCAGTATAGCATTTTGATCCAGATGAATCCACCATGACATCCTGGATCAAGCTCAATGTTACCATAAACATGCTATGCCAAAAAGGCTGCTTTTAGGTGTCGACGTGCGAGGATTTTAACAGAAAAGGTGCTGATTCTG
>NW_010578822.1:126523-144279 GCF_000705375.1 Tinamus guttatus | reverse complement strand
AATGGCCACAAACTGAAGCACCAAAAGTTCCACAGGAACTTAAGGAAAAATTTCTTCCCAGTGAGGGTGCCAGAGCCCTGGAACAGGCTGCCCAGAGAGGTTGTGGAGTCTCCTTCTCTGGAGATCTTCAAACCCGCTTGGACGCAGTCCTGTGCCACGTGCTCTAGGTGACCCTGCGTGTGCAGGGGGTTGGACTAGATGACCTCGAGAGGTCCCTGCCAACCTGAAGCATTCTGTGATTCTATGATCTATCATCCCTGGGGTCAAAGTTAAAATTAGAAGGTAGAAAGGATGCTACGTGTGTAATGAAATAATATGTAACCTAAGGGCGTAGCAGGGAGTAGGTTAAATGCAGCTACTTCTTAGAAGGCAGGTACTGGGGTATGCTAGTAGTGTTGTGAGCATCACATAGTGAAATGACATGGCAAATTATGCAGATAACTTGGGAACCCACTGTAACTGCACCCGTAATGAATTATATGGGGTTGTTAGGGTTAGTATTTAACCTATATGACATTTGCAGAAGTTTAAGATTTTCCACCTGTCCTTTTTTTTCTTTTTTTTCCCTCCTTTGAGGGGGGCTCAAAGCTTTAATTTGAATTGCTCTGTCTTTTCTGGATTCATAATACTATATTTACTACATTAAAAGCATAACTTCAGATACTTAGAGTTGCATGTAGACCAGAGTAGACTTCAGAACGCCCGTATTTTTCTGTGATGTTCTGTAGAGATTGTCCTTCAGTTTCCATTGTCCATTTCAGTTTCTGTGATCAGTTATTTTCCTTTGACAGTGGTATTAAATATATTCCACTATTTATATTCACTAAATTTATTATTGATCTTCAGATGTCTACTATAAACACTGTGCATTTATTTGCATATACATGCGTAGAGATGTAGACTAGAATGGTATTAATTTACTTGCTATTGATTTGTTTTCTTTTTGATTCTGGCAGACTTCAGCGTTACATTTTGTTGATTATGCTATAATGTTCTAATGAAAGAGATAAAACTGGAACATTAGTTAACTTGTTTTTTCTGCCTTAATAAATCTATTTGTAAGAGAGTTACTGTAAAAGGTAGACTCGGGGTGAGCCAGAGGCAGATATCTCTAGGAAAAGCGCTGTCTCCTTCTAGATCTCTAGATCTAGAAAAGAAAGATCACAGAAGGGTTGAGGTTGGAAGGGACCTCCAGAGATCATCCAGTCCAACCCCCTGCTCCAGCAGGGACACCCAGAGCACGGGGCACAGGGTGGCATCCAGACAGGTTTGGAAGATCTCCAGAGATGGAGACTCTCTGCGAAGCCTGTTCCAGGGCTCTGTCACCCAACAGAAACTAAGTTCTACTTCAGTTTATCAGGTTATCTTTTTTCTTCTTTTTTTTTCTGTTATTTTTACATATATGATCCATTAAAAATAGTTTTGAATTAAAGTCATAAGTTTTTAAGAGCTTTTGGGTCATTTTCGGTGGGTGTTGATGGAAACGACAGTCAAATTTATAAGCATGGGAAAACATAGATAACTTTCATATAGAATTAGCATATTATGTATAAAGTAAGCTACTGTGTAAAGCTATTCAAATTCAATAGAGTGCTAATTTCTAGCAGCTAAGACACGGGGGATATATTATGCCACGGTTTATACTGTAGTGATCATGATTTCTCTCAGTATGAATGTCTACGTTCCTGTTAACTTTGTAAGGTTCACTTTGGGATTGCTTGAACATCTGATAGATATCTAGGTAAAATCTGAAATTTGCTTAAGTATGGTGATGAATGTGTACTTTCCAATTTTAAAGTAGACCTTGAAGCATTTTGCAAAGGGAAGTGATGGCCGATTATGATCATTTTACGTTTATGATGATATTTCAGTAACAAAAGTAGCTAGTTATGCTTTGGGTAAATATATACCTCTATGATAATATAATAGGCTAGACATTTAAAAAATGTGGTATAAATCTAGTAGATAAGAAATATATGTAGTAGGATGACATTTAGTAACGATTGTTTAATTTTAAAGCATTTACAGTGCAATTTGTGACAAATTATATCATATTTGCAATTCATTTTCAAATTATAAAATAATGTGAAGTACAGGAAATTAGCATTTTTGTTTAATTTCCATGTCTTTTGCTAAAAAGGAGGGGAAAAATACTATACACAGTGATATAATGAATTCTTTGATATTCAGAAGAATTTCTGTCTGTTGAGTAAATACCGTATAGGATTAAAATACATCATATGATTTTAGGGAGATTCTGCTGCTCTCGGAGGGCGGTGCTTGACAGCTGTGTCCAGCTGTTTGCCAGCTGTGTGCAGGGGTCTTTCCCTGATGATCCCGCGTTGCCCGCCTTGGCCTGCGGAGTCGTTGCCTTGGTGGAAGAGCAGCGGTTCTTCTCCCCGCTGCTGGGAACGTGCCCCGCATTCCGGCGCTGGCCTGGGACCAAAGTCCAAACTTTTCCTTCTGCTGAGCAACCACCAGGGTGAGCAGGGTTACTGTGAAGGGAGTGGGAAGGCTATTTGAAGTGCAGCTGCCTCCTCACTCCTGCTGTAATCTCAGGGCTTAATATTTTCGGTGTTCTCTCCATTTTTGCTGTGCGCTCGCTGGGTAAGATTTACCTGCTTTGGGTTCAGGAAGATCCCACTGCAAGCCTTGCAAGCTCACCCTTCACCACAAGTGCTCTCAAGTGAGTGTGAGAGATGGTAGAGCCTGTCTCTTAAGCAAAGCAAAACTCTTTTATCTTCCAGAAAACACAAGCACTATATGCCTTTAATACCTACATGTTTTCTATGTATATAGCTATAGTTTATGTCTCAATATCTTCTTTATTGGGAAGCTGAAATTTCAGCCTTTTTTGACCGCACCTTCCATACATGAGGAGCACAGGACAGAACTCTCCAAATGCTGGGAGTACACATGCATTAAGCGGAACTGTAGAAGCTTGCAGAAGTTATTTTTAACACAGAGTAAGAGCCTGTACCCACCTTTGCATCTGCCATTGCCTCTGAACCGAGTGATGTTTAGACCAACTTGAGTGCAGACCCGTGCTGTGGCAAAGGTGCCCTGTCTCACTCCCATCACTGGCCTTGGCCTACGTAGCTATGGACTCTCCTAGGAAAGTCCTAGGTGAGTTTGCTCTGGAGGGGACTGCCAGCCTGTGCTAGTTGCTGTTCCTGTGGTTTTGGCATGCCCGGAATCCCTGCTCCCTTCGGCAGGAGCCTTGGGAGCCTGCGCAAACAAAAGCAGGCCCTGCGTGCAAATACAGAGAACTGGGTAGCAGATGTCTGCTCTGAGGAGTGCCATCAATGACATTTAGCCTCTTCCATAAGCTTTTTGCAGAGTTAGCTGCTTTGTATGTCTACACCTCTGTCAATTAGGCCTTTATTATGCAAATTCCACTTCAATTTACTTGGAAAACAAAACTGATTAACATTTATTGGTACTAATGAGTAATGTCTTGAGATACTGCTCCTCTATTTGTGCCTAATGACTTAAATATCTTCAGTGCATTTGCTCCGTTGTAGTTGGCATTTTTTCTTTTGATCGTTCTTTTCCCCTTGTGCTGTAAGAAGAACGAGGCTGCCAGTGCTCAGGTTTCAGAGTGACAAATAAGAGATCTTAAGAGCATGCAGGTGGCAAGGTGTGTGAGCTTCCAGAGTGCCAGCCATTCCCCACGTGTCCCACCTGGAACACCCCTAGGACGGCTGCCGACACAAAAGTTCCCTTCTCTGTATCCCGTGCTTGCAGCGTGCAAGGAAGAAGGGAGGGGAAGAATCCCTGGACTTCAGGCTGTTCTCCTCTCTCTTTTCCTCTAGCCCAGCTCTTCTGAGCTGAAGAGCAGCTCCTCTGCTCGTTTGCTCTCTCATTTAAGATGTGAACAGAAAAGAGGTCAGGTGTTGAAGAGCCCGTGACAACAGCCTTGGAAAGAGAGAGGAGATGGAGGGTCTGGGGACAAGAGACGAGGAGGTAGAACTGCCATGAGGGGTTAATGGGAGGGAGCAGCTGTGGACGACTCTACTAGTATGAGAGCTTTGTGAACTGCTAAATTAGGTTTAATAGTAGGAGTTTTACCCTTTAACTGTTAGTAAGTGCTGAGTTTTAGTGGTGATTGGAGTCTGCATGCATTTGATGAATGATATATTGCTTATCAGGAAAAAGAAACAGAGAGGTTTTTTTTTCTTTGTCAGCAGTAGAGTGATACTGGCATAAACCTGTGGACCAAATATGGTCTAGTCATTTTCTTTAATTAAAAATAACTGCAATTTTTTTTCGTGATGCCACTGCCTGACCCATACCACCCTCCCACCTCAGTGAGAATGTGTATATTTATATGGCTTAAGTGGTTTTCCGCTGATGGTACACTCTTTTTTCCTGTTTGGCAACTGTAAAGTTTTGATTCCTTTTAGCTCTAAAGTTATTTGTATTTTCATAGCAGATTTTGACTACAAGCTCTGCTGAGCATTTTGCAATCGAGACCTTTGCATTCTTTAAAGGTGAATACATATAATGAAGATATTTTGCTTTAAACAGAGACTTCTGACCTGTACAGATTACATCTCCATGTTAAACCCAGCAGTTCTGTAAGATCCAGCATGGGGCTATATCCTGATATTTCCTGAACATCATCTAATGGAATGCAGGTATTACACTCTCATGCTGCCTTGCTGGCCATAGACACTTTGGAAGGCATGCCTTAAAGGACTCTGACTTAGGAATAATAATAAATATGAGCAAATTAAAGCAGTTTGCTGGACTGTTAATAATAGTAATTAAGAATAATGATAAGGAACAATTAACATAAGCATGAAAGAAACACAATCTATTTGAATAATGCGAAAACAGGATGTGTGGGACTTCTCTGACATTGCTTTAGCACTGGATTCAGGTAAGAAAAAATAGCAAGGGTAGATAAAAATGGCAAGACCTCTGATATGCACCAGTGAGGCTGTTCTGGCACCCAGCATTTAATCACAGAATGCATATGCACAGAAAGAAGGCTTGTGAAGATGGTAGTTACATATTTCTGTGACTCCATCATGAATGCCCTTCCAGAAGGGTTGGTATCTGTCTGTCGGGGGAGAGGACTCTCCCACTCTGCTGAAGTGGGTAGAGGTGTCATCACAACTGGGAAAAATGGCTTTTTTTTTTTTTTTGTAAAACAATGGCCACCTGAGTAGAATGAGGGTTTGCAGTAAAGCAGAGGGATATAGTCCTGCATATTTATCAAAAGGGTGTTTATGACCTCAGAATCACTTGCTATTCATATTCAGGATGAAAACACTGACCTTTTTACATCTAGAAGATTTAAAGGGTTAACTATACTGGGTTGTGAACATGATGTACCTTTTTGCAGTTATAATCTTTTGCTGTTGTCTGAGGTTTTTTGCTGTTAATAAGAAATCAAAAACTGGGCATGGATTCCTAAAACACGTGATGAGTAATCAGATCCATGTGATCTATTGTGCTAAATTGATTTAGCATCAATGAGGCTTGTAAGTATTTTCCTATCACTGAAAGGACCAGACTATTTTGTATCAGAATTGTAGTCATAATGGATCATCTAGTCATAGAATATTCCTGCTCATCCCATATGGTGCTTTGGATTTTGATTTGGCTGAGATACCTACCAAAAAAGGGGGAGAAAATAGTAATTAGACCCTCTCACCAGGCAAAACACAGACTCCTTCCTCAAAGCTGACTGCTCAAGCTGGCTGTTCCTCACACACACGGAGTTACAGAATCTGGCCTTACTCAGACACTGTCTCTCACGACAACTCGCTCTTCTACCTTGCCATCTGTCATTTGCTGCATGTTCTCACATTAAAAGTGACTCCCCAAGTACTGTCAAATGCGAGAGAGATTTTCATTGAGCTTGGCTGTGGAACAAGCAGCAGAAATGTGTTCTTTTTCCCGCATCTCCCTTTGGTAGCATCTGAATGTTACTTTCTTACTAATGTACTAATGACTTTGGGGCTTCTAAAGGATGAAGATCAATGCATGTAGAAGGATGAGTCTTGTCATTAGGGAACGGCATATAATAGCTTTGCTTTGACCTTCCTATTTTCTGTTCTGCTATGGATAGAGCATGTTTTAGCGTAACAATGGAGGGGTATTAGCCCAATGCAGCAATTTCAGTGACTTCTGAAATATTTTTAAAGTCTTCCTTTGTCACTCCGATGATAACTTTATTTTCAGTTTCATCTCATTTGGCAGCCCCTCAGTGTGTTTGCATCTGAGGACTGAACTAGCTGAGTCTCTTAGCAAGCATCAGCGGCCCCGGGGGTTCTCCAGCTTCGCAGGCAGCAGCTGGTGGGCAGTGAGCGCCCTGCCTGGAGGAGACGTCGCGGTGCCAGAGACGGGGCCAGCGCATCCGTGCAGAGCGCGAAGCGTCGCCGCCCGGAATCGTTCCACTAGCAGGATCGGCTAATGGGTCCACCGCTCGTGTCAGCCAGGTGTTCCAGGCCTTTCCTGTGACTGGGGATTCTTCTCTGTAAAAATGGCCAGATAAATCGCCAGATTAATGGGTGTGCTCTCAGATGGATACAGATTCACTAGCTGCAAATACTCAAATAAGCAACACACTACTGCAGATGGCTGTCTACATGCCACAGTGCTGTGCAGAACATCTACAGAACATAAAATGTTTTTCCCTAATATGCATAATATGTATGAAATCTGTTTTTTATCTGTTTGAATTCTAGCGTATCCAAAGCAAACTGAATGCATGGTACATGCTGAGACTGTGTGCATTATGTAGTAGCACGCGTGGTGTCAAATGAGTTGTAATAAGCTGTAATACCTGCTGAGGAACTGCCCTGGTATGGATGTAAACATATAGTCTGTGGTGATATGAGATTATGGGCTCTGAGAAATAACTGGAAATCCAGAGCAAGTATATGAAGCCTGTAGCTATATCTGTCTGTGTGTATCTATGTTTTTATTTCCCCTCAGTAGATCCAGGAGGATAGACTTTTAGAAGCCTTTCTGAAGACATTTGTAGACTAGGTATGTGCCCCAATTTTCCACATAGGTGAGGTTGTCAGTGTTATGCTTAACCTTATTTTTAATTGCTTTTACCATATGGTAGTCACAAAAACAGTCAGGAACTCTATTGTATAGGTTAGGGCCTGCTGTCATACATGATTTTATGTGATATTACTTTTATGCCAGGTGACTCCGCAGTTCTCCCAACTGAGAAAACTGCATTTAATCTTCACAGACAAGAAGGGGCCTTGCTTTTCCACAGAAAACACTAATTGTTAGGAATAACAATCTTTTTTCACTCGGTTGGGGAAAATGTTCTGCTTCCTCACTTACAGCTAGGAATTTGCATGTAGGTCTCTTTCTGAAGAAGCTGATCTGTTCTGCTCTCTCCACTCCTGGCGAGGAGCACAGCAAGTGTGGTGTGAACCACCCTTTTCATGTGTAGGTATCCAGGAAAACGGAGAGGATGCTGTGATGTGCCTCTTGTCTGTGTTCAACAAAAGTTCACATCTTGTAGTTAAATACTTCATCCTTCAATCTCTTAGGTTGCACAGTTCATCGCAGGCAAAATTTCCATCAAAATTTCCACAGGAACTTAAGGAAAAATTTCTTCCCAGTGAGGGTGCCAGAGCCCTGGAACAGGCTGCCCAGAGAGGTTGTGGAGTCTCCTTCTCTGGAGATGTTCAAACCAGCTTGGACGCAGTCCTGTGCCACGTGCTCTAGGTGACCCTGCGTGTGCAGGGGGGTTGGACTAGATGATCTCTAGAGGTCCCTTCCAACCTTAAGCATTCTGTGTTTCTATGGATTTGTTCTCATAAATGTAGCAGGAAGCCAGGTACAGATCATGTGTCAGGTGCTTCAGCTATTGTACCTTGATGTAGCCCTGTAGGAAAGTTATGGTGGTAGTCACTGCAATAACTAGTAACACGATTGTGTCACCCTCCTGTCTTGTCAAGAAGGCATTTCTAGCAATGTCACTATGTTCAGAGAAACCTGCCGACTCTCAGCGCGTCTTAAAGGGTATTTAGAAATATTCATGCTCATCATTTAGAATTAATTCAAGCAGGCAATGCTTGACTTGTTTGTGTGATTAACTGTTGTTAAGACTTTGTGCTGTCACAAGATCAAGTACTCGGTATACTTTTGACTGAAGAGGATTGCTTCTGTTAGAAGGCAATCTGAATAAACAGGAGAGCCAAGATTAATACATCACCATAATCTGTGGGTACTAGCAAATGTAGAATACTATAGAGCTGGAACATGGCAGGTGTTTAAAGCAGAAGCAGCCCAGTTTTCTAAATATCCATGATATGCAGGATACTTTCCTCTAGTAGAAATGCTGCTGTTCTTAATGCTGTATTTTGTTTGGATTCAAAGTTATTAATGCAAGGTGGCCTTTTGCTATGTGGAACCGCAGTCCAATATTGTCCCTTGCTAGGGCCTCTTTTGAGAAAAGAGAGATTTTCTCCTTGCAGAGGATTCCTGTATCAAGTGCAGTCACAGTGGGCAAATGCTGTAGCTGGAGACTGTGTAGCGCTGAGAGTGTGCAGCTGGAGCACTTAATTCCAGGTTTTATGGGCTGCTGACAACTTCCTGGCAGTCATAGGGAAAGTTGTCACATATCAGTACAGCTCCGAAAGCAGAGCCAGATCTGTTGTGAGGGATGGCGGTGGTGTGCAGGCATCTCTGCCCATCTTCCTTGATTGGTGGTGCCTTTCGGTTGGCATCTCTCTCATTTGTTATCAGTTGCATTTGGAGAAAAAAAAAGCTTTTTTATCTTAAAGATTACTTCAACAGCTCACTTTGTTAGACCTACTCCAAGTCCTTATGGCACTGGATCTTCAGGCAGCTCTTAAATCATATGCAACTTTTAGGGATACATTCGACTGAAGTGTGAGATGGTTTTCCCTTTAGAAATGAATTTCCATCCGATTAAAAGTTGTTAAATTCTTTTTGCAGCTTTTTCTTTTTGTGAGAGCTTCTGAAAATCAAAACTCCTTCTCTTTATTTCAGACCTTATGTTTGTTGTGTTTGAGTTAGTGATTACATGAGACGTGTTTTCCACTATTGCAGACTTGGAAGACTAAATTTACTGTTGGGGGGATTTATTTTGCTTTCTCTTTCTGCCTGGTACAATTCCTATTTTATCTTGTTATGTCCTGAAATAGCATATAAAGAAGTGCTATGAGATATTTCAGTGACGTAGGTGACGATTTTGGCTTTATGTCTCATTATCTAAAAGAGAGCAAAGACAGCATCTCCAGCAGCACAGACATATCTCAGCCTGCCAAGAGCCAATGTGGAGCATAATGTGTGAAAGATACCCAAAACGAGGAGAGTGGGTCTCATTCTTGCTTAAAATGCTGTGAATTTTACTCCTTTTGGGTGAATGAGTATATTTTCTAATCCACAGTTTGAGGGTAATAAATAATTTTAAGTCTCTGAAGTGACAGGACAATACATGTGAGTCAGTGAACAAAAATGAGTGAGATCACTCAGAATTAAGTGCATGAGCCCACAGCCTGAGTTACTGGTTTCATACTCAGACAGCAGAGTGCAAAAGCTTCCTTTGTGCTGGTCCTAGGGCCAGAGATGTTAGAAAATGTGATCTCAGGCTTTGAAATTGCTTGAATCTGGCTCTAAAACAGAGACTCTAGAAAATCTGGTACCCAGTTTATAATTTCTGGGGTGTCAATTATGGAGTGTTTTTTTCTTTTTCTTTTCCATTTTTTTTCCTTTTTTTCCTTTTGGGAGTGAAATTTAAATTTCAAGTTTTTCTTTTTGAAATCTTGAACATCTCTTTGGAGTGTCACTTTTTACAGTGACCTGAATTCTAATTAGACAGAGCCCTGCTATGTCTTCCAATCTCTGGTGAGATCGCAGAGAGAAAGTGCTGCAGTTTATTGATTTCCGGACCAAAAAGCCCTTCAGTAACTGTGATCAGTAGTTAACAGGTCACAAAACTCATGCTGATTAATATTGTTTCTGAAAGTCAATCCTTTTTATACTGTAAATGACATCTAATGCTGCCTGAGGGGTCTATAGTATATAGATTTTATAAGCGAATGAGAAACTCAATGCGTTATTTTTCTGTCTTACTGTGATGCTGTTAGGCTATTCACAGAATGTTCCATTTTAATGCAATTTACGCTTTTACCAGCATTTTAACATTTTGCTGTAGTAAGAAGAAAGAGCCTTTTATCATTCATATTGAAAACAGCTTAAACCTTAATCCACTCAGAGTCAGTAACTGTTATTTGATCTTAAAGGATGGCACTCATAAACTATAGAAAGGGCTCAAACGTGCCTTCTGGTGTAATTGTTACAGTGCATCTCCTGCTTATTGAAGGGACCGTTGCTGTGCCGAGCCGTTATAGTGGAGATTCGTGCTTCTGTAGCAAGGAGCATACCTGAATTTTATATTAACCTCTATGAAGTACCTGTATCTTTTCATGTTATTTCTCTTTTTCTCCTGTTTAAATCAGTCTCCTGTAGTAGACTGAGTTGTTGTGTAAATATATATAGCTGCAGCAAAGGAATTAATAAAGATCATAATCACAGAAAGGAGAGTGTGTGTGGGATCTGTTCAGGTTATCAATATACCAATCAATGCATGAGTATCAATAAAGTATACACATTGTTTAATTTTTCTTTTGTATGTGTGGTACCATCCTCAATTCATAGCTTTGACTCATATTTAAGCAGTGTTTTAGTGCTGTGAGTATGTTTTATCTCTTTACTAGGAACATAGTAATTCCTGTTTACTGTTATTCAGGGTTTGCCCGCTGTCTTTTTCAGCTGCTGCTTAACATGATGCAGAGGTAAAGCTGGCCAGAGAAAGTGCAGATTCAGAAAAGCTGAGTTTGTAACTGTAAGTAAATAACATTCAGATATTGACATTTTTTGGGAAAGCCTTACCTTAAGGTGGGGTATAGGGAGCTGAGAGAAGGGAAGGTAAAGCAAGAATATGCTTTTTAGGGTTGTTCCCTTGCTGAAACAGTCTTGTAATGCTGTAAAACATCCAGAATCCAGTAAAGCAAGTTGACAGAGGTCTGTCTTCTCACCGAGGACTTAATTTCTCTCCTCATGAATTTACAGTATGCACTTTGCCCGTGTTTCATTTCAAGTGAGAATAGGATCTTATTCTAAAACTTAGAACCTTTTGAAACATGCCTTTTCATTTTGGTATGGACCACACAAGCCTTGTAGTTATGCTGATGCTGTAAGAAAACATTCAGGATTGAGACTGGATAAATCTTTTTTTGTGACAGCATTTAAAAAGTATTATATAGTTCTTTCAGCTACTTTAACAAGCATTTGATTCCTTTGTAAGCAGAAGTCTGAAATGGAACTGATTAATTAGAAGCTTTCTCATGTACATTTTTTGCATAATGCAAGAAAAATAATATAAAATATAACTGGGGATATAATAAAGCTTAAATTATGCAATGAATAATCTGCTTTTAATCAGTAAAGTTTGAAAACATTAAGTCCAGTGGCAGGTTGGTTTCAAACATGTTGTATATTTGTACAGAAAAAACATGCCAGGAATATATGAGAAAATAAAGACTTTCATACTTCAGAGCAAAAGCCAGTAATTGAGGTAAATTAGATATATTTGGGAGACCTTCCTTTAATGGAAAAAGGATCAGACCTATTTTATGCGAGGAGCCAGGTGAATTTGAGTGCTCATCCAGGTATGTTCTCGCTGGCCTCCCCTAAATAGGTCTTTGCTTTACACATCTCAGAACTGCTTGTGTTTTAGGAAAGCGAATGCCACTACTGAAAGCTAAATGGGAAGGTGGGGGGGAACACTGTCTATTTAAACTATCAGCTTTATTATTACCTGTTTTATAGTACTGTTTAATTTTTCTGTCATTCTATAAACTATAACTGTAAAGAGAGAGACCTCCTCTGCTTCTGCTGCAGGCAGTGTTTTGATATTGCTGCCTTGCTGTCGAAGCCCTCCGGGGAGTTGTGGGCTAGGCGTGTTATGGCCTCTCTGTCTTTTCTCCAAGCAGCAAGAAACAAGATCTTGGTTTGAGCACGAGATGGTAACAGAGGCAGTCGTCACCTCGCCGCAGGATTTGCTCGTGCCAGTCATTCTGAGCCGCGTGTCAGGTGACAATCAAAACAAGCATGACAGGCAAATAAATAGGAGAATCTGAGCAAATAGTCCCGCTGCTGCGGGGATCGTACGCGAGCGTGACTGGCAGGAACTCACTGGTACCGATGACTGAGGTTTTATTCTGTGACTGCGCTCCGTGGATTATTTCTTGTCATGCTCTGCATTTCAGATTGCCTAGATAAGTCTCTGATAAGCTCCCCAAATCATATCGGCATAGAAGAATATAATTTTAACCCACTGTGTTGCATCAGACAGCTCTCCAAACGCTGCTTCTGAAGCGGTGTCGGGGATAAACCTTTGAGGTTTAATGGGGATAGTGCATTGACTAGGATTCAGTAGTTCAGGGAGCCCAACTTGCTGCTTTCATAAATTTTCTGCTTGAAGGATCTATAGTCAGGATTAGACAGAAGAGCAATCTAATTGACATGAAGAGTTGTTTTAATTCCAAATCTTTATGCTCTCACATAGGCAAAGTCTGTTGTTGTGTCTTCATGTAACTATTAAAAAATATGTGATGCTTCATAGACTGATCACAATCTGTCACATAGATACTGCCTTCTTAAAACTAAGGTCTGATACTTGATTCTGTTGTGTATATAAAAAATAAATTCCATGAGAGTTAGAGTAACAACTCTTTGGTTTTGGCTTTGATTTGGAAGTCTGACGTTTCTGCAGTTCTTATCCTGGCCCAGTGAGAAACCTGCTGAAAAACCCAGTTCCTTGAGAATTGCAGGAGAGGTTCCAGGGAAAGTCGAGTCTCCAAAGTGGAGAAAGTTGCAGTACATTCAAGTTTTGCCCAAACCCGTTTGTTCGTTTTCTCCTTTCTTTTAGAGCTTAAGCAGAAGAAAATACCTGACTTGAAAAGACCTGATTTTTTTTAAAAAAATATTGATCGAGGTGGTGTTTTTTCACACTCACCAGATTAATGGTTATAAACTGTAATTGCTCAAAATCCTTCATGCTGATTTAAACAGATTGCCCATTCCAGCGTAAGGAATTTTGTTTTGTGTGCTTTTTTGGTTGATGACACACAGAAATGATTTATACGTGAAAACTGAAAATCTTGATTAGATGTAGTACATTTTGCAGTGCCCGTGTATTTTATCCTTACAAAACCGTTAAAAAAAAGTCTTTCCCTGCATGGTCATGACAGATAGTGTAGTATGAAAATAGCAGTACTCTGAGCTGTGAGAAATTTGAAGGACTCCTTGAGCTCTTAGCATGAACACAGTGAGTTGGCTCTCTGAATGAGGCTGCCTGGCCGGTAACTCACGTTACTGCCTGGCAGTCACAAATCGTGTCCAGAACGTGTGATTCAGCTACTTGATTGCTGAACGTGATGAATGTTATTGCTTAATTGGAAGACTTGCATATACAACCAGACTTAAGTTGCACTGCTGCCTCTTAGTGTGCAGTCTGCGTGTTTCTACGTCTTAGTGTCTGAATAAATATGCTAGTGGTATCTCCTCTTTACTCTTCTACTGCCAAGCTGTTTCATTGCTTCCAGGGACCTTTTAATCTTGAGGAAAAAGAAGTTTTCTTTCTCTGTTTGCAGAGGCAGCAGGAGAATCATATTATTTCATGTTGATAGGTCTAGGTATGAAATAGTATTTTAACTATTTTATAATTGCACATTTTATTTATACAACAGCTATTCAGCCCATGTTTTGAGTGAAGAAAATTAGTAAATTATATTATGGTAATTGTCATGTTTGAAGAAATGTCCCTCAGCTCTTGAAGCAACTCTCCCTCTCTTTTTAGTGGAAATGGCATTTCTGTGAATGGGTATCTTGCTGAATGAAAACAGAATTATTATCTTTCAATAATTGTGCCATAAGGCTTTCTGCACTTCCCTTACACAGCATGCCCTGACTGCAGCATATTAATGGCAATGAGGAAATGATTCTATAGCCTTTTTGTCAACTCTGGTACGAAAAGGGAATTTTAGCTTTGCTTTCTCACTCTTCAGAAGCTGTTGGAATTAAAACTGAGGATCATTTCATCGGTCTTGGTTGTTGTTCAGTGTATTTTGACTTACTCTCAAAGATTTTTTTTTTTTAGATCTTGTATTTGATTTTGTGATCTGTGAGTTATTTCATTATCTGTTATGAGGTTCTAGATATTTGTTCCTTCCCTGTCCTGTGGCTTGATATAGAAAGGAAAGGCAGATATTCTAGCCTGCTCATTGAGATAAATACAACATTCTGTAGATTGCCATAGCATTTGAATAAGACACCACTTTTGTAAACCCTCGTGGGCTTTGGATCCTTCAGGGTCTTGCATATTTTAAGTTATTACTTGACTATGATTATGTCTTCTGATCTTTTTCAGCTCATTTCAGTTAAGTTTATTAGTTTGGGTGCTGCTTTATACAGTTAACAATAGACTGCCTGTGGTACCTACGGTATTATTTTTCTTTCACAAATCACTCAATCCATGCACCAGATAGTGAAGCCGTTGCCTCCTCATGCTCCGAGTTGCTCCTGTGCATTTTAAGGTTCTTGCAGCCACCCTCCTCCAAGGCTGCCCTCGCTAGACCAAAGGAACCTGCAATCCTACTGCAATCCCTCAGCTTTGCAACTCTAGAAATAGCATTTTGTTGCGCTGTTTATTTAACTGTTGTTGTTTTTTTTTTCCATGATGGGTTTGGAATTTTTTAGACTGCAACTCTAGAAATAGCATTTTGTTGCACTGTTTAACTGTTGTTTTTTTTTTTCCCATGGTGGGTTTGGAATTTTTTAGAGACTGAAATTAAAGGAAACCCCTAAATAAATCCAGCCGTAGATTAGGGTGTATTTTAAAGCAAATTCATGGGTACTTTTCTGTTCTTGCAACAAAGTGACCTGTACAGTTCTCTTGCATTTAAGGCTGCCCTGTTTGCATATTAGGACATTGCATAAGATGAGACTATTCATGGGCTTGCAGGTATGGCTTTAACTTAGATTAGAAATAAGTTTTCATAGATCCTGCCTATGTCTTTAAGCACTCATCCCACTCTCACAGCTCTGCACTTCTTGTTTAGTCAAAACAAATTCCAGATTACCTTAACATAACTTGATAAGAATTAAATAATTGTATCCGATAATTCTGCTGTCTAGTGAAATCTAATTAATCTTGTAATTAATCTTGTGATTAATTAGAGAAATAAAGCAGCCCTTCTGCTCCGCGGGCTCTGGCTGGTGCCCTGCTTTCCATACTGCACCTCAAGGATACGGCATCAGCAAAACCGCGGCTCCATCAGCTGCGCTTCAGCAGCTTCAGGAAGCCAAAGGAGCATATTTAGGACAGGTTAGTGACCTCAAAATCTCAGAGATGCTCAGCCTGCATGCAGCCTGGTTCAGGCTAGAAGTCTGGTTCGGACTGTACTGACTTCACTCTTTACTAGGATGCACCCTGCTCCAAAGTTTGTGGTTTCATACATGGAGAAGTGTTTTAATATGCTTTATGTGGCTTTCCAGTCTGCTTGCATTATAGTCGTTTCTGAGCACATTTCTATGCATGTTTTCAGAGGCAAGCCTCTAGAAGAATGTAGTTATTTTTATTTTTATGTTGAAAGATGGAGACTGGCAAGGTTAGATTCGTTCTTGGTGCCTGCTGAAGTTCATTCTGTGGCATCAGGCTGTCTCCGGAAAGTCAAGTCAGACGTTATTCCCACAGGTAGAAATGTACTCGAGCAAGGGGGCTGCCAGTCCTAATCCCCATGCTTTATAAAGGTGTGTGACAAACTACATTTTACCTGCCCCCTGCTTTTAAAGGAGGGAGAAATGAAATCACTGTTAGGAGGTCTAGGCCCTTGAAAGCTGTCATCAACTTGGATGCTACCAAGGGTCAGAAAGTTGTGAAGAGCCCAAGCTAGCTCGCATTGCTAGTTTGACTTCTGGCTTCAATGTGAGCTGAATGAGTTCCTTCAGAAAATAAAGCAACTTTGGAGCTGATGGATAAAGCTATATGGCAAGGAAGAAAAGATTACTGTAATATTTGAAAAGAAGTGTCTTCTATCTGCCCTGAAAAGCTGTAATTAACCTGTGTGAGGCTAGAGCTCTGTATTATGAAAGAGTGAAAAATATCCACACTGTTTGTAGAAGCAAATGTGGCATTACAAGCAGTGTGGCGTTTTAAAATATAGACTTTTAAGTCTTTCATTTTAAATGACAGTGGCATGATCTGTAACTGCAATATGCTGCTGTAAACCATCTTTACCATACTCTGTATTACCTCTTGTTTGTTCCTCAGGAGGATCTAAAAGAATAATTCAGGCAACTTTCATTTACTGTTCCTTCACACTTCACAGTAATATGCTTAGCTATCAGGTTAACAAGTACACTTTGCTCCCTTTTTCTTACATAAAAAGATTTAACAGGTCATACAGGTACCTTCCAAAGACTGCAATACTGTGCAGATCTTGCAGTATTAATAACTTTTTTTCTTTCAAGCCTTCTTTCTCTTTTGTGCTGAAAATTTGTTGCGCTCAGCCTTTTTTAAATAACTTCTGACAGTATGTTGCCTTCAGTCTACACCCTCTAGAAACCAAATTATGTGCTTTTGATTTGGTGTTATATACATAATATCTAAAACAAGAATCTTAGCAGGAATAAATCATTCTAACTTCACTGGTGCTGAAAATCTGGCCCAGAATGTGCATGCTGAAATATTGGAATTACTTACCACTATTTACAGATGGAAATAAAGAACTATAGGCTCCAAATTTATATAATACCTACAGAAAATACAAAGGAAGATGGGTGTTACTGTTGTGTGGAAAACTCAGTAGGTTTTGTTCCTTTCAGATTTTATTAGAAAAACTTTCTTAAAATTCATGCTTTTAGATATGGAAAATGTTTTAGATACGTGAATGAAAATGGAAAGGTGTCATCCATAGCTCTGCAAAGTCCCGGTAAAAAAGGAAATACCCAAGGTCTTGTACAAGGAATTGCACAACCTAGTTGGTTAAGTTTTGCTGTTGATTACACACTTGGTTTTAATAGAGATTACTGTACAGTCTAATGTGTAAGAAGCATGGACTGTATTTGTTTATCTGATTACTTATCCTTTGTTCTTTTGAATCTAGTTCTCTGAAATCCAAAATTACATTCCAAAACTGCTGAAGTGTAGTGTCAAAATATATGCTACATTATCTCGCATATTCGAGGGGGGTGAGTGTGCCACTGGAACTAGCCAGGTTCTGGTGCTTTTATATCTATATATGTGGATATATATAAAAACATATGTACCTTTTTTATTATTATTTTTACTGGTAAACATGGAGCTTTCTTTGTCTTCCAGGTTTCCATTGTTAGCACAGATAAGCTACATTCTGACAGTCTGTTTGTGAATTGCATCAGCAGCAGCAGTAAGTTCTAAATTCATGTGTGAGCTATTTTTTTTTTTGGTCATTTGCTGATAATCTAGAAGATTCTGGCACATTTGTTTACATGTTTAACAGAGTCTGTTTAAAAGATTCAGTCAAGGATGAAAAGCAGTGGCTTACAGGGCCACTCACAGGCCTTGAACAGCAAACATCAAGTATCAAGAATGAGCAGTAAAAAGCAAGTAACCTAGGTAGTGAATAGCTGCATATAATGAATGCGTTCAGAGATATCATAAATGTTTCAAAAAAAGCATTGTCATTTTTGCATAATCATTT
>NW_010578822.1:108828-126496 GCF_000705375.1 Tinamus guttatus | reverse complement strand
CTTTCAAATTATGTATTTACTGAAAGTTAAACCTAAATGCTAAGCTCGTGCTTTGAATTTTCCATTTGTAGTAAGTACTTTTAAAAGAATTTCTGATACTGCAGAGCAGTAACGGTTTTGTTAGTGATCACTGTTCATGAATTTCTAGTCTTAACAGACTTTTAACAGATCTTTCTAAAGCTCAGTAATGCAACACAGGGTGCATAGCCTTGCTCCAAGACTGTAGCTATAGGCTCTGGTGGAAGATTAAGCCATGGTATAAATCACATGGCTCTGCTCTACCAAGCAGCCAGTCTGCTGGGAGTAGCTTCTGGTCTGTGCACGTGGGATTTCTCTTAGTGAGAAACCAAGGATTGAGGGTGGTCTTGCTCAGCCCTGGGAAGCAGGAGGGTGGGAAGCACTCTGAGCTCTGTCCGGCCAAGAAGTGACATCTCAGCAGGTGGGGTGAGGCTCAACTAGTCTGTGTTTGGGCAGTTCTTCTGCCTTTCAGTCTGTGCTCCACGCATTAACTTCTTTTTTACTCCACTCCTTACCCTGGCAGAGGAAGTGGAGGATCTTCTGCAATAGCACTTTTCATCTCTACAGGAAAAAACTCAACTGTCTTACCTGACCCTAAATTGTCCTAAAGGTAAGAAAATCCATCATTATGTATCTTAGTGTCTCTGAATACCTATTTTATTATGTATGCATTAAGGCAGTAGGAAGATCCAAGTTGGTAAGAGATGGGGAAACATTTTTTTCCAAAGAGTGGCGTTACTTTGTATTTTATTTCATGAACCTCAGAAATAATTATGAGTTCATAGCGGTAGATTCAATGAAAATATAAAACTGTGCATGATTTCAAAAGTATCTTTCAGTTTTTAGGATAGTGGCTGCTTTTAAACTATGAAGGATGACAAACTACATGCAATAGAAAGGCCAAAGTATTGCAATACTGGGAGGAGAAAATCTATGGAAGGAAAGGGGAGCAAAGATGAGAAACATGAGACCAAATAGCTCAACCTCAAGGTCTTGAATAATTAAACTATTTGTAAGCATCTGGAAGGTAACAAAGAAATCTGTCACAGGCAACATGGCTTTGTCAAGAACAGGCTAATTTCCTTTTGACAGATTAACAGGCCTTGCCGTGAGTTACAAAGCAATAGAAGTCATACATCTGGGATGTAAGATGAGACATGTCTCTGTCGTGACATTTTCATAAATAAGCAGAGGAAACATGTTCTAAATGAAGCTATTAGAAGGTATATGCAAAACTCATTGATTAGCTGTACTCAAAGGGTGCTTGTCAGTGGTTTGCTGTCAAAGCAGAAGGAGCATTGTCGGGGGGTTGTTTCTGGGAGCATAGGGAAGAAGTGAATAATGGAATACAGAACATGCTTGTAAAGGATGTAGGCATATTGGAGGGCAGGGCTTGAACCGGAAATATTCTTGCCAAATTCTCCAAGGAAAAAAATGATAATGTTAGTTTAGTAGAGATAAATACAGTATCTTAAGCTTAAACAGGGGTAACGAAATGCATGAGTTCCCTTCGGAAAACAAGCGAAGGAAGCCCTGTGACTTGGACATCAGTTAACAGCATCCTGCTGTTGCAGGAAGCAACAGAGAGACCTGAGTGGATGTCAGGCAAAGAAAAAGTTGCCTTTTGTCCTTAGTGGCAGTAAGGCAGGGGCTGCAGTAAGTTAAGCTCATTGCAGACAGCCTCCTTGTCAGAGATTGCTGGCTTTGAAGAGGTTAGGGATGTGCTCCGTACTCCCTTGGTAAGATTTCAACTAAGTGGAAGATTCCAAGAATCTACTTGTTCATTTTAGGACTTTTTTAAAATATCTGGAAAGTGTATTAACTGAGTGGTTACAGCGCTGTTAACAGGTGGGTGATAGCTGTAGGATTAGAGAGCATGAAAGATTTCAGGGAGGGCATGAAGGCAGGAGAACGAACAACAAAAGGTGATACATGGATTTTCATGATAAGCTGCATTGTAAGAAGTGGTAGGAATTACTTAGGAAGTCTACTGGGCTCTAAATTAAATGTAATAACTCAGGAAAAATGATAAGGGTCAGTATGGGTAATGGATTGTAAACTTTTGTCCCCTTTTGAGTGAGAAATGAAGTGTCAAGGTGTTTAAATAATGCATTAATGTGATATTGCTGCCTCATTGTGTGAGTCACTGGTACATTCGTCTCACAGATGGTCAAAGAAATCCTGAGAGGCATGCTGAGACACCGGTTGGTGTTGGCATCAAGCTCTGAAAGGAGGAGAGAGAAAGCCAGGAATACGGCAGAGGAAATAAAGTAATGTATGGATTAGAGAAGGATATTTATAGTGTCCCATAGGCTGAGAACAAGGAGCATGGAAAGGCCGCACGCTTCTAAGAAACCCTCCAGCCCACCCATGCTCACCATGGAGAGCCCTTGGGCCTCAGCACTGCCTGGGTCTGAGTCTGGGCTGCAGACATTTAACCCTCTCCCTTACGTACACTTACGATCCTCTGGGTATCCTGTTGGACTAGACAGATTTTGTTTACGCAGTGGAAAAATGTTTAAGTGGAAAAATGTAACACGGCAGCATTTTCTTAAAACTCCTGTTTTTGTTTACGCAGTGGAAAAATGTTTACTTAAGTGGAAAAATGTAACACTGCAGCATTTTCTTAAAACTTCTGGTGCGCTACTTTTGTTGCATGTTCTTGGGAGCATCAGGATCACCAACGTTAGTTACCTCCAAGAGACCAGAGCTGAGGTGGTCAGAGGTAGCCCATTGAGAATGGTCTTTGAGTCAAAACCAACGTGCGTCTCGGCTGCTTTTGTAGCATCATTTAGTAAGGCATCATCTAAAACGTAGCGTCTTCTCATTCATTAATGTCTCCTTAGATGGCACAACCTCATGTGTCTTCTTACTAAATGGTAGGTACTTACAGGCTCCTCTCGCTAGCTCCAAGGCTCTGCTTTCGTATTTATGACTGAAATTGAAAGATGAATCCTGTTGATTTTGTTGTCGGCTTTAGGTGGATGTTTCAAGCAGCAAATGCACAAATATTTTGCAACTAAAATATCGCAGTTGTAACTAAATGTTCATATATCTGGCAATCAGACAAATCAAGTAAATAAGCTGCCAGGAAATCATCATCTTTGTTCTGCCAAAGTTCATTTAGTCCCTCTAGCCCCTATAATATATTCAAAAGTTTGTCTGGTCAGTTTTTAAGATTCAACTATAAGATTTGCATTACCTTTCTTTTGTGGTTGTCAGTCTTTTTTTTCTTTTCTTACTGAGGTGGTCATTTACTGGCATAGTGGCTGTTTTAAGAAGACATTTTTGCAACGTGTGAGCTTTATTTGGTTTGCATGCTATGTCTATGGTAATTCTCTGCTAGTGTTTAACTGAAAGACTCATCATTTTATGTACTATTAAGCTGCTTACTAGTGTAGATGTGAAATAAAATGTCAAATCCGAGGACTTCTGTCGTTTTGCCAGAACTGAAGAATATGCACTAGCTTCATGTAAAGACTTGCAGTGTATTGCAAACACTGCGTGCACGGACCCTGTGTGCCTAAGAAGTCCTGTTTCCCTCGAGCAGTAGAGTAAATGTTTGCGTAGGTAATTGCATTTGCAGTTGTTTAGTTTGCCGCCACCTTTAGGTATCGTAGGAGATTTAACCCTGCTGCAAATCCTGGGCTACCTGATTGTCCCAGGCTCTCCTGAGACGGCCTAACGCAAACTCGTAGCAGGGGGCTACCTGATTGTCCCAGGCTCTCCTAACGCAAACTCGTAGCAGTGTGATCGAGTTCTACATCAGGGCCTTATTTTACAGCCTGGCTTTCACTGGTGTGCTGAAATACTCTCTAGGACATTTAAAACATTTCTAGCAATAATTAAAAACTGCACTTAAAAAAGTCTACTTTTGCTTTGATTGTTGGGCAGGAGTTCGTGCTAGGTTTCATCAACTGAAGCATTCTCACCATCCGTAAAAATACCTAAATTTTACCCACTGTCCTTTTTTTTAGCTAACACAGCACACTATAATGCAATACATCGCTGTACATCCTCTATATCTGTCGCCAGTGTGGTTATATATAATACGTCAGTAGTAAACTTTGAATCCCTTGATTTTGTTAAAGAACAACAGGGTTAGGAAGGAAAAACTTTGTGGGAATGCAATTTCGCTTCCTCTCAGAAAAGTAATTTTAAAATAGAAGTTACATTATTTTCTACTTTTTGCTATTAGTAGGTCTCCTGGCTACAGTTTCCTTGGAAACATCATATTGTAAAAGGATAAGAATATATGGAACATTTTCCTGCACCCACTGATAACACCTGGAGAAATGATGCTACTGATAGCAGCAGAGAAACTTTCAATTTAGTTGAAGCAGAAACATGATAAGTTTGGAGAATGGAGACATCTGGGCTTGGAACATGAGCAGCTGAGAGAGCTTCGTGCCTTCAAACTTTCAAACTTGTGCCTTGTAAGACAAACTTAGTGGGGAGGATTTTAATCACATGTCATCATTTTATCAACTAGCTAAAGATGCCTAATTACAGGACAGTTTGAATATAATTGTTAGAATGTAACTATGTATGTAATGCAAACAAACTATAATGCAATATTTATGTCCACACTTAATGCCTAATTGTTTTTTACAGATCTCATGACTTTAACAAAGCTGAAGAAAGCATGGTAAGTTCAGTTCAGTCTTTTTGACTTGCTAAAATCAAAGCAGCATTATTCCTATTTATCATTGTTTCTTTACATTTCTGAGATAACCCCCACTTGCTTTACTTTGTGTAAACCCTCAAGAAGAAGTTGTCATGTGAAGCTATTAAATGTTGTATGACATACTGGAATACATAATTTTTTTGTTTGTTTGCTTGCTTTTAGCTCCAAAAAGACACAAATCTACAATGTGCAACAGATCTGTACTGGATCCAAGGAAAACCACCATCTTCCTTCAGTGTTTTGGCACTTCAAGATCTGTCTGTAAGGACTGTGTGTAGGTTGGTCCTGTTGAAATCGGGATACTTCAGTGGGGCTATCCCAGAGGGTGGAAGTGGCTGTATATTGTACTGCAGTGCTAGCCCTTACTGGAAGATGGAAGAGGCAGAATGACCATATGAGCAGCAAGGCTGTTGAGTGAGGTTTATCCTGTTACCTCAGTTTCAGGAGGTGATAGAATCACTGTTTTGCTGTTTCGTTCACGAAGGGATTGATTGTGTATAATGTGCTATTTGTACTTGGTTAAGAGCAGTGCCCTGCTCTGAGTGTAAGGCTTCCTCCCCCAGTAACGCTGGCAGCAGCCTGTCCTTGTAGCAGAAGCAGCTCTGGTTTTGTATATGGGTAAACCTCAGTGAACAAAACTTTCAACCAGTGCCCTGCGGATGGGCAGAACGACACAGAAATGGGCAAAAAACATCAACAGGTGAATAGCCATCCTCAGGTGAAATTATGTAGAATTCGTGATACCAAGCACTCTTTAAAGAGCTAATTAACAAAACAAATTCATGCCAGTGGCATGTCATATGAAATATATCTATCTTTGCTTCTTGTAGTATTTTATTTAGAATAATTTGGTTTTTCAAGTTTTTTGATTTTTCTCTCAGAAAATAACCAGTCTGATCAGTGGAGCAGTCTCAGAACTTCCACTGTGCCATGTAGTCACATCCTCATTCTAAAACAAAGTTGTTTTAGAATAACTTGCTTTGAATTTGTAACTGGTAAGTTGTGGTGTGTTGAAAACCCCTTGAACAGCTCCAGGTCTCTGGCTTGTAGGAGGGTCAAGGAGAAGGTTCTTGGCAGCTGTCTGATCCTTCTCTTGCTTGGGATACAAAGGGTCTTAAAAAGTAATAAGGTAGCAATGCAAGGAAAAAAGCTTAGAGAAAGCCATGTTTAGAACTGCATTAGAGGCTACGGGAAATGCTATGGAGGCTGAGCAGGGAATGCTGTGGAAGACTAGATGAGACAAATGGGATTTCAGTTTACTACTAGAAGGGGGAAGAATACTGTTAGCAGCGTTGGCTTTTTGTTTTTTTTTTCTTTCTTTCTTTCTTGTGTTTCATTCTTGATCCTTTTCACTTAGTTCTCTCTTGCTGCTTTTCTCCAGACACCTGCCCGCTCCCAGTCGCCCCTAGGAGTCAGCAGACGGTTTCCTTCGGCACCGTCACGTCTTGTGGCGCCGCGCGAGCCCCGTTAGTCGAGGGGGACCCCGGCCGCTCGATTGCGGCCGTCGCAGCGTTGGGTCCCATTGCCAGGTGAGCACGAAGGACAGGAGCTTTCTGGAGCCGTTGTGTTTGGTCAAGCCCGTGGAGACGGGAGCTGGTGTTATCAGTGCAGTGAGACCCTGCGTGTGGTTAATACAGGGCATTGTGGCTCTCCCGAAATCCACGGCTAAACCGTTTCTGTTAGATGGAGATCAGACCCAGCGTGTGCACGTCTGTAAGTGTATGAAGATTGCTCTTAGGACATTGCCTCATGCACGGGGAAAGGGAGCCAATGTAAAGTTTCAGTTTAAAGAGACTTCGAATCAGAGTAGAAGGTTGATGTGTTGCAGCGGAGAAGAGGGATATTTGAATTGTTGATAATGTGTTATCAGAGACTGGGGCTCTTTATCAAGCCTGGTCGATAAGAAGGAACAAAGAGAAGCAAAACCTAAAATGAAACCCCAATTAAAAATCAGAATAAGTGTTTCTATACAGTTTTCCTTTGAAAATGTTCTATAACTTCCTCTGGAATGTATTACATCTCTACATGGACCTTTTCTCTCTGAATTGGTAATTATACCTGAATATTGTAGGGACCACAACTCACATTTGTTCTTAGGGCAAACTTAGAAACACAGAACGTGGTTTATTACCTGATCCCAGCCCCCAGGATCACTGCCTGGTTATTCCTTCCAGAGCCTGCTTCTCTCCTTTAGTTTTAATCTTGGAAGGTCCAGGGACTGTGATTGGCTTTTGGTTGTCTTATAAATGGCTTTTTCCTACTAGTGTCAACTCTGACTGCTTCTCTTATCAAGCAGTGACATAAATTCACTCAGTTACCCAGACAGTACTCAAAATTGAATTTTATATGCAGGATTCTTTATTCAATCAGGAAAAATAAACAAAGCAAAACACTATATACCAGTGGTAAAGAAACATATGTGAAAATCCAACTTCCTAGCAGCACAACCCCCCCCAAAATGAACCCATGGGTTCCTTTTACCTATTTTTTTTAATCAGTTTCATTTAACAGACCCTAATGTGCTTCACAATTTGTTAGCTGCAGACTGGCTTTTTTCATGCAACTTTTACACTTTTATTGATTAACTGATTTGGCCAAGAGCCAAATAGACACTCATTCATTTGGTCTGTCTTCCAGTGGTATGTATAGACTCTTCCATGATGCACATCCTCACCACACAATATGACTGGTGCCTCGTGGGGTTCCTTGCAGATTCATTGCTGGATAATACACGTGCTGCTCGTGGTCTATAGCCCTGGGTTTCATCGGTCGTCCTTTTACGTGCCCATCATTTCAGCAGGCCAGCAGCTTCCTAGGGGATTTGCATAAGCGTGGCTGATTGCAAGAATTTTTGGAGAGCCTCCCTAAACGGTGCAGGTGGGAATTGCTCTGCCGGGAAGGCTGCTGGCCGCGCTCCTTCCCTGCAGCAGAGAGCAGCAAGGAGGAAAATTGTACACGGGCAAAGGATTCTTCCAAGTGGAGGCAATGTTCAGCTCGGCAACCCAGCGTATTTGCAATTATGTAGCTAACAACATGTAATATAAAGTGCATTTAGCAGGTAGGAAATGGGAAAAAAAAATGACAGAGGCACAGTAAGTGCAGCCCATGTTTTACTGAATCACCTTTCCTAGTAGAACCTCGATATAAAGATTACTGCAGAAAATGAGTTGAAGCAAAATCTTTGGGGTGGTGGGGAGAAGGGTAGATTTTTTACCTGTGATTGCTTTAACTGAGCGTTCTGGAAACTTGCTTTCCATTTCAAGTTGCTTATTTGAATTTAATCAAGAGGGTATCGGAGTATGAAAATATCTGGTTGTGATATTGTTGGGGAATTTAAGCTTTAAGTTTAATGATACTACTTGAGCTCATGTTGAGAATAGAGGTATCCATGGAAACAGAGCAGTAATTCATAAACTGTCGAGGCCATATAGACTCTCTGTCACAAATATGTTTCGGGAAGAAAATCATCAAGAAGCTTTTCATGTCAGAATGTAGCATAGTTAAAGAGTTTGCCTGTCTTAAGAGGAAGATTTGAGCTGTCTTAGGGTATAGAGAATCCTCAGTTCAGTATTTTGTTCCTTAAAGAGGCAAGAAAATCAAACCAGAATCTCAACCGCCCCCACCTAAGTAGATAACATCACAGCTTGAAGATGAATTTGGATGTGAAATAAGCGGAAAACTAGTAAAACTGCTTTATTGAGTCCTCCCCTCACCCTTTTATCAGATAGTAGTGAAATAAGTAGAAAAAGGACTGTTCTGTAGGTACATGTCCATGCTATAGCCCATGTACCTGTTCGAGTTCCAATAACTGAATGTGAATCAGTTTGAGCAGGGTAGCATGATAGCAAACAGTAATTGAAGTCTTCCAGGCCTTGCTATCTAGGACAAAGTTTCTTTGCAGTTTATTAAGCACCCATGAGTGTATATTATTCAAAATTATTCAAGTTAAACATCAGTCAGTTCTGTTGGTCAAGTAAGCGTTAAAAAAAAAAAATAAAAAAAAATAGTCCTGTTCCTGTAAAACTGAAATCAGTACCATGGGATTGTAGGCTTGGACTGGTCAGTGAAGACCACATTTTCAGAAAGGTGTTTGTTCCTCATTTTCTGCAAAAAACAAATAGTGTCTATCTAGGTAATCAAATCAGCTTTCTAAAATGCCAGGGGCTGTAGGTACGGCTCGCAGCGAGCGCCGCGGGCGTTCCTCGCACACATACTGCTTTTCTGCTTTGAATTTGGATGTTGCAAATACTGATATGCTATGCTGGTATCTGGTAGCTTGCTCTGATGTTTCTGGTGTACTGATAAATAATTTCTTAAGCACACTTTCCTTCATCTGAAGAATGGCTTGCATGCTAAACTTCAACATATTTTTCAAGTATCCTTCATTTTACATCACTAAGATAAGCTGATTTTGAGGTAGACCAGGTCAGAAAAGTTTTAGAGGAAATTTTGAATGAGATGAGCACCTTTTCTTGACATCTATATATCAAAAATAGCTTTTCCAAATCACTTTAAGTGTGAATAGAATAAGCTTGGCTGTCACAGTTCAAGCATGCAGTGTCTGAAGTAGAAATAATTTATTAAATGAGAATTTTAAGAAGAAGAGACAGTTCAGTTGTATTGATAATACCATACAGGTTTCAGTGTTGGTTTTGGAAACTACTACTATATCTTCTTGATACCATTTTGACATTAGCAAATGCTGTTACACAGTAATTTATTATTTCCAGTGAAATAGCAGTTTGGACTTTTCATAGACTCATGGTGCTTCTTAGGTCAGTCGTGGTCCTTTAATGTTTCTAGAAATGTTCTGAAATCCTCCATAAAATAAAGATTTTCAGACTTTTCTCTTGCCTATTTTGCACAGCCTTTACTGGTTTTGTAGATGAGAAATGGTAATAATATTCCAATCATTTTATTTTAAAGGTGCTTAAAGTAGCAAGGCAAGAAGTGCAGGAGTAAATATTTAAAGTCTATCTCTAGAAATACAACCTATAGTACATGCTCTATGCTAGTTCTAGCAGCAATCTAAATGAATGGGAATTCAGTGATATGAAAAACACAGCCACTCAGAATAAATAAGTATTAGTCATGTTCAGGCCATCAGTCTAAAAGATTTTGAAGTCCTTTATAGTCATGCAGAATCCTTTCATTAAAGCAAATCAGTCTTCCTGAGTTATGGACTTGGTCGCTAAGGAAAATATAAAGAACAAGTCGGTCCAATTTATTGACTGTAAACAGCCATATTTGTATCGCTGGCAATAAAAAAACCACAAGCTTTATTTTCCCATTCTTAGATATGGCAACTTAATGATTCTTTGTGCATCGTCCACAATAATAACTGATAAACCAGCTCATCAATATCCATTTAACAGCTTTAATTTGTTTACCAATTCATGGCATCTCTATAGGCTTCTCTATCCCTTACCCCAACTCCTGCTTACCTCACATTTTTGCTGCTGTAAGGGTGAGTGTTGAAGTTGCTTTTGTTAAACTTTTATTAATCCTCAAGGTTCCTTTCACCTTTTATTTCTTCAAGTGCTGTTCAGTTCGTTTGACAGTGAACTGGAGAATTTCAACCATCAACATGCAACATTTAATGCAAAACACTGTAGAGTCAGTAGATCAGCACGTACCTGTCTATTTACGCTATCAAGGCTGTGCTAATATCATTTATGCAGGAGCCTTTCTTTTCAGTCTGGGTTTGAGCACAAACGACACTGCTGTCCTCGACACTTGGGCTTCAGTAAGTTCCAGCTCTGGTTTTCCATAGGAGTAGGAAAACAAGAGATTTGCATTCTAGAAAAGCAGCTCACAGGCACCACACATTTCCCAATTTCATGAGAGTTTCATGAGAATGTATTATGGTCAGTACTATTGCATATTTGCATATCCCAAGTGCTTTACTGTAGCTTAATTTGCTGCTTGTGTAAATTCTCTGTTCGATGGTATTGGTTGGGGCCCTCCTCACAGCAGCACCCACCTCACGAGCAGGACTTCTAGCTGCCACGGGCAGGGGTTTGCAGGGCATTGATAAGAGTCCTGCATTTCTCTGAAGGCAACTGCTAACGAGGAACATTGAAATGGAGAGGTGGTCATGGTGTGACCTCCGGGTGAGGTAGCACATTTCTGGTCCTTGACATCCAAATGAAATGCCATGTAGTCAAGCGTAGCTGTCTTGTCCTACTGGAAGCAGTAAAGCTTATTGCTGTGAAAGCACAGATCAACTCCAGTCAAATTTCCCCTGCAAGATGTGTTAAAGGCTCAGTTTCTTCACCCCCTGCTTCTGGTGCTCAATGGGTCTGAAGGGGATATCAAAGGCAGGAAATAACCCTTCTCCTTTCTCTTCTGGCTCTTTAAGTTGTAAAACAATTTGTTAACTCGGCTTCTGTCTTTTCCCTGTGGTCCCTCCCAGTTCTAAGTAGGTAAACCTAAACACAGACTTTTATTGCTAAATCTTAAAAATAAACACATGAAAACACCAGCAGGAAGCAGGGGAGCTACCTGTGTAATTACAGTATAGCTCCAAATCGGCTTTGTAAGCTCTTAAAGGCCAATATAGTGTGGTCACCTTCCTAGCAATGTTTAACAACCAGTGTTTTGTATATGTGCATAATCATGAGTTCAAATTTAGTAGCAATAGGATCTTGCAAAATGCCCCGTGTCAATGCAAGTTGCAGTGACACCACTGGAGGAATAAAGTCAGTTTAAATCACTCATGGGGTGACAGTAATTGATGATCACACAATTAATTTGGAAGCAGCAGCTTTTGGATGCCCAGGCAAACACGTTGCTTCCCCCCGGTGCGGCGCATTGCCCGTGGGCTCCTCGCGGTGCCTGGGTGAGTGGAGGGCTTGGATTCCCCTTTCTTTTAACATTCCCCTGCAGCTTCACTCAGAAGGCAGCAGCCACAAATAGCATTAAACTGATGCAATGTTACCAGTGGAAAACATGTAAGCACTGGTTCATTCAGCTGAGAGCCTGACAGTTTGTCTATAATTTATGTTACCTATCTAACCCACTTTAGACCACTGCCCTTAAGAAGCAGTGGCCGTAGGCTGCAGTATTGTCAACATTTGCATTTTTTGTAGCATTTTGACTGTGTAGGTAACAGTCCTTTTACGTATCCATCCCTATGCAAGATGTTCAAGTACTCAGTGTTATTGGCCATCAGCCAAGCTAACTACACTGGAGAGGGTGCTGTTCCAGGGCCATTAAAGTTGCTATATTCTGCTGATCCACAGAGTAATTACCTCTTGATTTAAAATACCATGAGCATCATGCCTATATAATTCTGATCCTGATAAAGATTTTAGACAGATTGTTTCTCAGTTTAGTAAACTGGGTAAGTTTAGCCTCAAGAATAAACTTTCAACTCACGCCTCTCCCACAGCATAAAAATGCTTTAAAATTCATTTGGCTCAAAGCTCTAGTGTATGTGTTTGTTTTGGCTTTTTGTTATTTGATTTCTAACAGAATGCTGTAAAGTTTATGTAATTTTGGGCCTACCAGTTAATGTGTCCCCTGCAGGCAGACTCCATATGAATTAGAAAGAAATTCAATTACCGAACTACTGATAACTTATCTCAACAGAATGCAAATGGATTAAGATGGTTAAATGCTCACTCTTATAAATGTACCACTTAACTGGAAAACATGCTTCTTTAGAGAAACAACCACACAAAAAGCTATTCTGATGTTTTATACTTTTGCATATTTTATGCATTTCATATTAGGCTATTTACAAAGTGTCCTGTAGTGGTCTTTGTTAAAATAAATTAGAATGAAAAACAGAGAAACTCTTTTACAAACATGCCAGTCAATCTATTGTCTTTCCTTAAAGATAAAGTGGAAATGTTTCCCTCTTGAAAAATCAGACTTTGTTATATAATATATAGCTATTTCTAGGTATGGTTATTATTTTGTGTATATGGGACAGTTAGCTATATTTTGTGTATATGGTGCAGTTAACTATAAAACAATTTTTTTGTTTAAAAAAAAAAAAAACGAAACTCTTTCATCTATTTATTTCCTAAGTTGATGGTAATTTCTATAGTGATTTAATTAAGTTGTTAATCTTATTGTCTTCCAGCCTTTGTTAATTTGATATATTCAGAAATTGGTCTGTGAATGGTGTTGCTCATCTTTACAACCAATTCTGACCATGTGTTTATAAGCAAGCTAATGAAACATGTATTGATAACATAGAGGCCTATGCAGTGCCTTTACCTTATATGCCCATATTGTCTTCCCTGGTGCATTTTCCTGAAAAAAAAAAAAGATATATTTTTAATAAGTGAGAATTTTGTTGTTAGCTTTATTGGTGCCTTATAGGAGACTGGCTCTTACATAGTCTTGGGATTCTTAACATTTAGGCTGTAATTTGAACATAAAGGCTGAGCTTACTGTTACTTTTGAGGCCTGCAAACTTGCATGCGTTGGTCTGCAAGCCTGTGCTTTCTTAAGGATAAAATAAGGAAGCCCTTTCTCAGGGTGTCTGCGTGTGCTGCAGATTCACAGCCTACCTGGGCTGCCAGTTAAACGACAGGGCTTTATTACTGACTCCAAGAGCAGGATCAAGATGGATGTTTTATAGTCTGAGTTCAGGCAGCTGGCCTGTCTTCTTTAAATGGAGGGGTTATAAATATACTTACTGAACTCACTGGCAAGGATTTGGTTAGCTGTGCAGGTCTGATTCATTTCAGTGAACCTTTTGGAAGCAAATCTGTTCAGAAATATTTCTGTAATTTTTAAAAAAGAGATACTTCTTCAGATCATAAAGCATTCTTTTTCTGTTTCACAACAGTGAAGATGATGAATGAGTCTTCTCGTCACGGGGTAAAAAGGTTAAATTTCATGAAAGTGTTTTTGTGAAATAAGGTTGAAGCAGAAATAATGAGTGATATCTGTCATTAATATAGTATATTATTATTGGATTCTTCAGGGTGCCCAAACTGTGTTTGAAAAGCTTGGGCTGTGGCTTCGTCCTGCAGTTTAGAGGGCCTGTAATCCCAGTGAAAAGGACATTCATGTGTATACTAAAATATAGGAATGTTTTACTGTGAAAAGACCATTGGAGATGCTTTTGTAGATTATAAGGCTTTGTATTACGGAACATGATTCTTTAACAGCAGATACATTTCAATACCTTCTTAAAAATAATGCAGTGTCTGCTAAAACTTGCCAGTAAGCAAACAGCAAATAGCTGAGGCCTGCTTCCTTCTTCTTCCTTTTTTTCTTTTTTAACAGTTATAGCTTAATTCTTAAGGTACAATGCAAAATTAAATGACTTTCTGTTATGGTTTTTAGTGATTTTACTAATGAACTGCTTGAGGCAAGGAAGGGAAGAAAACTAACAGAGATGAACCTACTTAAAAGCAACTGTGATTCTATGATTCTATGATTCTACTTAAAAGCACGTGAGTTGCAATGTTCACTCACCCAGTTGCATAATGTGATCTGTGGTCGAGGAGCTGTGAGGTATTTGTGACAGGGGAAGGAAAATCAGGCAGTATATATCATTGTAAATAAGAATGGCTACAACTCCTTTGAGTCTGTCACTCAGACTTATATCAATGAGTTTGCTCTTTTTGGCCTTTTGTTTTGTATCCTAAAGGAGTAATGGTCTCTTCCAAGGCGATAAAGAACAGCTAGATAAGATTGCTTGCAGGAAACTCCAAAAAAAGATGTCTGCGACAGCTTCAAGGTATCTTCAGAATACTTACATCACGACATAGGTCCCTACAACAAACATTTACTGTATTACTGTGCTTTTTTGTTTCTTTAAAAAATCTGAAGGATGCTATATTCTGCTTTAGCGCTGAATCTCTGGTATATTGGTATAAGCTGGGGTGAAAGCTTCTTTTTTTGTTTATCAGAAGATACCTATTAGAAACAAATCTGTCTTTACAAGGAAAGAATGAAAACCATAGAATACGGACATTAGAAGATATTAATAATTTAGGGAATAATTATGCAGGGTCTTTAGGGAGAAAAAATAAAGGAAGAGCTCTGGAATGCAGGGTAATTATTAAAAGGAGCAATGTGAAAAAAAGCCATCACACTAAACTGTGTCGGTGTAGATAAGGAAGTGATTAGCTTGTAATTCTGCATTCCCCTAGACATGGCACATGGTTCCGGGGTGGTGTTAGGAAGTAGTATGGTCTAGGGAGAGAGCTGATACTTTTTCTCTTCTTCTCAGTAATTTCATCTGTGAGGTAAGCTCAAAGCAATATATAAATAAATCCTGAAATATTTACAGTTGGACCAATAGTTTGTATATAAGCAATAAAAGCATTAAAGAAAAAAAAGTATAACTGAAAGGAGTATAAAGGAATAGCCTAGGGAAGTAGTGATAGAATCAGGAATGTAAAGGTACAAAATTGATTACAGCTATTAAGAAATATGAGCAGCAAGGAAAGAATCTATAAAATATTAGAAGAGGAATGTTCCTTTATCTATAGGGAGGAAGAACAGGAAATGCAGAAGAAAGGCTGTAGTATTCAGTGCTTTCTTTGCCTCTGTCTGCACACATGAAAAATGAGGCTAATTGTAACCTGTAGATTAGCACAATCACTTTTAATAAGGAGGGAACATCGGCACCAACAGCAAAAGAATGCGTAGATAGAATAATTTCAAGTCTGCAAAACCTGATGCAATTCACTCTGCAGTACTTAAGAAATTGCCAAGGCAATCTAGAGAGGCCCAAGTATAGAACCTCTCTCCCATTTGGGAGTCAGATGGAGGGAAGGCTGGAGCTCTGGAAATTGCCAGCCAATCTGCTTTTCTGTGTTAACTTGGAAGATACTTGAACAAATTGTTAAACAGCCTCTAAGTATCAGGAAAACAAGTGAATGCCCACATTGATTTATTCTTGAAAAATCAATCTAATTTTCTACTTTGACATAATAATTGGTCTATCCAGAGAGAGAAAAACAATGGATGCTATAGATCTTACAGTCTTTAGAAGCTAAATAGATTGATACAGTCTCCAGTAAAATTACCATATTGTGGAGTAATGGGTCTATAAGCACTGTGTAGCAGGGAAGAAGTTAACTCCAGTAGCAATTAAAAATCAGTTGTAAAGGGACCCATCTGCAGAATGTCCAGACCAGACCCATAGAAGACTCGAACGGGGAGAAAACAATCTGGGAAAATCCAATTTGGACATAGATGGACTTCCTTAGAGAGTTACAAGTGGATGCACCAAGGGGAAAAGGACTAACTTGCAACTGGTAATTTCAAAGAAGGCCTCATAAAGTAAGACCATTACGTGCCAGTTATAGCAGTATGTGGAATTAATAGACAGATTTCTGATCTGGGACAAGCTGTCTTTGACTGGAAATGATGAAAATGATGATCCCTTATATTACTGCATTGACCCCAAGAGTGCTTACCCATCTCTTCTATGCTCTTATGAAAGGTCTGCTCAGATTTCTGGAGCAGAACCAGGCTGTTTGAGAGTTACGATAGGAAGCCATGGATATGGACCAGCACCAAGGCGCTGTTGATGACACTCTGGGAGTGCAGGCAGGTAGGCTGGCCTGGGCTGCCTAACATGGAGTTGAGCCTTGGACCTGAAGAGTTAATGGACTTCGCCTTGTGTGGGCCATGTACTGGGCATTAGGTGAGGTCACCTCACTTAGCACTCTATGGTCAATGCGTTGACACTTACCTCTCAGCTCTTCGGTTTTGGAATGGCTCATCTCAGTCTTAGCTGGTAGTTGTGAGGTGATAGAGCTTGCCTGGGAGAGCCTAAAGCCAGGAACTTAATCGGTCCTAAGATGGCTAGCCTAAGGGGTTCCCCGGGAGTGCTTGGCTATTGAAAGGTAGTGGCAGTACTGATACTTTGAATAGCGGACTATTATCATGATGGGGAATTCAGGATCACCAGCTAAGAGAGAGTTGTGATACATCATCCTTTCGGCCTGAGGGGACCATGGAATAAGAGACTAAGCCATAGCAGTTTCCTGGGTGCTGATGGTGTTAGCAGCAAACTCCTGATTGTGAGTTGATTATTCTGTCAATAAGTGGAATGTGAAGACATTTGCAAATCCAAGGAACTAGATAGGACTGTGATCTGAGGTCCACATCAAAGTGGATCATCCATATCACACAGTTGTTCATCAAAGCACATCTGTAGTGGTCAGAGGTTAAAATGACAGACATTCAAGTAGTTAATCAGGGATTTTTTACAAGTAAAAATACTTGCTCTAGGTGGTGTTTTGTGAGGAACTGAGATTGAATCTTGAGATTGTCAGAGTTCAATATAAAAAAGGGAAGATGACCAAGTGATCGTCTTGGTCAAGGTACAGCCAAGATGCAAGAAACTCTCCTTGCATCTCTGAGTTCACTGCATTCTTGGCTAAGTCACTGAGAACAACGATGCTAAGATACATGAGCTCTCAAAAAAAAAAAAAATAAATAAAAAAACTCAAAATCCTCTAAGCAGGACTTGTGAACACTTCAGATACCTGAATGCAACTGATTCCAGAAACTCCTGCTCACCGGGTTGCCCAACCACAGTATCTGCCCCTCTCTGGGGGCCTGCGGTGGAGCTGGGGTTCCAGCAGTCTCTCAGACTGAGCAGCTGGGCATGGGACTCCTCATTGATGATTTCAGTCAGGCAAAACATCACTTCAGAAGGGCTTGGTGGACACACACACAAAATCGCAATCTTAATGGTTAAAAATCTTCACTAGAAAGTGGAAGATCGTGGTTTTTTTTTTTTTTTTTTTTTCCTAGTCCAGCTGAAGATAAATTTATAGCACATTTTTCAGGGTTTTAGGATGGTAGAACAGACCAGGCAGTCCAGGCCATGGCTCTCCTGTTCATAACAGTAAATTTTGCAGGAAAACTTATCAGAAGCAGCAAGTAAAAGTAAACATACCTCCATAGCTTGTTTCCCTAAAGTAAGAGACCTTGGATTCTGGTCTGACCTCTCGTGATTCCTTCTGGCTTGTG
>NW_010578822.1:93085-108782 GCF_000705375.1 Tinamus guttatus | reverse complement strand
CTGCTTTGCAAGGTCAAGTCCAGGTTATAAAGCAAGGTATCTTAGTCTGCAGTGTGTTACCTAACAGATAGGCACCATCACGCTCCGGGTTGGAGGGAAAGAAAGAAAAAAAAACTGTTCTAAAAGGAGAACCGTGAGCTCTAATCTCGTGTGGATGAATGCCCTAACATGCAGCCTAGATCCAGATCCGTGAGGCTTGAAGTGAAGCAAAAAGTTTTGGAGAGATTTTTGTTGTCTAAACTTCCTACTTTTGACTCATTCATAACCTATTCCAAACACGTATTTCAGCATGTACCTCTTTGAGATGCTCTGTTTTAAACATATTTAATCCTGGTTTTCAGGCTTTTTTGTTCTTCATGCTGAAAAATGATGGCGTCTACTAAATCCCTTATGGTATTATTCCTAAATGCATAAATGCACATTTTTTTCAGGAATGAAAATCTGAAAGAGTTACGTATTTGGCTTACTGTGCCTCAGGTCACATTTAAATGCTGAATAGCAGCACAGTGGTCCTGTGAGGATAGATATATTAACATAGTATGATGCTCAGATACTGCAGCAAAGAGAATCTTAACTGCAGCCTTCCCATCTCCTCAACAAATCCACTCTTGTTCATGTAAGTATATAGGTAGAAAGTGTGGCAGAGGCAGACTCTGCCTATAGTGGAGAACACCTCAGTTTGTTGGCATCTTGGCAATGTGAACATGAGCTTTGCTAAAATAAGTTGCAGTTATGCCAATAACTAAGTCAATGGAACTATTATTATACACAAAATACACATAAAATACTACCTCCCAGGCACTTTATTGGTACTAAACTAAACTCTGTTGTAAATGTTGTCAATCTGTGTTGGTATATTTTCCATTCCTTAGTGGCATTGTTTTGCATATAAGATACTAAAACCTGCAAATAAAATACATGCAATACTGAATCATAACTACATAAATATACAGGAATTGTGTAATCATAGAAAAACTTTGATAAGCCATTTTCATTTGCTGTGAACATGAGTATGGTAATGCAGATGGTGCAATCAATACACCTTTAAAAAGAGCCTTATCTGGGAAAATGCAAAAAACTTATCTTGCAGTCAATAATAAATATTTCATTAAATTATCTCTAATTTATCCTTCACTCTCATTGGCAAACCTCTAGTGGTACATAGTTTTTTCCTCTTGATTTTATTGCCCTGGTAACATGCAATCATCTCACAGCCCTTGGTTTCTTATCTACGGTATATTGCCTTGCCTTAGATTAATCTCATAGTCATTATCTCATTTAAGTAGGTAATATTTGACCATCTAATCAGCTTAAAACAACTTGGGTAGAGTAATATGGGCTTACATTTGACATTCAGGAACATTTTCGAAACAATACGAAAGTGATTTCACAAAAATATACGATCTAAATGATTCTCTTTCTGCATGAAAATGCACACTGCTTTTACTGACATAATTAAATTGCCTATGTATCTGACTTTTTAATAATGAAAAAGCCAACCCTGGAGTGTTTAGATGATTTGCTGTGTTCATTTAAAGCAAGGAATTCAGCAGTACCTATTCAGGCTTTTACTCTTTTTGTGGAATATAAACAGAATAAAAGCAGTGCCTTTGCTTTTTAGGATGGAAAATTTCCTATGGGTTCATTATTTTTCTGAGTGCTCCTTTTCAGTGCTTACATTTGTAAACACTAATTAATATGAAAAGGAAGAAAGTTCAGCTGATCTTTTTATCACCTTATAGAAATAAGTATATTCAGATGTCATGCTTGTCAAAGTGCTGTTTTGAATAGATAAACTTTTTCAAACTTTTTTTCTTTTCCTCCCCTAAGGCTTTCATGTGTTTTCTGATGAAGTATTCTAGGTGCTCTTGGAGATCAAAATTAGATCTTGAAACTTAACAGCAACTGATATGGAGGCCAGATTTATGAGTGGTAGGTAAGAGATGCTGCTGCTTTGGTGGCTGTTACAGCATTTGTACCATGAGATAATGGAGATGCTGCCTTTCTGGCAGATAAAAGTTCTTCAGAAAGCTGAATGGAAATGAATATGTAATTGCAAGGAGAATGAATCTAGTGTCAAATGAGGACTTGTAGGATTTGTCTGCATAAGGCACTAATGATTTTAAGTCGAAGTGAATTTTTAGAGTAGATTAGAGGTACGAAAAGCATTTCTGAAATGAATGTTGCCCATGCAAGCTGATTGTCCTCGGTGTGTCACAGGGAAGCAGCACTATAGGCTGCTAGATTTGTCTTTGCTGATTTAAACTGAATTTATAATATGTTTGGAAAAAGACCTTGCTTTGCTTAGACCGAAGATTAGGTAACACACATTAGTTAAGACATCTGTTCAGTACTTTATATGGAATCTGTTCCCTGTGAAGCTTCGTTTCTCATTCATTGCACATTATCCAGCATCCACTTCTTTGCACTTCTGCCTCATTTACTAGATACCATCCATCTTCTCCAAAAATATGTCAGTAAGTTTCCATGTTCCATCCTACTGCTTTCTCACAACCTTAGTTCATTTTACAATTATTAAAAATTCAGGACTTAAAAAAAATTGCATTGGGCATTAATTTCTACATAATCAAAGTTTTGAAGTTTTGAATGCAAATGTGATCCTATCTGCATTAGTTCTGAGGGCAATAAATAATCACGCAAAAGCAAAAAATCTGTCCTCCTTCAGCTGCAAACAATTTCCAAATTTTTGTATGGCCCTCAGCGAAGGCACATGGTAGTAAGCCATGAATCTAGCTTATAGTCCTCTGCCTCTCCAAGGAACTGGGGTATGGGGCATGATTTACATGTACCCATTTTTAGTCAGTATTTAATAGGGCCAAGAGTAGTCAGTGTTGCTGTTTTTACCAGCCTGGGTACTCCAATGTCCTGGCTGCCTAGTGTTTATGATTTCCCTCTTGTTTTCTTTTTTTACCAGCCAGCTAAAATCTCTTAGTAATCTCTTACTATTGCTTTAGTTGTTTTCTTTTTTTACCAGCCAGCTAAGTAATCTCTTACTATTGTTTTAACTTCCTTCTGGCATTAACAGCTACTAACCACTCACTCCCTACATATGGAAATACAGTGGGTACCACCACAGGAATTTCTGTTCCTCTCTGAGTACAAACACAAATTCTTCTTTTTTGCAGTCTGAATATCTCATAAGCTTCATGTTGTACATTAACTTTATACAAAGTCTAGAGAAGCCCCTTTTAATCCAGGCCCTTTTAATTAGTTCTTCTTCTGAAAGACAGCTGTTTGATTTCCAGTTCATTGAATATCCTAACAGTGTGAAAGCTGCAAAAAAAAAATTGTAGCAATGCATTTGAACCCTTAGGTCATATTCATACTCTTCACAGTTCCAAACAGAAAACAGCCACGAGTAAAACTTAGTTATAATTCGCATAAAAAGTTAAGGGTTGGCAACTGTTATCACAGTTTGAGGCAGATCATATGTGGAGGCAAGTCATAAATAAGGCGTATTAAATCTCTCTCTTCATACTGGATACAAAGATCCGTATTGATGCCAGAGCTTGCAGATATTCAAGGTAACTTCAATTGCCATATGGTCCTTTTCTTTTTTTTTCCTTAGTTATGTATTTGGTGTTTTACTCTGACAACAGAAGATTCCTGAATCCGAAAGTACTGCATAGTTGTTCTCAGCACTGCTCCCCAGGAAAGCCTTCTGAGGTCAGTGAACTGGCAGTAGGTCCTACATTGAGACTTCACTGCTACTTTAAAGGATAATACATAGAATTCTGTCCCACAGTCACTTTAGAAAGCCTTGTTCTGATAGTGCTGTAACATCCATTTGTCATTTAGCCTGTTAGTCTGTTAATTAACAATTTGTCTGCTTGAGCTAACAGTGCTAGAAATTTTTCTTAGGAAAAAAAGGAAACAAAAATCTCATGTGCTCAAAAAACCAAAATGTCCCATGGGTTTAATTCAGGTGCTACAAAATACAGAATGTTACTTTAGGAAATACATAACACATACGTTATTCTATGATAGGATTTTAGAGCCTACTGGCTGTTAGAAAGATGCAGTTACTGGGATAGCTCAGTTACCCAAATCAGGCTGTGTATGCAATCCAAATGGACAAATTTTTTAGAGCTCCTGAGTGAAAGAAAATTGTGATCCTAATGGAGGAGTGTTTGATTATCTGTTTTTAAAAATGTTTTTATCTGTGGTTTTGACTGATGTAAAGAACATGGTTTAAACATTGAAAAAACCCTACTGTCAGCTAAGGTTCTTTCTGTAAAGCTAAGTTAATACTCACTGGGGTTTTAACCCAAAGCTTTTGTGATATTCAAGATGAGCTTAGTAGGATATAGAGGTGTTCAGAGTTCATCATTTCAGATTGGAGTAAACACTTTTGCATCAATGCTCAAAATCATAGCATACATTCACTTAATGGAGCATAAAGAGGAAGATATGTTAATGCTTTATGATTTTTGAGCTCATTTCATTCATTATCCTTTTTTGTTTTCTACTAAATACACAGATGTCCCCACTTTCAGATGCTTCTTTAATAATTTCCTTCTGTGACAGAGAATAGAGCCATCCTCGATGCTGAAGGGTCTCCACTCGTTATCACATCTTACATATCATACAGGCATAATCACAATGTTAATTAGTGATGAAGGCCTGAATGTTCTTTAATTACTTTGCCAAGAGCTGGTACAAAATACGACGCCACAAATTATATGACATATTCTAAGTGGTTTGACTTTAATGATGTCTGCGTGTACCAACATGCAGATTTCATTACTCAGCTTTAGTTATTGCTGTTCTAACATGGCCGTTACTAACGAAAACACTGGGTCAAGTACATGAACGGGAAGATTGGCAGTGCAAATCTTCAAAAGGCACCAACGGAGTGGTGCAAAGTTCCAGGTCTCATCATCAGGACAGGGTGCACGGGATATAAGGCTCTCCCTGTCTGACTTGGAGTCTCGTGTCATTGTGTGATCTATGAAGTGACTCCTCCCTGAAATATCTGTAGGCAATCCGTGGAATAGGCTGTAATCCTAAGAAAATGCCCTGTTGGGTAGAGAGCCAAGTCTGTCTTGTTCTCTGTGCAGCCTTGCAGATAGGGCTTTTAAAAACCACCACTCAACTTGAGGGGAGGATTCCTCCTGGAGCTGTAGGACGTGTCTCTTGGATTGGGGCTCTGTAGGTTTAATGCTCTTCACCTCACGCTGAGGTGAGGGCTGGATGCAGGTCCCAGCTTTCTGCATGCTTGGAGAGCAATTTGCTGTGCATTACGTGAAAGCAGTAGGCTCCTGCCCCAGCTGTCTTTCTGGGAGAAGATTGAGCACCCACAGGCTGAAACAAGTCTCATCCCCTTTTGGATTGAATACATTTTAGAGCAGTGATTTAGGTATACTACCTTGGATCAAATGCCTGCTGTTGTTACTGGTTGATAGAAAGACGCTTTATCATATCTAAGACAATCTATCTTAATTTATTATCTCTGTGTGTTTATTACCATCATATTACGAAGATGACATTTATGTATCAGCTCTGATTTGAACAAATAACTTTGACATTCAGCAGTAAAAGGGCAATCCCACAGTTGTGCTTTGAAGCAAAAGTTCTATTATTCAAAGAGGAACAGACTTTTCTGTCTTTACCTGGGCCCTGTTTCACACTTCAGGATAGGAATAAGTGTGAAATGAAACGGGATTCCATACATATGATGGTGGGAGAGTCGTGTAGTCCCTGTCATATGGTCATTCTGCTTTAAACCGTAGAAGGGGGAAAGAAGAGCCAGGTGCACCTTTCAGTCAGGTAATAGAGAGGAAAAGCGATTAATGCCCGCTGGGTAAGTATGAAAACACCTGGGCTTCTTGTTCTTTTGGTTTTTTGTTTGTTTATTTATTTTTCCCTCCAGTTCTATAATGCTGCCATTTTACAGAAGGGCTCACAAGCGTAATATCCCTTTCTGTATATCTGCGTTCAAGAGCACTTTGTGCTCTGAATAATTAAAAGTCCATAGTAATTTCCTTTTTATGATATCTACTGCGTTGTGAAAATGTTGTGTTTTGCTTTGCTAAATGCAGTTTAGAAAATATAGGAGAAATAAATGGTCTGACTTTGTGAAGAAGGTAGACTGCAAGAGGGTGCTGAGTTCACTCACAGAGTTGCCATCTTCAGCTCAAAAGGACCCTTGTTCCTCCCAGTCAGGAGCTGTGAATACTGTAGGGCTGATGGTCTCACTCTTTGCAGTTAATTGCGCACATATAATCAGTCTGAGTGTCTTCCAGAAGCTGAGACATTATATTCTTGAAGGAAAGCCAGGGATTTCTCTAGTCCAACAAGAGCCCAGAGTGGATTTTTAACACAGAGATTAGGCTAATGTGAGAGTCAATTAGCATCATTTTGGATCAGAATGTTCTTTTAGTTTTATGGTGGGAAAAAAAAACAATATTGAAAAACACATACATAGAAAATTTGGAGGATTGTCCTCTAGACCAAAGGAGACTAACTGAAAGCTTTGAGGCAGAGAAACGACTTGCAAAGTGTTTATATTGTGAGTTCATATTGTATTTCTAGGCATTTTTAAGCTGATTTGGCATTTACTTTTTCTAACTTTTATACAATTTTTGAAAGGGAAAAAGGTGGTGCTTTAGAGAAATGGATATTTTGCAAAGATGACTCTTTGGGGAAGCCTTTATGTATACTTGATTAATGGGGGACTTGTACAGGATTTATTTTTGCAGCCAGCGTGGAGGAATAGAAAGTGGTCATTCATCTGATTCTGAGCAAGTTTCTCGCGCTCAGTGTGACTCCCCGTCCCGCTCCTCGCAGCAGGAGAGGCAGCTCATGGCCCAGGGAGCCAAGTGCAGATGGATGCATGAGAGACTCCAAAGGGGGATGCAAGCACTAACGATTTCCTTTTGTTTCTCTCTGGTGGCTGAGGCTATTTATCGCCTGCCAGATTTGCTTGCCCATTTTCGGATATTGCCAGCCTTCACTGAAATGGTGTGGAAAATGTTTCCGTTAGAAATGGGAAACATAAATACTCCAGAGTAACATAATTCATTCTTCAGTTACATGCTCATGTATTATTTTTCTAAGCTTCCTGACTTCGCAGAACAAGGATAGGTAGCACTCATTTAATGATCAGCTTTTCGCCTCATGGTTCCAGGAATGGTCCCTTTCCTGATTTATTACGCGTTGTTCAACCCGTGCTTTGAAGACAGAAACATGAATTTCTTACTTTTTCTGTCAGCCATCTGTGTTCACAAAAAATTATACAGCATCTGGGCAGCAAGGGATATGCTATTTATCGTCCTGTTCTACAGATGTGAATCTTCTATGCAAAGGGACACATTAAAATTGGTTCCGATCACTTGAGCAAATGTAGGTGTTATTTTCCAGAGCTCTCTGTATTAATGCGTTGTGCTAGCCCGGAGCGCAGCTCCCGGCGCCCCGGGCGCCGCTCTGCGCGTGGCGCGTTGCGAGCGAGCCAGGGGCAGCTTAGCTGCAAGAAAAGTTGGCTGCAAAAAAGACAAGTTTACCAGCTGCCCTGGTGAAAATGAAACTCCTGCAAGAGGTAGGCAGTGGAATGTTCCTCCGGAGGGAAGGCAGCCCGTTGTGGTGCCGCTGGCCCCGCGGCCCTGGCCAGGCAGTGCCACCGTCACTGCAGGACATGCTGCTTCCCACTCCCTGAAGTGACATGAGCGGCTGAGGAGACGAAGGTAAGAAATAGAGGATCAAGGGACACAAAGCTGTGGGAAACTGGTTTTTATTAGAGTTGCTGCTCACAGAAAGACTTACCAAGCAGTGACAGAAAGCTGATCCTTGGCTTTAGTTTTCATTTGGAGGCAGTCAGGCAGGAGATCCTGTACGGAGGATGCTGGTGTCAAATACTTCACCTAAATACCATATGTCTGTCTTATCCCTATCGTGCTTCTGCTTAAGCAAATTTGTGACTTGGAATTTTGTTCTCAGATGAGGTGTTATGTAAGAACATCATCCCAGGAACTTGCACTGTTCAGTTCTCTGATAGATTATTATAAAGAGAGAAGGTATATGCATATAGAGCTTGTAATTCTGCATGCAGGGAGGATGTTGCCTTATGCATTTACAGTTTTATATTTTGACTTCTATTCTTTTAGCAGGAGGGATGAAGCTATTTTTGCATTTAGTGAAACATAAATCATCCTATAGTTGTCCAACAACAGAAAGCTTTGGGTTTCGTTCATTCTGGATTTCGTACTATGGGGATTTCATCTCAGGCCATTGTCATGGGAAATTAATGAGATGCTTACAGTGCTATATCTCCACATGACCTGGAAAGCATCTCCATTGGATTTGAAAACACCACTTGTCTGCTTAGTACTTTTAATTTGTGTGTTTATTAAATTCCTGACATGTACAGTCTTTCGGAGCAAAAACTGAAATTTGATGGGTATTTGTGTGTATATATATTTTTGAGGGCAGCACAATGGCACAATTAGTTCTAGTTATTCAAGCTGAAGGTAATAAAATATAAATAAAAGTCAAAGCCCCTGGAGAGATGGGTGAGATTTGCCCATTTGAGACTGCTGGGAGAAGGCTGCACGGTAGATACTGAACAGTCATAAATTTGTAATGTGTAGCCATTGTGGCTGGAGGGATAAATATTCAGTACCTGTTATTACCTGATAAAGTCATACATATGTATGCATCCATTTTATGTGATAATTATAGAATCTGGTTTTAGCATCTGCTTTTACCTGATAAACCAACTTTATTATTTTAAATAAAGGAAAAGCAATAATTCACAAGCTACAGGCACCATGAAAATTCAAAACAAAGCTATCAAAGTGGAGGGAGGAAAAAAGGGCAACATTTTAGATCTCCCAGTAAACACTAGAAGAACTATGCAAAGAAGAACTGTGCAAAGAAGAACTATGTGGGTTTGCTGTGTATGTGACGTATTGGAAATATTTGTGTCTGCTTTCAGAATATTTTGTTAATATTTAAACTAAGCTTAATTATGTGGATTTATAAACAAAACTGGTCATAACAGATATGTCTGTTTTGAGGAGGTCTACTCTATGGGTGCTTACCAGGAGAGCTGTTTTTATAGTCTGTATCTTGTAAAGCATTTGACCCATGTATTTTGATAATCCATTGTTGCAATAGTCAAGCAACAGCTGATTAATAAGTGATTAGAAAGGAGAACTTTAGAATTGCTGTTTTCCATTGGAGTCTGAGCCTTAGATCCCGGCACACGGGTACCAGAGCCTTGCAAGCCCTCACGTCCCCTCATGGTGGGCGCTCACCAGCCAGGAGAGCTCCAGGAGCTCCTGGGCGCATCACATTGGCCCTGTCCCCTGAGAAGGTGACAAGTGACTTCCCTGCAGGCCCCTGTACCCTGTATCCCACGCATATAATGGGGTTTCATCTTGGTTTTTAAGGCAGCGCGCTGTGCTCCGAAGTGCAGCCGGGTATTTTTGCAGGATGCAGATGTGAGCACTGCACGCCTTGCCTCGAGGCGGAGGTCGGCAGTGGAAAGGCATTTTGGTACCACTGGTTTGTGTAACCCCTTGTTTTGGACTTCAGTATTGCACTTCACTATTGGCTGCCACCATTTCACCCTGCTGCTGCTACTGCTTTCTCACAAACCGAGCAGGAATTAGCACCTATCTTCTCCTGCCTGGTGCCCCTTCCACTTGACCTTGTTACCTGAAACACAGCCCTGTGTTTCTGCCAGCAGAACCTGGCACGTGTTCTGTATAATATATAAACCTTTGATTTGAAGGGGCAAAACATGCAGGTTGAGTCTTAGGGGAATGAGGAGTATTTAACTGACTACAGAGTTCACAGGAAATACAGCCCTCTCATTCATAGGTTACAGTCAAACCTGTAAATATCTGTAGAATTAATTTGAACATGACGCTCTTTTATTTCTGAAAGGGCTTTGAGTAGCTTGCTAAAAATATGGCATTTCATAAAGCATGAGGACAAATTAGCCATCTTTCATGTTTTGTAAGAATAGGAGTGTTTGCTTATCTGTCAAACACAGTAAATTCCACAACAAATGAATTTCTCTCCTAAGGTAGGTTCTTCAGTTGCGCAGGCCCCTCAGTCACTCTTCCTCTTAGCCCTTTTATGTGAATAATTAAAGGAAAAACACCAAAGCAGCTGTTTGCCATTGCTTCTCAATGACCAGTTCTTCAGGGTCCGTTGCCAACTGAAGCTTAGCAGTTCTGTCCTGAGGGAGCCCAGAATTTCCTTACAGTGAGATGATCATAATTAACTCCCTGATGATCCCGTCACCTCCCTTCTCTGTTTCACACCAGGTTGATCTCATTGGAGTTAACAGCCCCTCAAGGCAGACTGACCAGGCTGCAGCCCCTTTCTAACAGGCGTTCACTCGCCCTAAAAGGTGCCACAGTGTTAGCACAGGGTGCAACACGTTCTTCTTCCTTAGGAATATTGCAAGGAAGGTCCTGACAGAATTGGTACTTGGCTTGATACTATGCATGATTTGCATCAGTAATCCGAAAATGAGTTGTGAAGTGATTTGTGATAAGACTTGTGAAAGATGCAGACAGAACAAATAAATAAAATAAGCTGTTGATAATCTTGATTTTTCTTGGTGTTTTACTATAGCCAAATGCAAAGGATATATGTCCATTTAAAGGCAACGAATTCAGTCTGTGTATTTGGGGATTCTATCCATGAAAGCAGTGACTTTGGTATTGTAGCTCAGGTGAGGAGCATGCATCTGAAAGCAGGTCCCAAATCATCTCCCTGTCCTTGAGTTTTTAGGATGAGTAGTCTCTGAACACATTAAATTAATTCTTTTCAGAATTTTCAAAAAAATTAGTAATTTTACGCCAAGAAGCTTATTAGCATACTCAGAAAATGTGAAGCCGTGGCTGGAAGACTGATGAGTTCAAAGTGGTGACATGCCTCACTTTTTTAGACAGTGAGGATTATTAATCTTCGGAGCCAACTTTCTTGGGAAGAGTTGAATTTTCCCTCTCCTGATGTCTTCAAGACAGAATGAAATCCCAAAAGAAAAACTCTAGCTAAGCACAAATTATCAGTCCCGCTGCAGGTAGAACTGTGAGAATGGTGGGTCAAACTATATAAGGTCAGCAGATAGTCTTTACTATCCCTAAAATCTGTGAATCTGCATTATCAAATTTATATATTCTCTCACACAGCTGATACCTCATTTTGAGCCACTTTATAACCACAAATTACCTGACACTCAGTGCTATCAAGTTTCCATCGTTCTTATTTCTGGAATTAGTATCACTCCCCCGCTCCCACTCTGCAGACACTTGTTCCCACTGTTGCTTTTCGTAAAGATAAAATATTCTCCAAACTTGCTGAACACTCTTGACAGGTGGTACTATGACGTAGCCTTAATTAGTCCAACATACTGTCAGATTTTTTTTGAACGACCAGGGCACTTATTGTGGGAAAGAAAATATGGTTAAAGGGGGAACTGATACGATGCTCACAGTTAAATCTGTCATTCCATTTTGTCTTGAAATACTTTAAGCGCCCAATAACGTTATCAAACTTTAACATTTTCTACTAAAATCTACTATATTTTTCTTTTTCAGGGAATGAGATTAGGGCTACTAATTGTATTTCTAATAACTATACTTTTTTTTCTTTAGTAAGCTTCAGTGCTCCGTATAACATCACAAGGGAGATGACATTTGAAAGGAAGAGAAATGGTATGTTGGGTGAGTAGGAAATTCATGACAGTGTTTAGAGAGAAAAGCCTTTTTCCTGTCATTCTGAGAAACTTTTCAATTCTGGCCTCTAAACACTTGGACTAGAGTTCCAACACTGTAGAGCATCCAAATTGCTAGAGGCTGGACTGCTGCTGAAGAGAGCAGGTCAAGAGACTTTCCATGGTTTTGTGTACGTTTGAGTGATTTGCAGTAGTTCTTACCTTACCTATAAAAAAGAATTAGTAATATAGGGCCACAAATCTGTAGTCCTCTGTGATTACCTGGCATTAAATGGATAGTACGGGAGGTTAACCTGAAGAGACTAGGTTTGTGAAATAATTATAAGAATTTTACTTAAACACTCAGACAGTCCAAAAATAAATCTCTATGAGAAGGTGTTCAGATAAGACATGGAAAATCCATATAATACATAAATATGTAAATAAATGCAGTTTGTGGAGGTATAGATACTAATGAAAACAAAAAATAATTTATGAAGAAATAATACATTTTTAAGGCAATAAAAATATCATTTTAAAAGCTGTTAGTAAAGATTTAACTTTTTAGGGCAAAAAAAATGTGTTTAATGACTGAGCTTTTGAAGAGTCTGCAGATGGATGCAAAAGAGCGTCCTGTTGCTTAATCCTGATTTAATTATTCCTTCCTATGATAAAGTTACCTTGATCTGTGAGAGACAATCATCAGACACGTTGCCATTTTATTTTAATCAAAATGAGATTAGATTTGGCTACTTTGTAAACAAGCTCACAAGCCAGATTTTTTTTTTTCCTATGAAAAGGCCTCTCTGACACAGACTGATCTGCATCTCGCTTCTCTGATGTTTTTTCCTATTCATTTAGCTAAAGCTAAACTGATGATGGAAGCTGCTTGTGTGAAGACTAAGGCAATAAAAATATCATTTTAAAAGCTTTTAAAAAAGTAACAGTAAAGTAAAGATTTAACTTTTTAGGGCAAAAAAATTGTGTTTAATGACTGAGCTTTTGAAGAGTCTGCAGATGGATGCCTCTTCATGGGCACATGCTAGATGCAAAAGAGCATCCTGGTGCTTAATCCTGATTTAATTATCCCTTACTATGATAAAGTTACCTTGATCTGTGAGAGACAATCATCAGACACGTTGCCATTTTATTTTAATCAAAATGAGATTAGATTTGGCTACTTTGTAAACAAGCTCACAAGCCAGATTTTTTTTTCCTATGAAAAGGTCTCTCTGACACAGGCTCATCTGCATCTCACTTCTCTGATGCTTTTTCCTATTCATTTAGCTAAGCTAAACTGATGATGGAAGCTGCTCGTGTGAAGACCTACGTAAACTAAATTTCTATTTGTCTTATTCTGTCTCTATGGGTTATCAAATATGACTTCCAAATATGTGAAGTACTGTACTTTCTCCCCACCAAAAGAGTTGGGATTAAATGATGGCTTTATATAATACCTGGAAACTAGAAGCATTCATATAATGGACATTAAACCCAACAGTAAATAAAGCTTTTCAGGTATATTAGTTGTAATTCAATAGCATTCGCTTGGGTTCTGACTCACCTTCCTCCATAGTGATGCACAAATTAAGATGTGACATCTTTTCAGCAAAGCTATTTAGAGTACAATTTATCTTTTGGCCTCTGCTGATAGATGCTCGAAATATAAAATTAAGGGCTAAAGTGCTTTGCTATCAGTCTTATTGCTCAGTGACATGGTCTGCTGCTTGTGTCCTGCAAATTAGTGGCATCAGGCCAGTTGCCTAGAGACAGCATAGGTATTTCTCTGTGGAGAAATGGAGGAAGCTCTGGGAATCATATGAAAAATATATTTAAGTAGGGACAACTAGAGAATTAGATACATTTAACTTAGGGACACTTTATAAGGCACCCGTCTTTATGTGCTCGTGGCTGGCACAGAAGGTGTCCTGTTAAATTGAACTTGCTGTCCAATACCTCTCCTATCTTTTTTAACAGATTTTTAGGTCAAAAAATGATGCAAAAGGTGGAAATAATTTTGGCCATGAGGATGAGGCTTATGTTCTTTTTAATTCCCATTGACTGTATCCAGATCCACTCCATGTGCAAATGTGCTTCTCTCCTGACTTGTGGAGTTCCTGCAAATCTAAAGTGCAGTTTGTCTATAATAGTTTAGGGCTGCATTTGAGTCATGACTGCAGTTTGTGCACCCTATCAATGAGTAAAATTTCAGGAGAGAGTCGTTAAATAAACATCTCTCTCAATTGTACAGTGAGAACTAGGTACTTGAATTCATGTATATATTTTCTATTGTTTTCAGAGTTTTGTCTAGCTGATTTTTCTTCATTTTTAAAAAGAGACCTAGTCCTCTCTGTATAACTGTATTCCCCAAATCTATGCATCATTCAGTATTCCCTTTGTGTTCTCCATTTCTGTAATAACAATTTTGTATCAAGGTGACCTTAATTGAGTTTGGTATTATAATATAGTGTTGTTAGAGGACCACCAGGCATCACATTCATTATCCATTAGCAATTTTTCTCTGAAAATTTTGCTTGCCACCAAAGAAGAATGATGGCCTTGCCTAAGACGTATACTCGGTCACACAGCTGTGCTGTTCTCGATTAACTGCTTTAATCCCTGCCTCTGGATCCTGCAGTTCATAACTCATCATCATTGAAGTGTGAGGAGTTAGGTGAAATTTAATTGCACAGAATTTCACAGATGCAAATTGGTCAGGGAAGGGGAGACCACATTAAATCCATTAAGTTTTCAAAAGCATCTGATGCTGACATTAAGGAGGCTCCAGAGGCAACAGCATTCGGTGCATGATGAAGTTCCTCCAAATCAGTTCTGCAGAGCTCCCTCCTGAAGTGGCGAGAGCCTCTATAGGTACCTGCCAGGGGGGCAGAGAAAGGCCCTCCCGTGGTAATGACACTTAAGCCTCTCATTCCTCTACCCTTCTGTCTTTCCCACATGTCAAGCGATGCAGGAAACATTGTCTGCAGCTCTAATTTAAAGGGAGAAGTAAGTTCAAACCGTTCAAGGATGCCAGTGGTGAGTCTGAGCTGTAAAAATGTAGCATTACCTTGAAGGAGGCAATCAGCTCACCCGAAGCTTCAGAGAGAAAGCACGAGCAGACAAATCAGCCTGGGAAAGCTGCTCCCGGCCCAGGGACTACATGGTAGCTCGAAAGCCAGGTGTGTGGTGTACAAGAAGTTAATAAATGAAAGTGGGAAGCTGTGTGTGAACAGAAGGTGCTCTCATCGCTGTCCTGTGCGCTCATTTAATAATGTATCGTAGTGCCTTTTCAAGAGGGTTTACCAGGATAATTAAAAAATTGCAGACCTAGCTAGACTTTGCTGCTTCTTTGAAGGCTATGAACTTATCTGACTTGTCATATAGATTTCAATAAAAGCTTTTTGTAGGTAGGTGCTGCAGGAATATGTTGCATTAGCATAAAGCTCACCCCGCTTTGTATGAAATCAAATCCATCAAAGCGGTTAAGCACATAGCCGAGTTTAAGCTTGTGTTTGGCTGTGGGCGTGTGAGTTGCAGTTAGTTTCCTTGATTTTAAGGCAACTTGCATGCTCAAGTTTTCTTCACCAGTGAAGAGAACCGAAACAGAAGCCAGAGAGTTGCTTGTTCAACTTAAAAGAAGAATTGATGAAGATAAGGACAAAAGAAGGGAGTGTTGATTCATTCTAAGTAACTGCACCATTACTTCTCAGGTATTATATATAATAATTAATAATTATACAATAATTAGCTAGATTTTGGGGATACAAGTGGAAATGTCTTCATTTAGGGGAGTCACCATGAGAATTAAGAGATAGGGACATAGTTTAACGGGTATGGCATTGAGGGGCGTATGGTTGGACTCAATCTCAAAGGCCTTTTCCAACCACAGTGATTCTCTGATTCTGTGATTCTCTGATTTTATGATATTTCTCTCTTTTTATTTTTCTTTTCACTTGATCAGCACATACCCTCTTTGATGTGCTGCCAGGTTTGGTTAGAGAGCTC
>NW_010578822.1:76404-92894 GCF_000705375.1 Tinamus guttatus | reverse complement strand
AATGGGGCGATTTTTTTCCAAATTTTGGGTTTAAAATGTCTGTTTGCCTAAAAAGCATTTTCCCCAGAAATACTTTTTTTTTTTTTTTTTTGTGGAATTCAGGATGTGAGATGTGGGGCCGTTTCTGGCCCTCGGCCTGGCTCGTTGCGCCCATCCTGCCAGAGGCAAAATCCTTGGAGCGAGCACGTGTCCACGGCATCCCCATTGCCTGACGCCTTTCCCAATGCTCTGGAGCCTCCTCTGCACATGAAAGGTAGGGTTTTTTTGTGGAAAAAAAACCTGATATGTGGCTCATGGCTTCTTTCCTTCGCTCCATCTAGCTGAGTGAGCGAGCTGATATCTGGGCAGCTCTGCCTGGAATATAGTCAGAGTAGAAATAATAGGGCATCCTACTTATAATTCAAGTCACTTTACAACAATATTTTAAATTTTCCCTGCATGTAATTCTGCAAAGCTAATTATGCCCCCCTGTAGGATCAGCACTTTACAAATTTTTGAAATTTTCCCTGTATGTACTTCTGCAAAGCTAATTATGTCCCCCCGTAGGATCAACGCCTTACTAATTTAAATATGTTGCAACAATATTGTCACCAATGAATTTTAGTGCTTCAAAAGGGAAATTGTTCTGTGGCAACAATTAGAAAAAAAATTGCTTTGTTTTTCTTTTATGTAAATTGTTTGACATTAGTATTCACTATTTCAAGCAGGAATTTGATATCGGACAAGTAGCAGTAGTACATGAAAGGGTAGAAAGTGAAAACATAATCACATCTCTCAAAAGAGAGAAAATTACAGTAATCTCTATGTGATAAATAGAAAATTCTTAGAAATCAAATTCCGAAGTTGCATCTGTTCGTGAGAAACCCCATCAACATGTGGCATTTAAGACATATTTCTCACTGCTCATTGGAATTGCATCAGTAATGCATATGCCTGTAATACACGTATATCTGATTTGTTCTTAAAATTTATGTTTTACTTCTCTTCAGAATCTTCATATTTTGGTGAAAATACCACTTACCTTACATGAACCATAATGTTGTCAGTCCCTGATGATGGTTCATTTATATAAAATAGATTTGTCGCTTCCCCATGTCTGTGCTTTGAAATTCATAGTCAATTAACTGGAGAAGGAAAAGGGAAAGATGGAAATGTCTTTTCCATGGAAATGTTGTTCGCTTGTTTGCTAGAAAAACACTTAGTCTAACTGACAGTTAAATAAATGCTGTAAACTGCAATGGCCACAGTACTATCTCCTGCTCCAGCTTTGATTTTTTTCTTTTCTCCTCTAATCTCTCGTCCCTCGTTTCGTTGCTCGGGAGCATGAAGCACAGTGCAGACACATCCATTTTAAGATGTTCTTCGTGTTTGTCCATTCACTCTGAGTGCAGTAACGTTAGGCTGAGGAATGTCTCTCTGCCTTCTTTTATTCGATACTTGCTCAGACGGGTGTTAGCTTCTCCTTTTCCACTTCTGAGTCAGAATTTTTTGATGCTCTCATTCAAAATCATGGCGTGAAATCATTGGCAGATTTTGAGTTTATAAAACAGTTGTCATTTTTTAAGTAATTAACTAATTTGCCTTTTTAAGCACAGGTAGACATGTGAAGAGAGCAGTCCTCATGCTGAGCACATAGACCCTGATGTTACAGGAGAAAAGGCCCTAGATAATTTGCTGGCCCAGGCCGCCCTGGGATGTGCTATTGCTAAACCAACACGAAGCTCTTCAGTGTAATGTGTATGTGTCTGCCAGTGCCCGTTAATGGGTAACTCCTTTACTTTTACTGTCCTGAGATACTAGGACTTCATGGCTTGGTTTGAGGGGGCCCTTGTAGCTTGCCCTGCACCGGTGCTTGCCCGGGGCGCGGAGCTGGTTTGCAGCGTGGAGCAAAATACAAGTGCATGGGCTGCACTGAGATCCCGTTTGCACTCTGCAGAGCTCCTGCTGAGAGAGCCTTCAAATCAGCTCGATTCAGCCTCTGAGCTGCTGCTGTCCCAGCTCTGCCTCGCCGAGCAGCGCAGCCTTTCATGCCTTCCTCCAGAGGAATAAATCCCAGGCCGCATTCTCGTAAAAATCCTCAATATGAGTTATTTACAGGTTAAGGGCCTAAACACATCCCTATAAACAATGCTTTGGCCTTCTTTTTTCCCTTGTGAGTATTTTTTTTTTATTTTTTGGTACCTCTTAAGGCCTTCAGGTTATTATCACGGTGAATACTGCTACCCAGTATACACTGTGTTAGGAAAAGACAAGTTGTGTTTTTCCAAACCAAAGAATTAAAAATTGCTTTAAGTCTGTGTAGTGCTGATCCTTGGCATCCTTTCTACTGTTTATTTCTATCACGATTCTCCTTCTTTCCAAGCAGGCACCTAACTGCTAGTGTTCTCTCTGCTTTGATACGTGTTTTGAAATGGTGCGATTAGCTCGCAAACTGAATAAAAGCTGTTAGACTAGAAAGTTCTTTTGAAATATAATTATCAGTCTATATAATAAAAAAGTGAGAAAACCACGTAACCGGATCTAGGAGAATACACTATTTCTTTTGTTTCCATAACTTTATTCAAAGGCCAAGTGTAGTCTTCTTTATCTTTTAAATTACAGCTGGAAATATGTTTCACTAGATGTCCAGCTTCGATTCCTTACACAGAATAATGCTGCAAAATAATTACTTGTAATAGCACTGTTTTGTAGTTACTATTTGCAAGTAGATTATGTATTAAGTCTTTTTTTATTAAGTTGATTATTTTAAACCTAATACTAACTCCAAGCCCGAATACCAGATTATAAGAGAATGTAAACAATAAATTGTGAGTCTGTAAAACAAAGTATGAGGGGTCTAAAACTGTGCACTTTCTTTGAAGGCGGTGTCTATAAAAAGATTGTCCTTTAGCATTGATTTTATTGTTGTAATCAAAATAAATATCTCTTTTTGAACCATTTTGTGATATTTTAACATCTGACAAGTTATAGCCCTGTGCGTGGGGACAAAATACAATTACACTTTTCTTCTTGCTGGGCTGCCAGATGATCTCTTGGAGGAACGACCCTGAGGTCAAAGATGTAACAGGCTACTTGCGGCTCTTTACACTGTTTTTACTGGGACTGTTTTTATTAGAGTTCTAGTGGATGCTGTTCTGCCTCCAGTGAGTCAGGGCCTTGGGACGTTTGTGCCACCTGTCACCCCCTCTTAACAGCTTTGATCTTGCGTGCGCTAGTTGGAAAAATTATTGTGCCATTTTTCAGTTGGAGCCTGCAGTGGTTTAACACAGCTTCTGACACTTCTTCACGGTATGAGTTGATACAGACAAGCATTTTTGAAGAGAGCCCTGAGGCTAACAATAATATTTATATCTTGTGCCATTCGTGGGAAAGCAGAGCCAATAAAACAGGCACAGGATCTGGTGTGTTTTCTTTTGCTCATTAATGTTGCGGTCAATTCCGTGGGTGTTCTCTAGAACAGCAGTTGCTCTCATTTTCTTGTGAAAGGGAGACACCATATTCCTTATGCAAATCTATTACCTGTGAGATTCTGCTTTAAGCTGTTCCTTGAAGGATGTCGTTGATCTCTTTAAAATGGAGAGATGCAAAACACAGTGAGAAATCTGTGTGCTGGATTGGCCTTGAAAAAGCAGATGCACTGCAGGAGCAGTATATGACAACGTACATAGGGAGGATGAGGGTCTGGTTCGACAGGAAGTGTCTACAACCTTCCTGTCCCCATATGTTTTGATGGAAGACAGGACTTGTTCTTGGGAAGGCCACGCTCTCCCCTTGGGGTTCCACCGTTACCGTTCTCCATTTCACACGCTGAAGTCCCCACTGGTCAGTCTCTGGCTACCTTGATATCAAGAGCATCTGACCCCCACTTCTTATTTTCCCTGCCTATCTTACCTATGTCATGCTTCTGTTCCCAGTATCACTTAGTTGTGAGGAGCTGTGTGTGAATCTTGGACCCCTGAGAAGTTTCAGAGCCCTCTCCCTCCTTGAACTCCTGCTCAGGTGCTTATACTTCTTTCATTCCTTAATAGCCGCCTGTCACACACAGTTTATAAAGGAGTTTTGATCCTAGAAGAGGGAAACAGAATTTGGGTTGCAATATCCTGCATTATGCCTGTTGAATAGCAAAGATGTTTGGGTAGTTTAATAAAACGTTCCATTTTCTACCTATTTTATTCTTTATTGCAGTCTGAGTGCCCACTTTACAATTCAGTATCAAAATTTTGTGGCAGTTCCGTGTCTTAAAAGATAACCTGAAGCTTCACTCCAGGGTCTGCTAGAGAAACAGAAGGTCTTAACTAACCCGAGATGAAATGATCCTTGCTGTCTTTGAAAGCTCAGAGCAGCAGTCGGGGGTTCTGTGCAGGTGTGTAGGAGTGGATCCACAGCAGTTTTCTCTCAAGCCCATTTGAATTTCTGTTGACTTTAAATGGCCTATGTTGACTTAAAAAATTCAGCCCGGGATCCATGTGACCAAGGCCCATTGCTCCAAATATGCGTTTTTTCCTCACTAAACTTTACTCTCCGTATTATCCCTATTCTTGCCCAACGAGTATCCTAATGAATCCTTTCAGCAGTCAGTTTGTGCTGGCCCTGATGAATGAGGCAGCCTCTGAAGAAATGACAGGTTTGCAAACTAGTCAAGGACACTCAATCCAGTGCTGTGGCAGCAGCTTCTCACAATGACAGGTCACTAATTTCAGGGTTCTGGAAACAGCACAGACTTGCAAGACCACCTTTGGGGATTTACTCCTCTGGTAGTAGATTGGGAGAGATTGCTCCTTCTCCATATAAATGGGATTTGAGTATTGCTTGGAATTTAAATAGGCATTTAGAATGACTCTGAAGAGGGCTGAAATAGGTGATGCTTAGCAGAGATTTTCCTAGTTTGCTCTGTTTGGAATTGGAACTGATTACCTGTTAGGTTTTTTTGTTGTTGTTGGTTTGTTTGTTCTTTTAATCTGTTCATGTTCTTAGCCAGGCCTCTATTTTTATGCTTCTGGTCTTTGAATCTATGGAGCCAAAACACATTGGTTTTGAAGACCACTCCTCAAAGATTCCCCTCCAGTTCTTTGTCTCTGTTTTTTCCTGACCCAAAGATATCTCGATGAAGGTCTCACAGAGTCTAAACAAAGAGTAGAATATTTTTAATGGCAGGATGTCTCTGTTAAAGCCTAGCCTGTTGACATAGCCAATCTCCTTGCAGAAAATTGTCAGGAGAGTGAATCAGGAAATTAAAACAGCAGCTTCTGGATCAATGCAGGTTTGAAAATCCTAGTATGAAGTGAGCACAGTGACTTCAGAAACAAGAATATGACAAGCAAAAGAGGGAGTAATGCACTTTCCGTTCAGAATATTTAACCCAGCTCTTTAAAGCAGAAGTCATTCTCAATAAAGACAGTGGGGAGAGAGGGAAGTGCTGAGATCAGATGTAAGAATCTAAGCTTTCAATGGGGCTTCTTTAGGAGAATCAAATAGTAATGACTTCATAAAACATGTAACACCAGGTTATACCTATGTGTAGTAAGGTGGAGGCAAATCTTTTGTAATCAAAGCAAGGAGTGACAGCCAACCACAGTAGCTTCAGTTAGGAGACGGACACACTGATGGTGCATTTTTTTTAAACTAATTCATTTTAAAAGGGCCCAAAAGCCAATCCTCCTCACCCACTCACACATGTTTATGCAAAAAACACCCATTCATTTGGATCTGAATCCACTTGGAGCCAAGCAACCTGGCAACATTTTTAATGAAAAACATCTTTAACAGAAGAAGTTGTAACAAAAAGTTGGATCCAAAATTAGCTCTTAGGAGACCACCTAAGGTGGCGTAGATACTGTGGGACTGAGTTGAGAGATGTAAGCTCTATTCCTAACTTAACTATTGGCATAGTTGGCAGATTAGCTAGGACTAACCCACAGAAAGGCTTTAAGTGCAGCAGTGGACTCAGTGGTGCTGAGTATACCCAGGATCCTAGCCAGACATTTTGCTGGCTGTTGTCTCTGTGGATGCTACCCTGACAGGCATGTTTGGAGAATGCCTCATAAACCAAACTCCATAAGAAAAGGAGAGTCTAGTCTGTCGTTTGAGCTGGGATTTGCATGTCAGGAATCTTGATGCCCATGTGTAAATATATTCGGCAGAGTAAGAAATGTGCCTTCAGATCTGGAAGCATTTTCAAATTGACTTCTCGAGATAGGGAATAGCATCTAAATCACTGTATGGATAAAATTCTGATCCATTCCACTACACAGGTTTCCTCATTTGTGAAAGTGAGATAATAGCACTAAATGCATAGACATACCATGAGGTGTAATACATTAGCATTTGCAGTGAGGTTCAGGTTCTTAGATGGAAGCTGGTTAATCCGGAGCCAACTACAACAGCTGGAGATCAGCATTCTGCCCAGTAGGCTTGAGATCTTGCTCTGTGCACATAAGGGAACAGGAAAGGTAAGGGATGTAAGGGAACAGAGAAGGGATGTAAGGGAACAGGGAACTGCTGTTTTTTCACAAGTAAAAATAGGTTCAGACTGCTCTGGATGAGGGTGTCTGAGAGCCTGGTGATAACTGTTGTTTTAATATGGTGCTGCTTCCTGGCTGCAAAATCAGAATTGGGTCGTCAGTCCCTGCAAGGACCTTGAAAACTCAAGGACCTTTGTGCCTGAGCAGAAACCAGGTCTCTTATGGATAGAATTCTGAGGATTAAATATTCATCAAATTTCTCAATTACTTTTCTATTATCAGTTTCATGGCTGTTCACTTTCAAATAAAAAGGATTTAAATGTATCCCGTGATTGGTTTGACTTGGGTAACAAATCAAAGTTGCCCTACTGAGTCCACTAGACAGAAGAAATTACAATCGACATAGCAAAGTTGCTTACCTGTGAATGTTTGCTTTCTTTTTTATTCCCTTGTGTTAAAAAACCAGTTTGTGGAACAAACTTTGGAAGGGATTAATTAACATTATTTAGAAGCTGGTTGTGAAAGCCCAGAATAAATCCACATATCTCTTGGTTTCTGGCTGTCGTAGCTAAAGCAGGTGTCTAAGCTTGAAAAAGAAGGTATATTCTGATTTTCAGTGGGCTGAATCACCTTTGAAAGTTACTTCCTGACATCAGAATTGTAAGAAATAATAAGAGGTTTCATTTAAATGCTGAAAATTACATGACATGAATTTTGAATCTATAGCAACAGTAAGTTCCAGCTGTTTCAGCTGGAACCTGTGTTTACAGGGTCAGTGAAAGTAGTGTTTTTGACTAACTTGATATATTGCATCTGTCCGTGCTTCTCATTGGTTTTAGTAATCCATTTTGTTCCAAAGAATGTTAAATAACAAAGCGCCACTGAAATGTCATGGGCCAGGTAGCAGAATTTGGTTAATGATTCAAGTTTGAGATACACTGACAATTTGTAGGAGTATGAGAATAATATACAGGAATATCTGGATGACCTTAAGAAGAGCAGTAATAGAAATGGAGTGAAATGTTCTGCTACAAGGTCAGGTACTTAAGAACCACTAATAAGAAGTCTATTGTAAATTGAAAATGACTGATAAAGACAGAGACACAGTTAATCATAGAATAATTATGTGATGCAGCTCTGAAAAAGACAAATGCTTTCCTCGAATGCGTCAGAGAGCAGAAAGTATTTGTGCCATTTGAAAAAGGTCTTGGTGAAATAATGGCAAATCATACTCCAAAATATATTTGCAAACCTTTGGGCTTGTAACTCAAGAATTATCTCGGGGAAAACAAAACAAAACAAAAACCAGCACAAATAAATTCCTTCACCCTGCATTCATAATCATTATGAATTAAGAATTAAGCATTTTCTTAATTCTGTTTTTACCTTCCAGGAATATTAGCAGTAAAAACATCTCATATAGAACCCAGTATCTAGGTAAATAGATTTAAAATATGGTGCAAGGGAGAACTGCAGAAATAAGGGATTTATTCAATAGTGATGAATTGCCTTGAGAACTATCTGGTGTCTGCTTTCATTGCAAGTTCTTTGAACAGTGAATTATTAAATAATTTGTATCAGAAGTATGTTAACCTGAGAGGTACAGAAACTCTGGAGATTTGTGGATGATAAATAAAAGATTTTTGTCTTTTTTAGCAGCACGTATCATTGTTACTCACTGTCATGCTTAGTAGTTGAAAATGAGATGATGGGCATGTAGTGTCATATTTTATTAAAAAAAAAGACAGATTTGAGATGCAGTACAGTATTTTCAAAAGCAAGTCATTAAAAATCTGTTCAAAATATTATTTTGTTAACATAAGCAAGCAAGTCATTAAAAATCTGTTCAAAATAGTCTTTTGTTAAGGTAAGTAGTGATGAAGGTTCCAGTAGATTCATCCTAAAAATGGGTGAGCTCCATGAGACACCTGAAACCACCTGTCTGGATGGTGGCAGGTGAGCAGATTTCCTGCGGGTTACCTATGAGGCAGGTGCCAATCTCAATATCCTGCAAAACAGAAAATACGCATTTTAGATGGCAGTGCAAGTACGGTATTGCTTTTAGTTGTGCTTGAAGTTGTGTCATGTATGGCATGAAAGAGTCCAGGCTGCAGAAATGTGTTAAAAATGACTGAAGGGGGTGAATTTTTTATATTGGGAAATTAAAGCAGCCTGCACTACTGGGAGATCAAACAGTGTCCTGCCCTGCCTTCTCCTCTTGCCCTTACCATGAGGGATGTTAAAACAGAATTTCTGATAGATGGATTTTGATGTACTAAGGTGCACAGGGTGCAACCTGAAAACGGTTGGGAATAGTCAGATGCTTACATTATTAATTCTGCAAATTCAGTGCCTGCCTCAGAGCTTAGCACCTAAAGGAGAAATGAAGTGCCTAAGGGTATGCAGATGTTGAAAGAATAAAAACACCGGCAGCAAAATCTCCCCCTTGTCACTGGCTGTGCTGCTCCTTGCAGCTCCTGAGTTGCCAGGCACTTGTGTAGAACAAAAGGGCCTGATTATTGTCAGTACTTGAAACCTCTCAGCTCAGGTACAGGAAGCAACCCGGGCTCTAAGTGCAGCACGAGCTGCAAAATTCATCGGGGAAGCCGGGGAAATTTGTTTTTGCTGTGCTGCATGCTGGGGCCTTGTGGCTGGGTGCTACTATTTGTACGTTCAAACTACTCCAACTTTAGGTCTTTGCATGTTCTGTTTGACTCAAGTTAGCACATAACTGCTCTATCGATGTGGTCTGTGTTTTAGGAATTCTGTCATTTAATTTTAGAGATGATAAGGAATAAGAGTAAGTAGTGGTGTATGTGTATATACTGAACAAACTCCAGTAGCAGACAGTAATGGTGATTGTCATTCCATTACAGGCTGCATACATCTTGATGCTTCTCTTAGAGGTAATTAAGGAATCTAATAGTAATTTGCCATGAAAGCTGCATCTGGTAGAGAGCAGACGGTTATTTATCCTTAGGAGAAGAGACTGTGGTAGAATGCACAACCTGTAGCAGCCTTTCCCCTCAGCGAAACGCCTGTTCGAGGGCCTGGAGCTGGTGTGGGTTGTGTCAAGCTCGAGGTGGCTGCTCTGCAGCTAGCTCTAATGTTTGCCATGACGATTGTGTTTCAAGTTCTATTTCAAGTGGCATTTAACTTCTCGTGCACCTGTATGTTAATCCTTCTCTCTCTCTCTTTTTCCTCCTTTTTTTCCCCAGTGTGTGCGTGCGTGTGGCTTGTCAAGGAGATTGTAGCTCCGTTTTTAGTTGTCAGCCTTTCCAAAATGCTGTCAGGCTAAGGCATATTGTCTTATATATCATCCAGCAACAGTTCCAGATTAATTAGTCTTTCACCCATTTTAAAGGTATCATCTATATCCTGCAGGCAGAGTTTGGTGTTTGGCAGCCTCTTCAATCAAATTCTTCTCTATATGCTCTATAAATAATCTGTGGAAAAATTACTCTCTTCTGTGAATAGCTACAGATACAAATGGTGTATTCTCTACAATTCCACAGTCTTCAGTGTATATGGATTACCCCATCTGAGCATTGTACCAAGGACAATAAATACATCTTACTCGTCCTATAGTCTTAGAGCAAAGCTGGCATAGTTTATTAGCATTCGTATTAGCATTTGGTGATTTTTAGGGTTTTATGTATTCTTTATTTTGCCTAGTTCATAGAATAATAGTTCCTTATGTGGGATATCGGAGACTTGTTTGTAATGGTGGAAGCAAATATTAGAAAGAAATGGGAGAAACCAATATAAGCTGTGGTGGGGATACTACTTGGATGCTACCTGTGTGGGGATTATTAGCTACTGTGGTAGGCAGGTTTAATAACCTGTTTCTTCACTCCTGAAAGTTCCTGCTAAGTAACTCTCTCTATTACTCACTAAAATAGTTGCCCAATACCCGCAGTTGGGACAAGAAGACAACCATCCTGGTGCACAGGGAAGCCTTCACCCAGTGCTTCACCTGTGTGTGTGTGTGTGTGTTGCTGATACTGAAGTTTCACCTCCCTCAGGAGGCACTAGTGAGTAGGAAGGTGAGCAGGAGCAACGCAGGCGTGAACTGGCCTCCCGTCTTCTTGCTCTAGCCCAGGGCAAGTCCGCTTAGTGGGTCTGGCTGTTTATGTTAGAGATTTGCAAGCAGTGCCTGAGGGTAAAGGCTCAGTAAAAACCTCAGGGATTATGAAAACCTAGAGCAAAATATTGTGTTTACTCTTCTCTAGCTTTGTAACGCCAAAAGGAAGAAAACAGTGAGTGTGTTTGTGTGGGTGTTGAGAGTACTGATTCCTGGGAAGGTGCATTTTGCATTTTACAACCTGTTCTGACATGGTAAGACTTGGATTCAGCCTGATGTCTGTTTTGGCCATGGGCTCTGTGGACACGATTTTGCTGCCAGGAAAAGCTCTGGTCGCAGCATCTGCGAGTCAGCTGGCTGTCACTGCTGCAGCCCGTAGAAACTGAGCTGCTGTTTATAAATAAATGAACAGGGTTCCTGCGCTGCAAAAACAGTGTGCATAACATGAGCTGATGTACTGCTGTCTATGCGAACTACCCTTGTAGAAACTCGTTAAACAAACAATAGAAAAATAAAGCTATGAAATTTGTTACCATACTCTTCAATAGTCCTCTTACTCTGAAGCTATTTAAACAGGCTAACATAATAACCATGAAAAATGTGGGGTTTTTTTCCAAGTGACTTGCAAGTCAGTTATAATATTTAGGCCTGGTAAAGAGATGGATTGCTTGTTCTAGTATGCATTTTCTAATGCCTGTGAACTTCCTACGTTTAGATCACTGGGAAGAACTGAAATTATTGTTTTGTTATTGTCCTTATTGTCGTTTCTCTGTTCTGGATAAATCGTACCTTAGTCTCTTCCAAGATCAATGCAACCAAGCTCCAACAGACCCCCTTATCATTCTTTTACAGAGTTTAGTTCACTTAATTTCTTCATTCTGTTGTACTATGATTCGATATCATTTCTTGCTCAAGTGAGATCAGAAAACAGCGGCTGATTCTTTTTTTGTTTTGTATATCCACTTTAAGGATGAAATTGTGTAATTTCTTGGAGCTTTATGTAATGCCTCTGATAACTTCAAAGCAGTGGTTTTCTTTGTGTTGATGGAAGAGTAAAACTTGTTTCAAGTGACTGATGAGCGAAGCAGTGAGGCCTTTGGGCCTGCTTCAGGAGACACAAATGTTATCCTCCTTTTTCTCTCCCCGGTGCAGATGGTGATGAGTTATAGGACAGGGGCTACAGAGGTTTCTGGGGCGTTACTTGAAAAAGGCTTTTCTTTGTTTGTTTGTTTATTTATTTATCTGGATTGCTTAGTCCTTGTTCAAAAATAAAAAAGGCGGGAAATCCCTGCTCTGTGCAGGCCTCCTTCCCATGCCAAAGGATTTGAAAGTCCTCCGATCTCCCTCTCATTCGGTATTTGAAGCACGGCACACTAGGCAGCTGGTCCGTATCAACATTGAGTGGATATCTATAGTCTGCTGTAACCTTTGGTATGGGATTCTGTTATTCTGGTCATCTTTTCCTGGTTATTTCTTCCGTATGAATGAGAATTTCAAAGTGCGAGTCTGCTGCGGGGAGGATAACTGAAGAAGGTCATCCCGCTGCATAGTTCACGATTCTGATTTCAGGGGAAAATGAAATTCAGACAGTGTGTGAGTTTTGGACATTTTCCACAGAACTGTCAGAAGAAAGCTGTGGCCTTTAATGATCACCAGCATCTCTGCTCAATTGGGTGTGACGAGATGAAGCAAGAATTCAAACCGAGTCTGCTCAGTGAATTGTCTGCTGATTGAGATGTAGCTCGGAGAGAGCAAAATGGTCCCACGAGGACAAGTTTCCATTGAAAAGGCAAGAGGAAAAACGTGATTTGAGGCTAGGAAGTGTTTTATGGAGAGAGGCTGCGATGTGGAGTTCCGATAAAGGAGGGAAGGGAGAGCAATAACGAAATGCTTGGATATTTTTTCTTTGGAGATAAAAATACTCATTGCTCATTTATACAAAAAGTAAGATAATACTCTTAATTTCTTGCCCTTTATGTGGAAATACTTTCTGTTTGATCTGCAGTAAGAACTGATGGAAACTACATGACTTCATGTGTTGCCTAGGGTTTCAATATTTCTGAGAGTTATTTCAGATTAAAACCAGCCATCATGTGTTGAACTAAACAGCAGCTCACAAGTCATGCTCTCAGCTATTTTAACTTTTCTTGGCACCATACTGGATTTAGAATTGGCAGGATTTCCCTTCATTTTACCTTTCTGCTATATTTACTTCATTTTCTGCCTGTATTGAATAGTAAAATGTTAGAAAATACAGTGTAGAATAAACAAAAAAAGAGGAATACAATGGGAGCTTATTATATAGCTCAGGAAAGACGTTTTTCACACAACCTGCCTGTCTGAGCTGATGCTCTGCGTTGCCTTTCGTCTTTGAAACTGCTCAGTCCCTGCTCAAAGGAGGACGGGCAAATGCCTGGGGTTACTGATGGCCCTTGGTTAAGCAGTCCTTGCTGTCAGCAATAAGTAGTCAATTCACTGGCTGCTAAAATATTTGCTGCTAAAAATTAATAAATTGACTGGATGTTGTGACAAAAAAGAAGCAAGATGTGCTAAATTTGCATTTTCAGGAGAGAAAATAGACACAGCCACTTCATTTAGAGATATTTCAGTCAGCTTTGCCCAGGTCCGAGGGGTCTATGTACCCTGAGTGATGTCCACGTTAACGTTCTTCCAAGCAAAATGTTATCAAGAGTTATAAATGAACAGGTGATATTTTTTAGAGAGTTGGAGGATTTAATTTTAATTTTTTAATCAGATACGGCCAACTTTTTATCCGTATTTATTGGATTTTAACCCATGTTGCTTATTTTTTTTAGGGAGCACATTGTGCGTGTGTAACTGTCTTCCCTGAAGCCTGTAATAGGTGGAGTGTAGGCAGAGCACAGGTGATGAAAACTGTTTGTCACGGCCTTGTAGTCTTCAGGGACCTCACATAAATCAAAGTCTAACTCCTCCCAGAGGAGCAGGCAGTTCTTAGCACAGGTTTGTATTCCATTTGTATTCGTTAACAAGCTATGTATATTATGGTCTTCCTAATGGCAGTTCTTCACTCAGGTATTAAATAAGATATAATTCACAGGTGGCTAGCGTTAGCAATAAAAGTCCCCAAAGAATATAATTCCTACATCATTACTTAAGCCATTTTTAATGAAAAAATATGCATTTAGATGAGACAAATGCAAATTAAAAAGAAATTGAAAATTCACATTACATGGACAGTATTTGCATGGGGGCTACCAACTTAAAGGTGATTAAAGTGTTTTCACAGATTAAACTATAACAGGCAAATAGCTCAATTATTCATGTAATTAATTATTTGGCAGTACAGCAAGTGCTTTTCTTACTGCATCATTTTAAGGCTGGCAGCTACAGAAGTGGCATGTCATAATTGTGCCTTAAACTTGGTTTTAAACCATGCTTATGCAAACAGTGGAATCTTTCAAAGTCAAGTGCTTTAATTTGGGAACTGTATTTTCAAAGAGGCAGTGGCAATAGGTGTTCTGTGCTGTGGAGCCCATCACCGCTAAACAGTATGGACTGTGATTGTGCTGTCCTCTTGTTTTCTGTTCACGTCTCATTCAGAGAGAAGGTGGTATTTTGTAGGGAAGCACGTTGGCAGGGAAAGTCTGACTGCCCATGTTCTTGTGGAAAACTTTGTTGGTAAAGATGGGGAAAGGTCTGTTGGGCATGGGAGGTCTATGTTCTTCAAGTGCGGGTTTGTTCTCCGTAGTACATTTGTTAAAAATCTTCCTGGTCTGTCTAGTCTGAGTCCCATGGGATGGGAATCTGAGGCAGCTTTTGAAAGGCTATTTGATTTCTTGATTATTATCACCGTCAGGAAGGTAATATAGATTCTAAATTTCTCCAGTCTTAATAGTGTTCAGTTACACTCTCTGCCTAGCATATTAAATACATTTTTCCATCAAGTTACACATGCCCTTGATACCTGCCTACTCTGGATCCTCACAGACTCTTTCCTGCTTCTCATGAGCTATTGCTAGGGACACACAGGCAAATCTCCTTGCCACGTTAGGTGCTCAGTACTCTGTGTTCTTTTACGTCATTTGGAGCAACAGAAACAAAAAGGTGACTGAGCAGGTCAAGGGTCTTCTTTTCTATTTGCTTTTGTTATTAACAGTGAAATTCTGCTGCCCTAGACATGGGCAACTAATATGAGTAAAAATACTTGTAAAAGATATTTAAGGAGACTGGGAGTGGGGAAAACAGCATTCTGTGGATGAATATTGAATAAAAACATGAGTTTTCAATTATAAATATTCATGCTAAATTATCTTATTGATTTTACTCCCTGCAGTAATTATTTTACTGTTCTACAAATCGTGCCAGAAGACTAAACTGATATAAAAGTCCTGCTGACATGGAAAATATAAGAAAGGAAGATTCTGTTCTAGCAAATAAAATGATAGGAAAAAGCTCTCTTGCCATTTTGCTGTGAATTTGACAGCTGTATCTCTGTAACAGTCAACTAAAAAGGTGAAAGGAAAATATCTGTAAAAAGGAAAACTGCTGATCCAGCCCCATTTCATGGTGCTAGCAGAGGTAGACCTTCAGCTTCCTTCGTGTGTGTATGATTTGACATTATTTCATTACTTTTTTTCTTAGTAATACTATTTTTCTGAAATTTTAGCTAGATTTTCTGCAGGTTGTCCCTTATAATCTGCTCTGTAAATGTAGGGTACCTTCTGAACCTATTTTTTTCCATTTGGACCGTTGCCTGTTTTGACACTCAGTGCAGCAACTACTTCCTACTGTGTTTTTGTAAAGCAATTGGCATGAGACCTGCATAACCAGTGAGAACCCCCAGCTACACTCGACCAATAAGAATAATAAAAATAATATTTGTGGCAGGAGCTCTCAGGGTCTCTCTTCAGACATGAGAGATAACAAATTCTCTGAAAGAAGGGACTTTGCAGTAATGCTATTCAATTGATTTCTGGGAATATCAACTGAATGATGAAAATGAAATTGTACCTTAGTAACATGGGAATTAAAAATAGCTGTGGACATAGTCCTGTGAAAGATTTCTGTTGCAAGCTAAAGGTAAAACTTGCATTGAACCAAAACCATCTTCCTTTCAGATCACTTGGACTTTGCTCTATCTCTTTTCCTTAGAAAAAGTACAGTAAAGCAGCCGCTTGAATTTCCCTGGCGACATCCTGAGAAGCTTGTGCAGTGCGTAATTAGTAATGTTTGTAATGTTGCTGAATAGCTAAATAACCGTGATCCAGAGATAGATACAAATATTGCAAAATCCAGAAATAAACATCCACCTCCGGTGTTTTAGTTTGAGAAAATAGATGCTGAAAGCACAGCTGGAATTAGATAGCAGAGAGTCTGCAAAGCACCAGCCCAGATCGTGCAATAATTTTACCCCGTTACTTGAAAAAACACCTCAATGCCAGTTAAGAAAAATTAAAATTTTCTACAAATCATTCACATTTAAACTGCTAGCCCAAAGGATGTCACTTTTCCGACACTTGGGGACACCTAATTAGCTGATGAGCAAGCTGGTCCCACTGGGCGCAAGGGGTAATTGCCAGCAGGGTTTCTCTTTTCCCCTTCGTGAACTGGTAACTCGGCAGGGCAGGATCCGGGCTGGGTGAAACGCGGTGCATCTTCGCACGAGGTTTTGTGTACAGATGACATTCACCTCTCCAGGAGGAGTGGGCAGCTTTGGGCTGCGGGTCAGGGAGCTGGCTGGAAACAGGGGACGTGTTTGCCCACCCGCTGTGGCAGAAGAGATGGTTTCGTACAGAGCTGCAGCCTTTAGCAAGATGTTGGCAACCTTCCATCCCCGCTGTATGCAGATCCCCGGGGCAGGCCTAATGCGGGCAGGGATAAATATTTGAGGAGTAAATGAAGAAGATAGGCTGTAGCCAGTGCCCTTAGATAAGCCCCATCCACAAGCAGCGGTGTGGGAAAGA
>NW_010578822.1:34116-76388 GCF_000705375.1 Tinamus guttatus | reverse complement strand
AGCGGCTCCCGTTCCGGGGGGACGGCTCCCGGGGAACGGGCCCTCGGCAGGGCCGCTGCCCTCGGCCGGGTTGCGAGGGCGGCAGGACCCCGGAGGAGGCCGCGCTGCTGGCGGCCCCTGTGGCACCCGGGCACCTGCCATTTGCTTCCTCAAAGCAGGTCGAGACACGGGGCCTCGAAAAGTCCTCAATTCCTGCTTCTTTTATTGCCACATAGAAAAGATAAAAAGGAGGCCTGAAAACGCTGTGAGAATCAGTTGGTTAAAAAGTAAAGGATGTTGCTGAGGGTGTTTTTTTTTTCCCATGCCTCCAGAAAGAGCTCTTTAAAGTGATTATTTTTTGGTCAGAAAGACAGAATCGGTCTATTTTAATGGAATCCCAGGGGAATGGTAATATTACAATTTCTCTTGTAAACCTGCAGGGAAAAGGATCATGAAAAGTGGCTTATCTAGAGAGCCAAGAGTGTTTCAAAAAGCGATCGTTCCTGATTAGTCATATCTTCCATTTCTATATTTATCTGAGTGGAAGTGTTACGAGTCTTGTCTGTGGAGCTGCCGAGGCTTAAATGGTGTTGAAACAAGTTTTAGCCTGACAAATTTCAGAGAACTAGTGCAAGTAATAAGTGCATGGATTATCAGCTATAGAGATGTATCGATCAGATATGTTCCTTAACACTCTATAGGGACCTTCTTTCTAATAATGTATTGTATAGGTTATTAAAATGTGCAAATTGCCTATAAGTTTTGTAGGTTAATATATGAGATCTCTTTTGAGTAAGAAAGAATTATATTCCAAGAAATCAGTGCAGTTTTTAATTAAAAATCTTCCAGATAAGTACCATATAACTTCCACTCCAAATAATCTTTTTCTTATATTTTAATTAAATGAAAATAAAACTCAAAAGGTTTACTTGCAATCTGTGCACTTCCTCAGGGAAGCATCGTCTTTATAACAAATGAAAATAACAGTTGCGCTGAAACATATCATTGTACCTCTTAAAGAGGAGACCGTGGTTCGTTATTCCTGCTCATAATCACCCCAAAGTTATTGGGTTATCATTATGCCTGAGCAAAGGCAAAATCTAATAGCATAATACGTGAATTAAAACCAGTTATATAAGAACTGGTGGTCAAAGAACAGGAGCTCTGAGGTCAAAGTGGTCAAAGAACAGGAGCTCTGAGAGTTTGTGTCCATATTGGATGTAAGGCTGTGTGTGAAAGAAGGTCCTTCATCTTTCAAATGACTGTGCAGAATCCACAATATAAATTTTTTTAAGCAAAAAAAAGCATTAGAAAAGGTTGTTCCGTGTGGAGGGGTTCAGTTGCCTGTTAGATTTTGCGCTTGAAGGTGCAACAGGACTTTGGTAGTCTGTAGTAATTTGAAAGTAGTTAGCATCCCAGTGAATTCTCCGGGATGTTCTCAGCTTGCGTCTTCCATGAGCTGCGTATGTCCCTTAGTGTGGAGTTGATGCTGCAAGGATCTGCCTCAAAGAGGCATCTCCTAGTGCCTCCTGCTCCTGATTTTAGAATTTGTGCTGAATTAAATATACTTGCATTTTTAAAAGAATTTCGTATATAAATAAATGCATAAACATTATGCATTAAAACATCTATATAGCATTTTCCAAAGATTTTTTAAATGTAGGATTTTTTTTTGAAATATTAATGTTCTTCCTCTGCAATTTTATGTCTCAGTCTGATTATTGTTTTCGATTCAGCTGACATAATGTTCCTTGTATTCCGGAAACATAACAAAGACATAATATTGCTATTCACATTTTTATTGTTAGTGCACAAGTTTTATAGCCTTTGGAGAAATTCTGCTGTTGCTTACACTGACAGCAAACTTCAGTCTTTAAATTTTTTATGAAGCAGATATGAAAACTCCTACATGTCTCTCTCTCTCTCTGTTTTTTTTTCCCTAGTAGCAGGGTAATACCTTTTTTTTCTTTTTCTATTCAATTTGTGGGAGCTACCATGCATGTATCAGAGGAGCTGCACCGTGGCTACCCCTGTTACATAATTTTGAACAGCAAAGGACAACCAGCACAGGAAAAAGGTAGCTTTTGGGAGACGAGTAACAAGGTCTGAGAGTAGTTCTGAGAAATGGGTGGGTATAACTGGCCTTGGAAAATTCTTAAGCCATTCTGCAATATCACAGCACATTGTGGCTTATTTAAGTGATCGTGTGCAAACATAGCTGGCTGTAACTGGACCTAACTGAATAGTGTTAGCACAATCTGATGCACGTAGGAGATTTGCTCAAAGTAGAACCGGAATTTTATTTTGGTTTAGTTGTATGTCGGTGAAAAGATCCCTTATGAGTTGTTATGGTAATATGGACACTGCTTTTTCAGAAACACGAACCTTTATCTGATAATATAGTCCCATCTTAAAACTCAACTTTTGGCAACTTTCTAAAAAGATGGCATTTATGGTGAATTATAATTTTCATTATGCCAGCGTATTTTTCAAATCTTTTCTGGCGCTGGGATCAGTCTGAACTAATGCACTGTTAACACTTCACATTTGTACATACGTAATTCAGACTGACACTGGGTTCTTTGCCATGAGCAAGAGACTTGGCTGTAAGACAATATTCTTAAAATAGAGGGATGTAAAATCCACTTACACTGAGTAATTATTTCTTTAAGCTCAGTCATAATGCAAGGAGAGAAATGTGGAAGATTATAGTATTTAAATAGTAAATATCTATATTGTTATTTTAACGGGCAGAGTTTACTCATGTCAGGAGTGAAATTCTGTCCTCCCTGAAGTTTCTGGAGGTTTTGGCACCAGCTTCAAGAGGGAGGAGTTCATATGAGAAATATGAAGCCAATGGAGAAAAATGTCACAGCCTCTTGGCAGAGGCACTTCCAGAGATGCTTTTGAAAGTCCTGTTCTTTGTGACAAGTTAGGTAACAGCTACACAGTAAAAAGCATATTTTCATGAAACAATAATGATTCTTAATTCTTTAATTTGCCATGTGGTCGTTAAAAAGAGTAAACTACTTCAGGTCATCTTTGAATTAGGAAGTTACAGGTTTCAAAGCAAGATAAAGCTACTTGTGACTCTAAACAAAGGGCTCAGTGGTCATCAGCTAGTTCACACTTGGGAAAATTCAGGCTCTCCGACTGCAGCAAACCTGGGAGTTGTTCTCGTGGACCGTTCTTGCAGGCCTCGCTCAATAAACAGGAGCCCTCTCCTCCTTAAATCCTGTCCCTTGCACTGGCCGTTCAAAAGGGATAGTCTGAGGGTATTGTGTTTGTGCCAACCTTTTGCTGCCCTCAGATTTTTCCATCTGCAAGAGAAACTCAGTGGTGCCATTCAAATAACTAGAATCCTTTTTCACAGAAATCTGCCCATTGTACTTAGAGAATCATTTGAATACAGTGGTAATGAATTGCTCTCTTGCTAAACTGTTTGAGATGGTATATAGCATTCTGGTTATAATATTGTGCAATTATCTCATGCAGAGCTGCCTGGGAACAAAACGAGAATTCAGCGATGTTTGCTTTTAATTTCCTGCCTTTGCTGCTGCTGAAGACCCATTTTAAAAATTATAAGAATATACCTTTGTGAATAATATATTGTCATTCTGTTATGGCAGTCGATGAGCTTAGTGTTCTTCAGTGGCAGCTGCTCAAAATGCCATTACACAACACATGCAAACAATACCGCTGTGTTTCTGAATACCTGCCTTTCTCAATGGATTATTTACTAGCACTTGCCTTTGGTACTGCAGAAACTATGGTGACAGCTTTCTCACTCAGCAGCCATCCATCATTGCCTTGAACTTGTCAACATGAGTCAGGCTCTGCTGTGCTCCTCTATACTGGCATTCATAGCTTTAAAGCCAAAGCACCTATAAAGATATTATTAGGTCTTGGAGGCAGGCACTTTTGATCTGGTTCTTTGAAACAGAGTTAGATTCTTTAGTTAAATCTCTAATCTCTAGAAACACAGTTCTTGTAGCTTCTGAAAACTTCCTTTTAGTTGCTTTCTTAGTCCTTGAAACTGGATGATACCTCGCAGGATTTAACGCAGTGAATCATGAGGCTCAGGAACAGAAAGAAGAGACTGCGTCATGGATGATGAAATGCACTAAAAATAAAGCAGCTCTTGATTGAGGGCCTTGGGTTGGGAGCCATGCGGCAGAGCCGCCGTTCGCCCCGTCCCGGGGCTCCGCGTGGCCGCCCGGCCGGCGTCGGTGCTTGGGCTTCACAACCAAGCAGCTTTCCATGTCCTTCTGGGAGCATCGGTCGCACACGAGCTCCCTTCACACCGTCCGTAATGGGAACAACCTATTTCAAATTACAACGAGCACGCTAGTTATGGTTTTCTGATTATAATTTTAATTGCATCCAGTTGTCGTATTGCCTTCCATTGCATGCAAGTCTGCCTCGTCGCTGGTAGATGCTAATTCCTTGGTCTTGAAAACCCTTCAGAATTTGAGCTTGGAAGTTCATGGCAGGCACCAGTCTTGCTCCAGATGGTTGTGACTAGAGGGTTGTAGTAGGTTTTTTTAGGAGTGCTTTTTAAGTTTTCAGTCATCCACATTTCCACATTTTTGAGAACACATGCTAATGTGGAGCAAAGATAACCTGATGCAGGGCAGAAATACCCCCAGCCTAGAACATCTTATGTTCTGCTATTGCTTTAAAAATAAAAGGATAGAACTGGAGAAGGTGGAAGGATGAAGCTGAATTAGGAGGAATGCAAACAGCATGAGCTCAGGTGGCTTGAAAGACCAGTGTCTGAGCAGACAGGAGAGAAGTGGGAAGTCCAGAGAAATAACACTTTATTTTCATGTAGTTTGCACTACAGATTCCAGGTTTTCTGTGGGGATAATGCAAACAAATGACAAATATCATCATGATTTTCCAAAAGTGGAATTGAAAGATAATTTTATTATTATTTGCATCGTAGTGTTTATAACTATAGGCGATAGAACAGTTTATCCCATTTGCATCACTGTATCAATACATTATCAAAATGCCTCAACTTTTAATATATTGTAGTTGCTCTTGATCTCGAAAGGTGTTTTTGTCCATATTACAAGAAAGGAACTGAAGCAGTTCCTTTCTGAAAGGAACTGAAGGAACTGAATGAGACCCACAGGAGGACAGTGCTGTTGTGGAACCGTGGGTGAGAAACTGCACCTTGCAGAGAATGGATCAAGTACCCTTGCTTATCCCTGTGTCGGGAGGCAGCAGGACATATATTCCACATGCTGGATTTTGAGAAGGAAACTGCTCTGCTCCACTGCTCAAAAGATGCTTTCTGGGTTGAGGGACAGCTTCCAATGACTGCAGAAGCACTGAGAGATTTCTTAACTCTATTTTTTCAATAAATAGAGGCGCTCACCAGGTAGATTTCAATTGCATTATTCCCATCTGCATATTTTCCTGAAAGCAGGTGACAAGGTCAGAAATTTTGGATGTGTTTCTAGGAAAAGTTGAGCTGTTTCCTTATCAAAACTTGTCAAACAGTAATAGTTATTTTTTCCAGTGATCTGTACTTTCTTGAAGATTGTATCTATCAGTCAAGGACTACAACAACCTGAAGAAAAGGAACAGAAAACACAGGTATTTTTCAAATGGTCTTTTAGACCGGTGTTCGTCTTGCCACGCTGGGAGAGGGACCTTCTCCTGTCTCTGCAATGCAGTTTGCTGGTCATGATGAGAATGAAGAGCTCAGCAGAAGGTCTGGGAGGAACTGGGTATCCCCTCAAACACCCCGGTGCTCCTTCCCGTGGCCAAGGCCGGCTGCTTTCCGAAATGCTGACCCGCGGATCCAGCCTATCCACAGGTTGAAGCAAGCAGCCCTTGGAGGCTCTGTGTCTCTCGAAAAACACCGACACGGGTGGTGAGGGTGTCTCTTCCAGCTCAGCAGTGGTGAGTTTGGCTCTGGGTTGGGAGGGCCTGCTGGGAGGCTGCAGGCCTTGAAGCCCTTCCTGCTCTTTGTCATGGCCTTGTCCTGTGCTTTGCCATGGCAGCTGAAGAGGGCAAACAAGGTCTTTTGTTTTGTTAGTTTGTCTTGTTGGTTTACTTTATTTGATATTTTTTCTCTGCGGAATCATGCTCAGGTCTGTAACCAAAAGATGGGCACTGAAAATCCCGGTTCCTGAAGGGCCTTTCTACGGCCTGCAAATTAATCCCTGAATCTGGGAAAGGGGCTGGAAAGATTTATGATACACTCCTCTCTTTAGCATATCTCCTTAGTTTAAACAGCTTCCTACTACTCCTTTGTAGGATATAGAATTTAAAATGAATTCTAAATCCAGTTGCAAATAAAAAAGAGAAAAAGAAAAGAATAAAAAGCACCATAAAAGGATCTTAATGCCTACAGTGCAGAACTGAAGACCTGGAAGGAGTGAAGGGGCAGGGATTCTGAGTGTTGTTTGCTGACCTCTCTCAGCCTTTTCCAGCAGGTGTGTAGATCGAAAAAAAAAAGGAAATAAAGAAAAGGAAAAAAGGGTGACTAATGGGTAAAGCTCTGTGCATCTGCAGCCTGTCGTGTGTTTCAAGCTGATAAAGTGGCCGGGAAGTCCCTAACCTATTCCCGCTTAAATTCCCTACCCAATGTACAGCGCACACTCGTGCCAAATATGTTATCTGATACCTAGTGAGAGAGACACCCCAAAGCCAGGGGGTGGATGGTCACTTGGTCACGAGCAGTGCAGAAGTCTCGTTTTGAAAGTAAAAAAAAAAAAAAAAAGAAGGTTTAGAGCCATCACAGTGCAGCTGTTCAAATTCATATGCAATTCAAACAACTTGCTCTGTGCCATTTCTTATCATCACCTAGGCTTATGTTGGATAAAGATTATGGTAAAAAAATACCACTATGTTTTTTTTTCAATTTTTGCAGCTGCTAGGGAGCCTAAAGATGTCAGTTTATAAGGGCAATGTCTGTTTGCTTTATTTTTTTTTCCCTTTTCACAACTGTTTAGCCATAAGTTGGAGGCAGTGGGATAGTCCTGTTCAAGCTCGCCTCACCAATCCACTGCTTTGAATTTTTAATGATGACAGCTAAATAATAAAAGCTCCCCAAAGGTAACAAAATCACTGTAACATTCTGATGGCTCCTCTGTAGTCTGCTATGGAAACAAACAGCTGTGAAAGATGATTTCCTTTAGCGTTGCCTGATGAAAATGACCTTTAAAGTTATCACAAAAGCGAGGCTTTAACCACCTGCTGAGGGATAAAAGAGAGATATTTACATAGTAAATGTTTTAACTAACTACTGCAGGAAAAAATAAAAATAATAAAAAAAAAGAGTTGTAGGTTTCTCTTCAAATTATATAATTGTTAGAAATGAGGCACTAGGAATTTCCTCAAAGTTAGCTCGGTACATTTCCTATGGACATTCAGTAAGTAACAACAAAACAGAGAGTCCCCGAAAAAGTTCCCAGTAAAGAGGTTTAGGGCAGGCACAGGCAGTGTTAATGGCCACAAATTGAGACAAGAAAGATATTAAAGAACATTTGGGCCATACTAAGACTTTGGTAAGGAAGGGCAAAGTAATGAGAGCAGTAAAGACTCAAAGAATCTGTGCTGGAGAAGCCTCAGGGCAGCAGCTGAGAGTACACTCGGTGGTGATGGATTTGGGCTGATGCAACCTAGCAGATGTCTGCCGAAAAGTTTCCTGGTCTAAGTCAGAGCTGGAAAGAGCATACAGGGAAGCTTTCCATTAAAAAAAAAAGATTCAGAGCATATAAAGTATAACAATATCGTATCTCAAGGAGAAAAATAGAAATATTTACTTTTAGTGAAGCTATAAGATTTTATATTGAAGTCTAGTTATAAACAGCTGTTTTGTTGTGAAAGTGAGTTGCACTGTTAAGATTATGAAAGTTAATTATTAATTGTATTTTGCTACTGAATTATATTTTTTAAATAATTTTCCTTGCCTGACTTGTGCAATGTTAGCTGCTTCCCTGGAAATCCAGTTCTCACAGCAGCTGCAGTGAGAACCCCCTGGTTTTGTTCGCCGTGAATGTCTGTGCCTCCAAAAATGCGTTTCCCCACACACTAGCCGAGGACATTGATTAATTTTGTCCTGGAAACATGATGAGCCCTAAGGAAAGTCTCAAAGGAGAAAATGCCCCATGCTGAACCACCAGCGTTCCTCGGCGACCTCTCCTTTCATGACCTTGCTTGTGTTGTCAGAAGTGATGGGGTCACAGCATATGGTTCAGTGGATATCTCCTTTTCTTCTGTTATTTTTTCTCCTTTTTATTTCTCATTCAGATGGGACTGAATGAAGATAGGCAATAAACTAAGGTTTCTGTGTTTTTTTTCTCTATTGGCATAATGTTTTAGCCTTCTCCAAGTGATCTCTAGTACTCTTTGTTGTCAGCAAAGCAGTGCGTGGGGAGATCTCACATAATAGTCAAGAATTAAAATAAATAATAAATCAAAGAGGGGGAGGTTCCCAAATGCCTATTCAATGACTGGAATAAAGAAAATGATTTTTCAGAGAAAAGATCGTAGAAAATTTGGTTAACTATTAACTGCAGTATTTAATATACCTTAAATAACTCAGATAGTTCCAGAGCTTGGGCTTGTCTCATGGGAGTTCATGGTGAAATATCTACTCTGTGCAAAATGTGTGGCTTCCATTCTTTTAGTATTTCAGATATGCTGTAAGATTTTTGAAATGGGTAGGTGTTGAGGGGGTCTGTATTTCCTTCCTCATTATATACCTGAGTTTGAAATGATCTTTTCCACCATTTCTCTAGCACGTTTTTTTTCATGGTTTATGGGTCCTTGGGAGTTTCTCTTCCAGCACAGCTCATGGGTGACATTTTTCCAATACTGTATCTTGGCTGTGCAGTGGTGTACTTGGCATAGTATCAGATTGCCCATCTTCTTACATAAGCTCTTTCTAAGCTGAGGAAAAAGATAAATCGAGATTTGCCTGAATCCATTCTCTTCTGGGGGAGTTTTTCCTTGGAAGATGAACAGATTTGACGCTATCGAAGACTCTATTAGTTTGACATGAGTTGACCAGAGTGGTTTTCCCACATGTGAGAGAGTTTGCCTTCAGCTGGAATGCAGAAATGCCGTGCACATATAATGTGGCAAATATTCCGGCACGCTCTCAGAACCTTATAAGTGATAAAATCAATTACGGGTCCTCAGAAGCAGGAGTGCTCGAAAGTGGGAAGTATCTTCTTTGGGAGTCCATCTAAATTTTAATGAAGGATTACATCTGGGACTTAAAAAACCAGTATAAATCTCCTTCTGTTGGCTTAGGGTGAGAAAAAATCAAGAAGGCTGAAATATTGATGATTCAAGGATTTGAAGGTTTAAGTATTTTGTGTGTGGTGAGATTGTTTTGTAAGACCTTCATTAAAACTTTGTCTGAGGCACTAGGGAGGGAAATAGCATTGCTAAATTCATGTGTTTGTAGTTGGACTATTAGATTATGACCCACTTATTTTCTAATGGAAGCTTTTAACCTGCTTCAGTTTAAGCAGAGACCTACAAAGCCGCTTCAGAACCCCGTTCTTATTGGAACATCTCACCATCAGTCGCTGACTCCAGGAGAAGGTGCTCATCCAAACGGGACTCAAGTGCCTCGGAGCCTTTGGCCAGCTGAACGGTAGCGCTTTCCATTGGACCTGTCGCTTATACGGTGATACCTGTCCTACAGCAGCAACACCCTTCTTAGCCTACAATATTCAAACAACACACACGTGCAAATTGCACTCTGCCAAGGCTAAGCAGATAGGAAGGTTTTTGTCACGGTTTTGTCTATATTAATGCAGAAATGCCACAGTTAGAAGTTCACATAAGCAAAGATAACGCACGGCCAGTCCCTTTCTGCAATATACTTTGGCTTTGTAGTCATTAATGGCCTTTTCATGAAATGTTGATGCAGCCAAATTAAGCTCTTTTGAATAAGTAGGGGATTTTTCTTAACTAGAAGTGCAATATTGAGCTAGTAAAACTACCTGATTACTCCATATTTTTATGTTTATGTAGCTATAGTCACTTCCATATAATTGGGCTGCAACTATTAGCAGAAACCATTCAGACTTTATTAAACGTATTTGTAAAACTCATTTTCATTAAATATGTGACATCTGCATTTCTCTCTCTGCTGGGCTCTGCCTTCCTACCTCAAACAATCAAAACTAGACACATTATACATCTGCCATCTTTTATAATCTAAACTGCCTCGAGTAGGAACAATGCATTTATATTTTATAATGAAAAGAAAGTCTCTGAATGCCAACTAGTAGACACAAAAGATTATCTTCCTATTTGCCAGGCTTGGATTGTCAGACATTAAATTTTTTAGCAGCCACTTCTGATGAATTATTGATGTTCTCACTATTTAGAAAATGGATCACATCACTGGAGTAATTAGCACCCTGCCACTTCTGCCTATCATATTTAATGTATCATGAGAGAACTCTTGTGTGGAGCTATTTTTGAGATGAATGACTAGCTTTGTTTCTCATCTGTTGCCCTGTTGCACGTTATTGTCCTCTGCCTAATGATGGTATTCAGCAGGTTGCGGAGCAAACGTGCGCATACGCCTTCCCTTTGGTATGTGTGTCCTAGTTTCTCGGAGGAATTTAATGACAGAAAATTTTCTTCTACGGATTACTGTGCCAGGCAGAGGTTCAGACCTGGACTTTCTGCATACCAACAGAGCCTGTTGACTGTAATGAAACATTTTCTCCACAAAATATACAGTTTTATCAGGTTAGAAAAAGGATCCTTAAGTCCATCATGCGACAATTCGTATTAAACTTGTACTAGGAAATATTTCCTGAGGAACTGGCTCATGAAGCAATTTCATATCGTTAGCTCAATATTTGTTTATCACTTTATATAGTTTTATTTAAATTAATATGGCTCTATAAAACAGATAATGAATTTGGTAGGTATGGTGCTGTCTGCTTAGTTTGACTTAAGGGCTATTGAACCAAATGTTTCTGTGTAAATTGTGTAGAATGGAAGCCTTTTCGAGCTGGTAGGAGCTAAGGCAGTAAAGGCAATAAGCAAAGTGTATTCAGATCAACAACCCAAGTGTAGCATCTGCCATACATAGGATATCCTATTCAGATGTATAAATACAGATATGCATCAAGTAGGAACAATGCATTTATATTTTATAATGAAAAGAAAGTCTCTGAATGCCAGCTATATAAATATATAAATATCTTTTCTCTGCTCCTCAGGAACTGTTAGCATGTAGGAATAGGATTTGGTTAGCAGATTTTTGTGCTTTTGAATGAATAACGTACAGCCCTGTTTTGCAGTTTTGCAGTGCAGAACACCACTGCTTCCTGCAAAAAGAAGACTCTACAGGTTGAGAGAAAAGTATTTATATATAAAGAAAAAAAAAAAAAGTAAATGTGAATACAGGCCGTGGAAGTCATTTCAAAACTGCGACATTTGCAATAATTCACTAGTCTTTTAGAAAATTAAGGTGCAACAGTGGGAGTTAATGTGTGTTCTTGGTTTGTATGGGTGGGCATTTCAGAATTTGTTGCGCCTTAGCGATCCATTTCCTCTAAGAACCTGCTAGAAATGACTGAAAATGCAAGGTAAATGCACGCTGTCAAAGTCATCTCATCAGGCCAGTAATTTCTAAACATATAATATGTGTTACTTAGGGATACATTTTTAAAGGTGTCCTGAAGCACATTTTGTTTTTTGTTTTTTTTTTCCCCTGGGTTATTGTGCACTTAACAGAGCGCTCATTTAAACTCTGAGTTTAAATGTTCTCAATACTTGCTAGTTAGGAAAATAGAAATAGGAATGGAGATACTTAAGGAAACAGGGAAATGGAAAGAAATATCCCATGCACATCCCATGCTTTTACAAGAATAATTGCATTCTTGACTAAAAGGCAGCAAAGAAGGAATCTGGCTTTGCTCTGGACACGTCTATTTGAGTGGACAAGGGCACTGATGAACAGAATGTCGTGTTTAATTGGGCATGCCACTCTCTGGAGTTGCCTGCATCATTGCCATCACGGGATGGAAAGGTAATCTGCTCGGTTCCAAAGTGCTCTCCTTGCTGGTTTCCAGCAGTTTCAGTTGTGGAAGAGTAGAGATTGTGTAGCAAGGACGAGAGCGGCAAAAATTCAAAACCAGGTGCAACCAAAATCCATCCAAATGAATAAATAAAACAAAAAGCCCGGAAGGGGTGATACGGAGCAAAAAGAAGTAACGATAAACATGGGATAAACCTAGTGATCCACAGTCCCTTTTCCAGATAATTTATTCTTCATGGCAGACATACGTTTAAGCTGTCTGTATGCGAGTTTCGTAGCTGCTGGCTGCTTTGGGGATCCCCCACCACGCGTGGAAGGGCTGCCAAGCCTTTCTGCACGTCCACGCCACCTCCTCGCCCCTCATCGCTGCGGAAGGCTTCACAAGTGTTGGCTGTTGTTTGGTCTCCTCTTTGGTGCTGCAGAAATAAATTGAGAGCTGAGAGCTCAGACCTGGAAGTGCCTTTGCCTGCGCTTGCTTCCCCTTTGGGCTGATAACAGGGACAAAGAGGGATTCTTGACACTATTTCCTCAATACAAGCAACAAAATGATTAGCAAAGAGCATGTTTGTTAAAGACTGTGGCAGCAAGGGGTGTGGAACAGCTCATCCATCTGTTCTTGGTGGTGGTAAACTGAGTCCTCATGTACATCTGCTGGCAGGTGAATGCAGTGCTTTAAACAGGAGGCAGATACGTCCCCCAGAAGGATCAGCCTGCTTTAGTGCTGGTGCATGAGGAGCTGTTTCACATCTCTTAAGTTTTCCCCGGGCGGCTCTTTCTCTCTCTCGGCATCACTCATGGTGCTCAGTCCTTCGAGGTTCCTGATCCTGCATCAGAATCTCTTGCTTGCTGACTCTCAAAGTCAGTGGATGAATGCGGGGAGAGAAGTCTGTCTTCTTTTATGGATTCAGTTGTAGGAAGAGGACCTGAAAATTCTTGCTTTGCTCCAAAAAATACGCTGTTCGTCGCAAAAATCCAGAAAATGTTTGACACAAATCGTCCTGTTTATTTTTTTTCTCTACTTCAGGGCAATTCCTTTCCAGCAGGAGATGGAGTAGGGACAACAGGGAATTATTCGGGCCCCTCTCAGGTGTTTGAACCGCGGAGCCCCACGGCTGGCGGGTCTGCACCGCTGCAGGAGCAGGACTGCAGCGTTCCCGGGGCCTCTGCAGGAATCAGCCAGCTTCCAGGTGCTCCTCTTGCCTTGGAACCCCCAGGGTGCATTTCCAACACGTATGCAGCCCCCAGGATAGAGTTTGTATGAGAAAATGGGTCTTATTACGGCCTCAGAATGTAAATAAGAAAGTTCTATAAATAATGATGGGAAGAGGGAAGTGGAAATCACTTGAATGATGCTACTTTTATATTACTGCTTCTGTAATTAACTTGGATGTACTTCAAAGAACAATCGTGGTGTACAAATCCTTTTTTCCTAAGTACAGCCAAATAATAATGCTCAAAAAATGCGTAGCAAAAAATAATTAAAAAATCACTTCTCTTGCATCTCAAAAAGTAATTATGTGCACAGAGAAAAAGCAAGAGACATTGCAAACTAATCACTGATTTCAATATTCTCATTTAGTTTAGATGGCTGCATGGGTCTGGAAGCATACGTAACTCCTTTCTCTACTGAGATTATAAAACCAATGTAGCATTGGTGTTTTTCCTCATATAATGTCAATATGAAAGTATTGGGTCTCTTTTTGGAAAAAAAAAACAACTCTCAGTGGAATTGAACATAAATAATTGCATGGCACTGGGTAATGCAAAGAGCAGTAATGGAGGAAGTTCCTCCGTGGCTCAGGAATTCCTTTGCATTGACTTTCAGTAATATGGCAGGCTTCTAAAAGTCATGGGAAGTCATATAAAAGGGCTTGAATATTGCAAGTGTAATTTAAATAGGTTGAACTTTTAAGCCCGTATTTCGCTTCAAGAAATCTCCTGCTCAACAGTCATCTACCCCTAAAGCTGCCTAAATTAACTCTACCTGATCTGGCATTTTCATATGCTCCTTCTCTGTTTGTGCACAAAGCTGCCCCAGTCTGATCAGCCGACTCCGTTCTGAGCTTTGCAAAGATCCAGAAAACAGGTGAAGTGACAGTGAAGTCCTCGGAGGGCCTTTCTTGTGCTTGTGCTGTAGGCACATCCCTCAGAACACCGACCGTGGTGGCCCTCCTGCCCTCCCGTCCTGGCAGAAGGCGGGTGCGAAGAGGAAAATTTTACCCAAATTGATCAATGACAAAGTCTTCAAATAAATTTCTAAATAAATAAATCTAAATAAATAATAAATCTATGGAATGATGGAGCCCATCCCCACAAAGAATACGGGTGCTCTTGGCAAAGCTCTCCTACAAGGCAATATCTCCCCTTTCCTGCATCCCGGTGTTGCTGGGACACGTTGTCCCTGCCAGGCAGCTGAGTTGCCTTTGGGATAAAGAGTTCAGGAATCGGGTGCTGCTCCTGGCTTGTAATGCTGAAGGAAGAAAAGCCTGGGGCTCCAGCAGCCGATTAGAGCCGGCCGTCTGTGGGCTCTGGGGTCTCCCCAGAATGTTTCTGAAGGAGCCACATAGGAAATTTTGTCAATTAAACCCGTTATTAGGCTCCAGTTCACAATACAGGAACCTACTGTGTGTGAACACCTGCAAATTCATTTACATCAGCTATGCTGCTTCATTAATATTTACCAGCAAAGGACCCGGTCCTGAGCTCCAACGTGCAGATCTGCATGAGACTGCAGGTTAGAAAGAATGTTTAGGAATAAAGACAGATCCATTCATAGTACATCTAGACTCTATATTTATGCACCCGAAATGGTACTTCAGTGTGCCGGAAAGCTATTTAATTGCCCAGGCATCAATTTGAGCTTTGAAATGTGGAGTTGGGAAGGCCATCAACAACCTGCAACATTAAAATGGGGCTCCTGTGTAGCAAAAACCATGCCTGTGCCTAAGAACCTAACTTATGGCTTTGCCCATGTTCTTCAAAGGCATACACAGAAATTTATTAATATTTTGTGTTGTGAAATATAATTTACTGGATAACATGGGCACTTCTTTTGGAAAAAAATGAAGAAAATTGCTATGTGTGTATGTGTGCTTGTGTGTGTGAATTTCCTGTGAAATACCGAGGAATAGATGTGCATAATCTGTGAAAGGTTAATACCAGGAGGTTAATTAAAGATCTGGATATATAAAGCTGCTCAATTAGTTCTGGATCTTGTAAGTTTTCATTCAACTCCCAAATGTTTATGGTTTAACATGATTTGATTGTAAATGAAAACTGTGTATATGTGTGTTAATATGCTACATCTGGGGAATCCTAGAAGAGAAACTAATTATTTCTTCAAACTGGTTTGACGTGGTGCACAACTGATACAAATGGGTAATGGGAATATACATTTTGTGTGATTAAGCTGGTTGTAAAAGCAGCATCATCTGTTGGGGGTTTCCTCGCATTGCTGCTGAGTGATGGCCACAAACTCACCTGACTGCCGTGGGATGATTGCATTAGCTGTCCATAACAAGAAGCTACGTGACTGGCAGTTTGGTAGGAAATTATTTATCTTTTTACCTGCTATCTCATGTACATACCTAGTGGTTTTGCTGGCATAACTGCTTTTTCAGGTGGTAAAACCACCTGAGGGCTAGTTTGTGTGGCAGCTGGGTCTGAATTAGCATCAGATGCTCTTTTCTCCTGGCTTTGCCTGGAAGGGGAGGCCTCGAGCAGCGCTGTGAGAGGGCAGGGAGCAGTCTGTTCATCATGCGTGTTAGCACCAGGAATGGCAGTGCAGTTTCGGCATGAGATTAGGTGTGGGAAAGGAAACAGAAGACCCTGAAACTGGATGTTGTGCATCTTATTCTGCTATAAGCTTCATTTTCATTTCCATCAGTCCCAGATCTGCTACAACATTGGTTGTACAATGCATTTTTTGGAGCTCTGTATGTCTGGGAGCCAAGAGTTTGTGGTGGGGAATATTTACGTATTTTGGACTTGAAGGGAAATCTCTGCCCTTTGGGAATATGCAAGCGTAGAGGATGAGAAAAGGAGTGTCCTAAAAGTGTGTGATGAAACAGAGTGGCTTCTCTGCATGCAAGGGGTCAAAGCCTAATTCACATTTTTATAAGTATTTAGAGTTACTAGTAGTTTATAAAGTCTAATACTCAGAAGTGAGTAAACCTCGAGATCATTTCAGCTTTAATGTCACTGTTTTGAGCATGTGGGTGGCAACATGGTGTGGCCACTGCTGTTCCAACCCGTTCAGCACCCAGAACCTGCTCACATCCATTATTTATTATTTTGAATCTTATTGCTCAGGATCTGACTGTCAGCTTTATTCACTGTTCATTATTCTAACCCTATTATAAGCATAAAATCATTCCGCTTATAGGCATCTCTGTAAACTTCCATTAGCACAGCCAAATGCTTCCAGAAGGAAGACCTGAGACACTGGCTGGCATCAAAATTAACCGTTACTGGATCATCTTATGGCTCTTTCTCCCGTGACAGTCCTTGTTGTTACTCACTGCACGTGGTCTCACTTCAGAAACATAAGGCAGGAGCTACCTGAGCACGGGCTCACCTGTGTGGGGAAAACTGGTGCAAAGGTAGGTATTAGAAGGTTGTGTTTTGCTGTATTTTAATTCATTTAGTTTGAATATCGTAGCCCTAGTGGAGTTTCTGGAGGAGAACGTGCTCCAGGAAAATCTGATGGCTCTCAACCAGCTGCTTCCTTACCCTTTTCTCACCCAGATCTCCTTGGCTCCCTATCATGGCAGTGATGCTGTGCTCACACTCTCTTCTCTGTGTGCTTCATACAAAATACTGTCTCTTTGTCCACTAGTTCTCCCCACTCCTTAATATGCTAAAAAAAATCTAAGAATGTCAATTTAAAAACAAAAAATATTAAACCTTTCCAATGCATTTTGAAGCACAAGTTTTCCTGCCTTGACAATCATGTTAACTGAAGGTGCTACACTTGTTAATATTAATTATAGCAAGTGCATCAAGCTGTATCTTCCATCAAGAAATGCCTTTGGTCCTATAAAACCACCTCGGGTAAGGCTGGCTTGGCCCAGCTCAGCAGTCACTCAAGCCATCGAGCCTTGGAAAAACACCAGGAGGTCTGGGAGGAAGAGGAACGATCTGCCCCTTGTAGCACCCCGTTACTTCTCATACAGTCTGGCCTTGCGGGTGTCTGTCTGTGGGGAGGCTGGAAGGACCCACAGCGTTTGTGGGTTTCCTCACCAGGACGTGCTGCTTGGCCCATCCCCAGTCACTGCTCTCTGGTTGCTTCAGCTCTGCTGTCATCCCAAGCTTTGTATCCAGTCCATGTTGGTCTCTGTCTAAGCATTTTCCAAGGCCATCACTAAGTGTCTGTGAAGTGTTTGCTATATATTCTCTTTGCTGAAAGCTGGTATTAAATAACTTGTCCATAGCTGTGTACTGCATAATAGCAATCTGGCCTCCTTCAGTGAGGCTCAGCTGTATTAGGAATTCACTGAACTTGCTTGGGTCAAGGGAAAATGACGTTATCCTTTTAAGAACACTGTCTTAAATCTTTATCATTCGCCATCTATGGCCAAACTTCATTTTGTACCAAGAGGATCTTAAGCTCCGTGACCTGATCTTGTGTTGTTTAAATCCTGAGAACCCCCATTTATTTCGCAGTCGAAGTAATAAGGTGGACAAATGAATGCTGAAGGTCCAAGGCAAAAGTTAAGCCATGGAGTTTTCCTTGCTCTGCTTCCTCTTTAAGCCAGTCTGTAGTTTGAACAAGTTTCCTCTGCTGTTTTGGGCCTTCCAGAAACAGAAGTTTCGTTACGGGGACAAACCAGCACGTGTTTGTCTGAGAAACAAGATCTGCAGCCTGCTCCGCGCTGCCCCTGGAGGCTGTTGATTTTTGCAGGTTTCAACCAGGTATATTGCAAGGGCTCATTTTATTGTGCTACTTCAGGGAGTGCTTGGAGGTTTGTTTTCCAAAAGTTGGTTCTTTTTTCCAGCTCTAATTTGAGAGGTTGTCGTTATAGTTTAGTGTCAGTAAAGTGACTGACATGTTTTATATGGCCATTTTCTGAATAGTTGTAGTGTTTTAATACTTTTCAAACTTTTGACCAGGGAGAAAAAAAAACTTCTTCATTTCCATCTTCATTTCCTTTCAATCTCTTAGCAATGTATCACTAGACCTAGTACTTTGTCTATTTTAATATGTGACTAATCTTTTCAGACCCATTTCCATTGCTATCTGTGCACTACAATTGCTAGCTGTATTATACCATGGAATATGGTATGCAGCAGTCCATCAATCCTCTTTCTTCATCTAAAGGCAGAAAATATATAGTAATTGCTTAATAAATCTGCCATTTCTTTATCTCGGTCTCCAATTCTCCATTTGCATTTTTAGTAGTTTTATCTTTAGGGCTGGCTGGTCATCTAACCAAGACAGGACGATAGCTAACTTTTATAGTGCAGAAAGCAATAAGATTCTATGGTAAATGAATATTTTTTTATTAATAATGGGTACTAAATCTTGATGGCATTGTTAATGTCATGCATAACTCCAGTCCCTGCCGAGCCAGCGTGGAGCTCCTGCGATGGACAGTGTCCTCTCCCTGCGCCTGCAACCCAGGGCTTCCAGGCTTGCAATCCAAGGAGGTTTCCTGCATTCCAGCAGGGAGAGTTTGGCAACAAATTCAGGAACGGCTACCAGCAAGATGTTGCTCTGCTTTGTTGTGAGGATTACTGTATTTTTAATGTCTCTGGGACAGGGATTTCCTGCCAGGCAGTGGGGAGATACGTGGTACACGGACAGGTTCCCCAGGTGAGTGTAGCAGCAGAGAGACCCTGTTATCAGCCAAACATATTAGTGGATATAGCTCTTTGTGTATGTTGATAGGAATTATCTGTTCTTAAGAAATTGGAAATTTCTAGCCAAGGAAAACAAAGGAAAACACAAAAACTCTCAGTTTATCTATTAACTCTACTGCTTTTTTTAGCCCCAGTTCTGCCTTGTGCCAGTAGCCCCCCAAGAAGCTTGAAAACACTCACTGCTGAACTGAAGTTGGTTTTCTAGGCATCATTCGCCTTCTGAATTTGCCATCTGAATTGGATATGATGGGGAGGATTTGGGAGAAAGCGTTTATTGTTGGCCTGGTTTATCTGTGCTTTCTGCTGTTTCTGAACTGGCAGATATTAAGATTTAATCTTGAAATTTTCCAGCACTTAGAACCTGATGCAGAACGGGACAAGCTCTCGGCAGCATGTTTCACCCATCCTGCCCGCTCCTCTCCGCAGGCTGAGGCAGGAGTGTCGCAGTGAGCTCAAGATCCCCATCTTTATCTTGAGGGAACTACGACATGGAAAAGATATTCAAAAATTCCAGCATAAACACAGTGTTGGATGAATGACGTGATGCAATGTTGTATTTAGGATTAAATCTCATTTCTGATCATGGTAAAACTACTTAAGGCTATGGAACTACTTGAGACTATGGAATAACTCCACTGGGATTTTGAACAATCCCAAACCTGACAAGTTTCTCCTCTCCATACACTTTGCCCTTTCTAATAAATACATAGCAATATACAGCAAGAGTAATTTAAAAAAGCAAACTATCAGTCTCTCCAAATCAAGACACTTATTGTCTGTACTTCTGAAGGACTGTTAGTAAATGAAAACACGTGGCAGCTCTTTTGCTTTCCACACACCTGGAAAGTGTTATCAGGAACCTGTGGAGGGCTGCTAGGCTTTTGTTAGAAGGTACCGCTGCTTTCTGCTGTCACAGCCCATGGCAACATCCCGGAGCGACAGAAAATCCCTCCCTCACTCTGACCTGGGTGCTGAAGCAAGAGGAATGGGCAGTTCTGAGCCAGGGAATGTGATGCCACCACGTGCACCCTGCAGGGAGCCGAGGAGCCGATGCCATTCCTTGGGGAGCGGCGGTACCCAAGGGAAGGTGCAGGGGGAGAATTACTGCTGCATCCCTTGGGGTTTTGAAGTAATGAGGGAAAAAACAAAACACCAAAGAGGAGAGAGCTTGTTTAGTCAAGCTGAAAAAATATTTATTCATAGGATCTTCTAGCAGAGTATTTTACAAGCATAAAAGGGGCCAAATGGCAGGTGTCTGATTCCGTGGTGTATGGTTTCACCAGCAATAACATACACTGGATACAAATTGGGAGGCTACGGCATGTTTTTAAAGAAAATAAAGAAGTATTTTAGTGTTGGTAAACAATAGCAAGAGATGGAAGTGCACAGAGACAAGGCAGATTCTAAGATTGTAGTTCTTATAAAGTGCTTACAAGAACACTCGATCCAGGCTCAAGGCAGAATTGCTGCTTTAGAGATTGTAGAGCTGCGTCCGGTTCATTTTACTCTCTTTCAGAGAACCAGATATGCAAACTGTAATCCAGTAGCCAAGTGCAATGAGTTTTCCCCGAGTTTATCTCCCTTTCCTCTTCTCCCATAACACGCTAACACTCTCTGCTTAGTTTCTTACTCTTTAGCTTGATTCTGATTCACTTGCGGAACTCTAATTCTGCTTTTCACACTGCTCAGCTTTTTTTTCTATTTTTATTGTTTGTAGTGTTCTTGATTTTTCAGTCTTAGTTGATAAAATTGGTCTCTGTTGCCCTATTTTGTTTTAGCTTTAACCTGGATGTATTTCACTTATCTCCAGTTCATTTTGCTCTCTCCTCCGCTCTATTTCCTTTCCACAGTCCCATTGCCTTAGAGCTTTTTACATTCTTTCAGGGCTTTAAGAGAATAACTTTACATTGCTTGTCATAGTGCTTGCGTTGCTGAACGTTTATGTTGAATGACAGTGTTTTAGTGAAGCGGCCTCTAATTACAAATTTACTTTTCCCATGTTTGTGGGCAAGCTCTTGGGTAGCCTTTTCCCCGTTACCTGCTCAGCAAACTCAATGGCTCAGTCCCCCTCCCTTTCAAAGGCAATGGCAGAAACTCTTGTTTACCTGGGAGCTGCATTGGTTCTTGTTGCAGATGTCCTTAGGAATGTCTTTGTGCTCCAGACCTGCAGTCTTCTCCCTCGCTGGACCTCTGTGTTTTTCACAGGGCTGCTGGAAGCTCTCAGATGTGCAGCAGACGTCTCGGGTGTCCTGCTGATGCACAACAACATGGCAGACTCATCGAACAGACCAAGCAGCGTATAGCAGTAGAACATCCTTTGCTGTTACTGTGGTCCCTGTTCCTGCTCCGTTGTTGCTGTCCAGTTTATAAATGCACACTGTGGTAGTTTTGGTTCTGAGTGTCTTTTGTCCTTCAGTCAACCTTGGCTATATTTGAGGGGGAAGGAAACGCGGAGATGTATATGTGCTTTTAAAGCAATCAGTGTTTTCCAAAAGCTTTCTTGGAGAAAAAATGGCAGAGCAGTGTTTGCTGTCTGTTTAACAGTTGCCTATCAAGACTTATGTCTGTAGATAAAGTAAAAATGACTTCACTTAATAAAATCTGAGATCTGTTTTTAGTGGTTACGCTTCTGCAGCCATGGACACAGTAAAAGCCTGAGACTGCTGTGAATAAATGAAATATAAAATAGAACAATTTTATTTTCTGTCCTGTAACAAAGAGCAACTTCTGGAAAGAAGAGTCTTAAATTGTTGAGTGCCAGAGATGTATATGTTGGCTGCCGTCTTCTGAGGGGGAAAAAAGATAAAATGCAGAAAAATCAGAAAGTATTTTGAAATCTTCCTTATACTTTGCAACACAACATGTCTATGAGCCATGTAATGCTATCTTTGTGCTGGCCAAAAAAGGCAAAAATGAAAATAATGAAGAAACCTGAGACTTGCCCATGTTACAAGGAATCATAATTTATTTCACGGATTTTTACAGAAATTCCTATTGAATGTACTTGAAAACATGATTGGACAGAACATAGCTCACTTGATCCTGCTTGCTTTCAGTGATCAGAGAGCAATAAAAAAATGCAAGATGGGTCATGTAGAGGCTCTATAGGGGGTAAAAAAGTCATGATCCTAATAAAGTGCAAAACTTCCATGCCTTCAGCAGAGCCAGGATTTCACTTGAGGAGCTGGAGATCATTCCTACTTGTCCTGCATGGAGCTGGGGGTGGGTGGCTGGTCTAAGCGGTACTTAAATACTGAAACTAGTGTCCTGTACTGATCACAATGAACATTCCAGAAATTTGCTTCCTCTGTAGGAGGGAAATTCAGTAGCAGATGGACAAAGTGTGAATGTATTATGTGTGGGTCATCTGTCACCATTACCTTAGGGTCACTGCTGAATAAACTCAAGTTCTGAGTTTAAAAACAACTCACTTGCACAGTGGTCTCAGAGAAATTTTATTTGCGGTTACCAGTCTCTCTGCCATAAGTTCATGGCTAAGACTATTTCCTCCAAGAGGACAGGATCCATTTCCTACCTAATGATCCAATGCCATCCCTGCAAAGCTTTTGCCTCTTGAAAAGCAGCAGCAGTAGGAGGTTTCAGATCAAAAATCAGGCATGTTTAGGTAATCAGCAGTTAAAAGAAACTGAGGACTAGTATATGGTGTAGTCAGTTAAATAAAATGTGGATTAGCTGCCCAAAACAGAAGAGGTTTGAGCTTTGTGTGCATTGCATGCTGTGGATGTTTAATCAGTAGAGGAACAAAACACTATGGAAATTGGTGGCTTATGATTTACTCCAGATAAGATATTAATGTGTCTTTAACAGTACGGACATGGGTTAGTCCTTGGCACAGAACACAGATAATATGGTATGTGATAACAACATAGCCTGCATATAGAAGTAACCTTAACTGGGGACCATGATGTCCACCTGGAGCATCTTGGTCTTGTTCAAGTGTTTCCAGTTCAGCTATGTGGATGTCTGGAAGCCGCTTTGCCTTGTCCCTCCTTACGGCATCTGTTCTCCTTCCCGTTGTTTCTTTTTCCTTTTCAGCTGTGATTTGTGGCCATTTACATTTTTGCTGGCAGGTGCTAGGAATAAGTCAATATTTATAGAGTACTTCTTCTGTGTCTTCCTTTTACTAGAGACTTCACTGACCATAATGAGCTGCCTCTCCAGGAAAGGAAATACAATTTGGGTGCACATGCCAACAATAACTGTACTTCTCAAAAGAAACAGGTAACACTGTAACTACCCAAAATATGATCACAAGAAATGTGATAATTCATACAGGAAATTGTGTTTTACAATGTCTTTAATTTCATGGGGTTTAGAGTAGATGAGGGGGGGAAAAAAAGGAAAAAAAAACCCTTGCCATATTTAGGCAAAGCCTGCGGAGTGTATGGAATGGCGTGCGGAGCTCTTGGAGCGCCGTGGTGTCTCCTGCCAAGGGGAAGGTACATGAGGTTTCAACACTAACATCGCAGCACCAAGAGTTGCAATGACAAGCGATTATGGTTAGCTCTTGCTTAATGCACTTAATGTGGTTTAGCTGGGAACAATATTAAGATTCTCTGGCAACACAGCTGGGAGGAAGTGTAATGCAGAGGGTCAAAGAACCGTGTAGCTGTGGAGGGTGAGGTTCAGTTCTGCCACCACAGTGTAGCTCTGGAGTCGTCAATTAAATCAGATTTGTTCCAAATTCATAACCCTGTATGCAGGAGCTGAATCTGGCCAGATTCTGCATGTGAAAATCCACCACAATTTTAAATTCTGACTTACAAAAAAAGTAGGTAAATTACTTCTGAAGTGTGTAAGTCTGTTGTTCTGAAACCAAAAAAAAAAAAAAAAAAGTAGAAATCAGCTAAGCAATGCAAAACATAGTAAAATGAGATTTTTTTTTTCATTATCACATTTTTAATGGGTGTTTCAAGTTACTGTTCTCATAGTAATCAAAATAGGTTCTTATTATGTAAATAACAGCCGCAAACTGAAACACCAAAAATTCCACAGGAACTTAAGGAAAAATTTCTTCCCAGTGAGGGTGCCAGAGCCCTGGAACAGGCTGCCCAGAGAGGTTGTGGAGTCTCCTTCTCTGGAGATCTTCAAACCCGCTTGGACGCAGTCCTGTGCCACGTGCTCTAGGTGACCCTGCGTGTGCAGGGGGTTGGACTAGATGAGATCTAGAGGTCCCTGCCAACCTTCAGCATTCTGTGATTATTTGCTCCATTTGGAATCCAGCCTTGCTAAGGAGGCTAAGTTGGGCTGAGAGTTTGCACTCTCAGGTGGGGTTTTTTGTGCTCTCTGTTCTGCAGTGCCTGATGGTGTGATCTCAGATAAATAGCGGAGAGCAGTCAGTACGTTTTTTAATCATGTTCCCCTCAAAAACACGCAGGAAGTGAGTAAGGTTCCAGGTGTCCGGGAAGGCTCTTGGATTAGGTGAGCGCGTGGGAGGAGCGTGCAGTCCCCGGCGTGGAACAGGCTGTGCCCCAGTCTGGGGATTTTGCCCTGCTTGGGGAGCAGCGTAGCCATTCACGGGTGCAGGAGCCTCTCGAGGTTTCTGCAGCAGGGATGTTATGTGCCTTGGAGCGGGAGAGAGAAGGGGGCTAATGAAGAGAAAGTGGGAGCTCCAAGGGGAGAAAGTGTGAAGCAGCAGGAGGCTGGAAAGCAAAGGGGCCAGTGCAGAGAGGAGGAAGGTTAAGGAGAAGGCAGCGCGGAGCGAGGGCCGTGCGCTTCCCCTCGGGACGCCCGCCCAGGAGAGCCGCAGAGCAGTATACAGTAAAATGGAGCTGCCTGTAATATATCTCTAAAGAATCCAGGAATTAGTTTCAAGGAAACAAGCTGCTTATGCTGAAATTTCATGCAGCAGCACCTCCAGGGAGGTGATCTAAGAGAGCAGAGCTCTTGAAGAGCTCTTGTGGTGATTAGAGTTTGACGGCTCTGTACTTTGCTCTCTGTGGCTTCCTGTGGTGTATTTGTAAGGTGATTCATAAAACAAGTCAGCTGTCAGTTTAGGATAAATATCTGGACTAAGAGAAAATATCTTTCAATCACCCCGTGTTTACATGGAGTCAAATCAGCTGTTGGGGAGCCTATACCTAGGGAATGGTCACCCCATACTCTATAGACAGTCTAATTAATCACCAATATATTTCACAATGTGGATGTGTATAGAATGTGTCTTATGGGAAGGTAAAGTAAAACCTCCTTGTACTACGTAAAAAGTGCACAGAAAAAACAGAAAAGCATTAAGCTCTTGTTGTTTTATTGTTCTCTTAGGGTTCTTTAGAATTGCTTCTTGCTTATTCCTTAAGATATCATTTTGCAAAGAGAAGTCTGCATTGTTCTAAGATATTTTTCATGATTATTTTCAGCACTTGAGGTTCTAGTCACTTCACTTTAAGTTTGAGAGGTAACATGAACATTATTGTTTCCTTCATCATTACTAGTGACGGTGGCTTACGGAATAGCTCCAAGAGGGGCCTCTGGTGCTGCTGTGCTATTGGGATTGTTCAGCTGCCACCACATTGGGCCTAGATACCAAGGACATAAAAGTAGTTTTTGAGAGAAAAGAGGTTGAGAAGAAAATTTGTACCTGATTTGCATCATGTGTTCCCTGAAGCATGCCCTGTGCTTTGGAAAAGGTGGCATTTAATTCTAGCCAGACGCTGCAAGAGATAGAGAAGGAATCCCTAAATGAAAGCATTTTTGATTAGAAATTTTTCTTTCCCTGCTCTGATGGGAGAAGGGTGGCCGACCTACTTGTTTTCCAGCTGGTTAGAGGGAGTGAATAAGAACTCAGGAAACACTACCAGACTTTAGAGAGCTGGCAAAACTGATTTTTTAACTATCTATCTCAACAGTCTGGAACTTCATTCAGTGGGAGCACTGGGAGACTCAGTGAATTTGGGGCATCGTCAATTAGCCTATTAAAATTTCCCCATCCATTTCATAAAGCAACAGGGAACAACAGCGGCTTATTTTGAGCCAAGTCTCCCAAATGCTGCAGTAAAAAGTAAAAGACAATTTTTTATATTCCTAATGCCTGCAGGACAGCTTCATGCAGATAAGCTTCATATCTTTTCCATCCATTTGTATTTCTTCCTCCTGCACCTTTTGGGTACACTAGAACCTCAGGAAATAATGTTGCATTAAGCACTAGGTCTTTCCTTTCCTCCGTGTAACCTTTATGAGATTTATACAGTGTTTTCCAAGCTCTTTGGTAGGTGGCCTGGGTTAGATGGCTTTCTCTAGACAATAACGTACTGCTGGCGTGCTTGTGGATGATGTATGAACTGCTCGCCAGGGAACTGAAGTAGGTGAGAGGAGTTTGGTGCTTGAAATGAATGATTATCATATGAAAACAGAAGTGAAGAGGGCTGAAGTTAGTTTTATTTATGTGCATTAGGGACAGTAGAGTTTCTTTAATTTCTTTGACAAATAAAAACAGACTGTTTAGGTTTTATTTCCCCCACTAGAATAGTGGGAGAGGGGAAGAAAAGGCAAGATGAGTATTTTAAGGATGTGTGAGAGATGTGTAGGTAAGGTCAAATAGCTGTGTGTGTGTGTGTGGTGGTGGGTATTAGTTGAATGGATTTTGCTACCTGTTGAAACCTAATTTTTCTTGTCTTTAAATTATAAATAAGTTCAGAATAGAACCAGGGATTTGAAGTTCCTTGCACATTCTAGAAATTCAGAATTTAATCTAATCCAGTGTAATGTTATCATCTTCACCTGTCCTTAATTGGTCCATTGACCAAAAAAATAAACCAACAGAAATTCAGCACTAGCAGCTTTGAAGTCAGCTTCCTTCCCAATGGCTCTTCCGTATCTACCTCAATTATTTTTCCTTTTGATGTAGAAAGAGGTGCTGAAATGCTACCCAAGTATCTAAAAGAAATGCTTTTCCTTAGTACCCAATATCTATATTAAGATTTACATCTTCAAAAAATTCAAATGGGAAATGAATGTGTTACATCTATATTTTGAACTTAAAACTTGTTAAAAGTGATTTCAGTTTCCCATCATAACCACAGCCATGTCGTTTCAAAGAATTTCTTAAAGGTTAATGCAAAGCTCTCAAGTTTATGGATTTGTGTCTTTTGTCTTTGAAGGCTTTACAAGCAATGCTATTGGGTGGTGTTTTCTTCCTCACCAGGAAGACTTTGCTTCACAACATTCTTGGTAAAGCAAATGTAAAAGACTAAATGATTCCTATGCTTTACATTCTGGACAAGTTTCACCTGGAAGAAACCTTTCAAATGATGAATTAGTCTGGATTTAACTTATCTGCAGCTCCACAAACCATCATCACACGGTGTGCTCTGTTCCATAGTGCGTATTTCTGTGCTCAAACTGTGCATCTTCGCAGCTTTTGTTGTGAGCAAGAAAAGCCTGGGTGTTTCTTAAAGTATTACTCTCCTTTAGCATGCCGAATGTCTGAGAGGCACATATCAAAATGTAAAATTATATTTGCAGAATGGAATGCAGACTTTCATTTATCACATTTTTCTCTAACAACTTGTCTGTAGAAGTAGGTTGGTGTTTGTTGGGAACCAGATTATTCTGTGGTGTTGCAACCATGCACTTCCACCGTTCACATTAAGCCCCCACACACGCACCCACGAAGCCTGGTTTTCAGATGTGAACCACAAATCCTTTTATTTTAAAAGCTACCAATTGTTACCAGCTGCACTAACTGTTTTAGATGTTTTAAACAAATGGAATCAGAACAGGCAGGATTAGTTCATCGTTCTCACGTTTTTGTGACAGTGGTTGGTGCTGAAGGGCAGTGGCTGGGTGAACTGGCTCCTGCTGCATGAATGGGAATGTGTCAGTATGAGAGCTGTGAGCTGGCGTGGCCCACGTGCAGATCCGTGCGTGTCCTCCTGGGTCTTTTCAGGCTCTTCTGGATGCGCAGAATGGAGAAGGGCTGTGGGAGCTGCCTTCCATCTCGTCAGCATTTTGGTGAGTTTAGGGTTTGCTGGCATGGGTGGAAAATGAAGTAGTACTGAACTACTCTAGAGAAAATATACTGATTAAGCTTTTACTTACTTATTTCTGATTTTTGAATGATAATATCTCCTGGTTATTTTGGTGATTTTTCTTGCAGTAGGGTTTTATAGATTCACTTGTTGCAAAATAATGTGGCTAATCAGGAAATGGCATAAATGACAAAAATATGATAGGAGCCTTGCATCAGGCTTAATACATCTTTGGAGATGAAATCAGCCTTTAGAAGTACTTGTGACTTTTTGTGTTTTCTGAGTTACATTCACAGTATGAAAGGAGAGAACCACTGAAATGTGCTGTCCTGATGGTTTCTGCATGACTCGTCCAGCAATATATGCCCATTAGAGAGAAATAATTGATTCATTTTTTCTAATATTAGAATCATGTCATGAACTAGTCCCTCCAGAAGAAAGAGTAATCACAAAAAAACTAAATGTTGCCATGAAATCATCCTTTAGTAATAATTATTAATTCAGAAATTAGTAATAGATTTTAGTCTTAAATTACTCTCACCCTTGCCTACAAATATCCTATACTCCTAAATGTCACTGAATGTGAATTCTATATAACCATAATATCGCCCGGTAGTAACTGTAATAGAACAGCACTAAGTCCTCCCTTAGCTGTGTGTTACCTGTATGTACATGGGAAATAAAGTGAAGGAACAACCAGATATAGGTGGCTTCTCAAGTTACCTGATATTTCCAGTGAAAAGGTGGTTGTTACCGTGGAAATAAAATGTGCTCCCTAGCTGCTCTACTCACCTAAACAGCCCACCAGAGAGGGAGCGACAGAAAGCCCTGCAGAGCGCAAGGAACCCAGCAATGGGCACCAAGCACCCTTTAATTGTAAAACACGTGGGGTGAATAGCCCAACACTGTTACTTTGCTTTCCAGCTTTCTGTGTCTATTGGGTTTATCAGTACATTTCTGAAACAGAGAAGGAACCCTGCTGCCTGTGTGGGACCTACATTTGAGAGAAGAACAAGAGTGAAGAGCAGGTGAAGAGAGGGCAGGCACAGAAATACCTACCCGTTCGGTGGCAGTTTCTCTTGAGGAGAACACTTTTGATCACAAAGGAAATCAAATGAATGATATAGATCCACATGTGCTGCTGTTACCTCTTTACTGGCAGAATTCCTCAGTGCAGACAGGGCCACAAATAGATCTTTCCAGTTTATATATATATATGTATGCACATATATATATATGATAGAAAAAACAACACTGAAAGTGGTTTTCTTTGACACAGAGAGAGCAAAATTGTACATACAGTGTTTTATTGAATTGCATGTTTTTCAAACAATTAATGACTTCTTCTCCCAAGAAGCAGATGGCATAGCATAGAATTTGCTTAAACATGAAATGGCAATTGAAAGCAATTTCTCTCCAATCTCCTTGCCTTTGCGTTTCAGTCTGTGCTTCAGTCTGCCAGAACAATATGAGACTTTGTGAGGTTATCTTAAGAGCAAACAGGATCCTACTTGTCCTTAAGTTTCCTTACAAAAGATAAAGTCATGCTTTTTCCACCTGCTCGATGAGCTGGCATTAGGGCACACTATTCCCAAGTGCCTTTGGTCACTTGTACAATGCAAGAAGAGGCAACGTGCCCTTCTTTTCCCCACTCTGCCTCAAGAATATCAAATTTCACAGTGAGTTGCTAAGACAGTGATAAAATATCCAAGAAGTTTTCATGGTCCTCAAAAACAACTCTTTCTGCAGAGGTCACAAAATGCAGAACATTGGCTACAAGAAGGGTGAAATTTATTCTTGCTGCATGAAGTATTCTCGATTTTGCCTTTGGCAACACACAGAGAGAATTTTCAAGAAGCTCCATTAGATTGTTTAAAAACCAGACTCTGCTTCTGTGAGCACAACATTCGTTTTCACATACCAGGAATAACTGTGCTATTTTTGAAGTAGAGCATATATGTAAATACATATTTTTTAAGCTTTTACATTTTTCTTTCTTGCCAGTAAGAGAACGCAGCAGCTCAAATGGGTAATGCTGAATTTAGCCTCTGGGTGTTCTGGTGCATTGTGAAGTACCTAAACAACAGGCCCCATCCGCAGCAAGCACAGCGCAGCCCCTGGAAGCGGAGTCGGTCGTATAGGAAGCCATTGGGAATGCAGTCGGATGGGGTGGACCTGGCCTCCTCCACTGAGGCCCAGCAGCGTGGGCCTCTTGCTGAATGTGCTGGGCTGCTTTAGCCAACCCTTCCTTGGTCCAGTGGCTAGCAGGAGGCAGCAACGTGCCGAGGAAGGGGAAAGCTGTGTTTGGTGGCTTAAAAGATGCTAGCGTGATGTATTTCAAGGCAAACACCCATCTTGCATGTGTGAGGCATAAAAATGGACAAGGAGCTGTTTTTTCCCGCAGCTGGACAGAAGAGATGTTTACAACAGCCTTTTTTGGTCTACTTGGCTGAGGGGGGCTTAAAAGAAAGCCCCCGAATGCGGTGCATCCACCATGTATTGTCATGCAGCTCTAGCACAGTCAACAAGGAGTAATTATTGGAATTGTTTGCCTAGTTGGCTCAAGTACAGATTTTAAAGGATTTGCAAATGCCCATTTAAAATTAGGGCTGTGATGCAGGGTTTTGTTAGAACAATGTTAGAGGATTTTAATAAAAAAAATTAACACGCTAGCAGTAGCATTCACAGCTCATAAAGAGTAGTCATAATTAATTTTTGTGTTTTAAGGAGCTGAGTGCAAGCTTGCTGTTTAATCCCCTGCTATATCCAAATATTAGCACTGTTTTCTGAGTGGCAGAGGGAGTAATGCGGCTGTTTTCTTGGCTGGGTGAATTGGCTTGTGATCTTGAAATATCCTGAGCTGCACAGGAGCTATAAACACTGCTGATGAGGAAGTTTTGTGCATGTTTTTGCAGCATTTGTGTTTGCTGGCAGAGTGACATAGGATCCCATTGCACTTGTCAGTGTATCTCTGAGCCAGGCTGCTTCTCTGGGAAGAATTTCCCCCCACGCTGCCTCCTTTGCGCTGTCAGAATCATGACACGTGTGAATTTGCCTTTTGTTTCTCTGAATGAGGATTGATGCTGAAGAATGAAGTCCTTTTTGCTTGTATCTTTTGCACAAAACATTACCTGTAGGAAACAGTAATAAAGTCTGTTCAATCGTTTTGACAAAAAAGGACCCGCTAGCAGCAGCGGTAGCGGTGTCCCCCCGTGTCCCCATGAGCAGGAGGAGGCAGGTAGCCCCCCGGGCCATGCGCGTGCATGTGGATCTGCTCCTCCTCACTAGGCCTGCGCCTCCCCCGCAAAGCCGGGCTTTCCAGGTGCCTGCTGCACAACTGCAGGTGTTTTCCAGGTGCCCTGAGCAGGCGGTGGTGCCACTGGGTTGTTTATGGCACGTGTGAGTCATCTCACTGGATTGCCAGAAAGGCTTAAGATAGTTGTGAGGCTTTAAAAGTTACCAGAATCAGGAGTTCCTTGTAGACGCCAAGAGTCATAGTGTAAGAAGCGAACAAGCAAAAAGACCCTGCTGCAAAGTAGTGTTCATCTCAATTGCTAATAATTTAAACAAAAGAGGAATGGAGGGAAGAAAAAAAAAAACTTGCTAGGACCATGTGCAAGTAGGGGAATCAGATTTTAAAGGTGTAAGTTGAAATACTACATCCTAAGGCTAAGGGGGGAAAAAAGTGATTTTCAGTATCGCTAGGGGGCAGTCCTCTCCTAAAGACACTAGGAAAAAGGCAAAGGCGGAACATTCCTATAAATAGATTTTCTCACTCAGACGTTAGGAACATGTACATGGATCTATTTAAAGAGTTTCCTGTGTTTCTAGAAATAAATGCTAAAAGGTAGAAATAAGTTGGTAATTAACTTCTTATCACATTCTTTGAACTTGTGAATCTTTGACTAAATTCAATTTTAACAAGTGGAATTTAGAGATTTTGCTTTCTCTTTAAAAGGGATGAATGTTTCCTGAGGAACCAGAGTGTTTAATGTATTCTCCTTGATTTCTTGTCAGTTCATGAAGATTTTTATTAAATATCTAAAGAGTTCAATAGATGCTCCGTTAAGACATCCCATAGATGTCAGGTGCTTAATCTTCGTTGTCAGTTTGTAATCATTAAGTTAACATTAGTTAATCCTTCCCCTCTCTCGTGCATTGAAGAAATATAGCATTTATTATTCTTTGGGTTAAAAGTATAAAAGATAAAAGCTTCCTAAATATTCAGTGTATGTTCAATCTCAAATATTAGCCAGGATTCTTCAGACCTTTAGCAAAATATGTCTCTTGCTTCCCTGCAAGTGCCTTCACACTATATATAGGGCTACACAACGTAATTTCCAGCTGTTTAAAGCAGTTTGTATTGGAAGAGATGTGATAAGGATCAGGCAAAGGGAGATATGAAAGGAAAGAGGAAGGATCTGCCATTGCCCCAAAATGGGACTGCTGACACCATAAAACATGAGAGAATATTATAAGTCAAAACCAATGGATTTCGGGGTTTTTTTTCTTTTTTGAGTGTAGTTAGCTATAACCTCTTAGCAAAAATCAGTTTTTTTTAAATTACCTAATTATTCTTGTAATTCTATACCTATAATTCATAGTGCAATATTCTCATTCTGGGACTCCACAGTTTTTAAAATAGCATCAAACATGAAGTCAGTGTAACCCCATAGCTCACTGAAGTTGCTATTACAGGGCACATGCAGAAGAGTTTGACCTTTTTTTAGGATTAGGAGTCACTTTAATAAATATATATACATATAAGTTCCACAGGCAGGAAAAATACAGTGAGCAAGTTATGGAAAATAATTTTTTAAACAAGTTTATTAGTAAGAGGAGAGTATTAATTGCGTGCTCTGCAACTGCCTGTCTTTTTGTATTATCTGTGTACATGGCCTAGGATCAAGGATAATCTGATTTCAACATAATTTCAAGTCTTTAGTGATTAGTGCAGACTTCTGGTGTACTTAATGTGAGCTGGTATGTATCGATCAATGCAATCTAATCATTTAATGCGCTGTGTGGCCACTATAATTTGCTTCTGTCACTCTAATTTTCAGAATAATTTCTGAGACATGCCAAGGTGAAAATTTCCTACACGTAGCCTATACGACACTGTCGAAAAAGTCTATGCTGTGTCTAGCAAAATATTTCCTGTCAGCAGAGCTTCCATTTTCCTTTGAGAACTAATGTTTGAAAATAAAGCAGCTAACCTCGATGCTAATAGGATTGTTACAGCTCGATGTCGGATGTTAGCAGGTCTCGTGTCGTTGACTCACCGCTGTTTCCCGGCCTTGCGCAGCTGCGCAGTCCCCAGCAGCGCTCCGGAGGAAAGCGCTGGGCTTGGGGGACCAAAGGGGAAGGATCGGGCTGGATCGAGAAAGGGGGTGCTCCTCTTCCTAACCATATAAAGAGAACTTCAGTTTTAGTCAAAGATCTTCTGACTAAAACTCTTCTTATTCCATGTTAAAAATTATTTGAGAGAGATCCTGGCAATTAGAAACAGATGGTTCTTTGATGGAGTTTTTCTGGGAAGCAGGAGCTTGGATGCTATGTGGTATTTTGGAAAATGGGTTCATTAATTTCCTACAGTTTCCTACAGTCTGGCTGCATTTGTATACTTTAATGAATGCAGCATAGTTTCTCCTTCCAAGGTGTTGGTAGTTTGGGGTTGGGTTCTCGGAGATGCTGACAGTCAGCAGCTGAACTCTCCCTTAGCTCTCCCTTTTGTTCCTAGCTCTCCCTTTGGCTACTGAGTGGATGAATCAGGATAGCACGTGAAAATTGAACTGCTCTTAGAGAGTCCAGAGCTGCTGCTTGTACAAGCGAGTAAAAATGATTCTAGTAGGATCATTTTTCTCTCTCTTATGTTTCAGTGTTATTTTGGTGTTTGGGGGGACTATGCTGGGTATAAGAGGCTTCTCTGAAATGCAAGCAGGCTCCTTGGGATGTGTTCAGGAGCTTAGAAAAGGCCCTCTAGGCTGCTGATTTGATCTAGGATGTAGGGAATTTTGACTGACCAAAGGGAAAAGGTAGTTTGAGGTCCTTAGAGTTTATCTTGCTGACATGAAATACGGATATTAAAAAAAAAAAAACACACAACGAAAAAACATACAGAGAGCTATGGTACTCTAATGCATTGGTATGGTTAAGATGGTTTGAGGTGAGTTACTATCATGGTAAAAGGATGAAAACACTCTTAGAAACGCATCTGTGATCCTCATTCTAGATTAGAACACTTGAACCGGACTGTTGAACCTGTGTCTTGACTAATCCAGTTAAACGTATCTAGATTAAAGGTCTATTTTCTTCTATGTGGAAAAAAATCCCCAAATTTAGTAATTCATCTGTTTTTTTGTTTTGTTTTTCAGTTTTCCATCGTGACTCTGGATTTTCTTTAAAGACAGCATTTGTTTTTAAGGATTTTTTGAAGGCAGAAGCAGGATTGGAGATAGTTTATCATGAATTATGGTTTTGCACATGGATTCACACAAATTTTGAAGCTGTGGTCGTTTGCTTTACCCACCCACATTAATAATCCACCTATTAAATGTTAGTTACTGTGTGTTCTTATTCCCAAACTGTATGTGCATGGCTATTTGGCAGAGTTCTGTGTAGGAGAAGTGGTTTGCTAAAAGAGTGTGAAAAGCTGCTACCTCAAGGGGATTTAGATTTGAGATTGGATTTATAGTAATTCTTCCAGTCGTATCTTGTGCCCTTTCAGCCAGATCATCCTAAAGGAAAATCATCATTATTTGAAGGGCATGCAAGTTTCTAACAGATTCATAAAAGGTTTTCTGGACTCCTCATTATGTGTAAACTTTCTTTTCTTTCACATCTGCTTTCATGTCTAATCTAGATGAAAAATCAATGTCCTAAATCTTTTTGCAGAGTCAATACCTTAAAAGTAGCTCTTTGTTTTGTTGTTTTTGATATTCTCGAATTCAAATGTTAATTTTGGTGCCATTTAATGCAACTATTCTGAATTTGGGTCGATCACATTGCGCCTCCTGGCATCCCTCAGTTACTTCTTTCCTGTCTGTAAGCGCCTTGTGTTTCTGCTCTTCCTTAGGTCCTGCCCGGATGGCTGCGTCGCTGTGGGTTCCCGGGCAGCCTCTGTGGTGGAACTGCAAGTCATCGTGGTCACCTCCAAGGTGTAGACACACGGCTGGTCCACAGAGACTGGCACCCGGGCGAGCTTAGATTAATGGGCTTTGAAGTCCTGGAGCTACAGATTGCAGCTGATTAACGCAGACCAAGGCAGAAACTTATCCTTTGGTTGCTTTTGACAAAATGGAACCTTTCCGTTTTTATTGAATCAAGTGATTAATTTTGATTTTGGTCTGTGAAAATCCATACTGTATGGGGAGAATTAGCGTCTCACAGGAAGAAATAATTTGCAGAAACATTTTCCAAATTACTGAACTGCATTAGTGTGCTCTATGGCTGGGTCTTCCTTTCCTCGATTGCCTATGTGTTTTGCTGTTTTGATGTTCTTGTTTGTTTTGGGTTTTTTGTTTGTTTGTTTGTTTTGGAAATCCTTGTTTCTGAATTTTCTTGTATCACGGGTGCTGAAATGTTGAAAATAGTAATAAAAATGACCATAAAGCAAAATATTATTTTAGTCCCTAGACACCCTGACAGAGATGAGCTGCCAATTGTGAGCTATTGCTGCCAATTCAAAACGAGCAAGTGACCAGCTCAGTGCAGATATATTTGGCTGAACATCCCACTGATTCACAAATTTGTACCAATCTGCTCACGATCGCTTCATCTGCCCTAGTAACCTGGAAGGCTAAGTGGCAGAGCATGAACCTTTGCCTACAGCTGTGCTGTTTGTGTTGCATGCTTCTTGTTTTAGCTCAGTTCTTTGTAATTAAGAAGGATGGAAGGAAGAAAGAGATGGAATGGAAACTGTAAGTAAAAGAGAAGTTAGATTTTTATATTCTGAAAATGAATTAGAAGGAAGAGTGACTCTGACAACAAATGAAAGAAAGATCAGAAAGATAGAGGTATGTTTAATAAATGATATTTCTGTTAACAGTTCCTTTCATATGGTTTTGAAGGAGAAAAATAAGTTAGCAAAGTAAGACCATGTAATTATGAAATATCTTACAAAGATGTAGAAATAGAGCAAATGAATAGATGTAGTCTGTGATCTGATTGTAAAAGCTAGTAAGATTGCTCTTATCCTGAGGAAGTGCAGATTGCTTTAATACTTACGTTTGCTCCAAAATCTAAAACGATAATTGCACAAAGTTTTGTTTGTTTTTAGGTTCTGTCTGTGTCAAGAAGCCTTCGTACTCCCAATCAAAATCGTAGTAAGCTTTGTGGCAGAGTTCTACAGTGATACATGCAGTCTTCAAGATGAGCGTTAGGTTGTTCTAAGTGGGCGATGCTCAGGGGTCTCTCACCTGGAACATGAACGTGGCAGCACTGTGGCTAGCTAATGCCACCATTTAATGCATCAACTTGCAGTTGGTCGGTTCAGTCGATCGGTCAGCACTGCAAGGTCAAAGACTGAGGAAAGCAAAGCTTCTGGGGAAGGCCTTTGCACTGGTGCCAAAGACTGAGGAAAGCAAAGCTTCTGGCACCTTTGCACTGGTGTCGGTGAAAGAGGGGGGCAAGACAGTGCTTACTGTCTTGCTTACAGCAATCAGCGAAGCTTTTGCTCTTCTGAAGACTTTGCTTTCCTTAAATCTTTATGCTAGCTGAAATTGGAAAGATTTCCATCTCTTGGAGACATAAAATTAGATCAGATTATCAGCTCTTAATATTTTGCAGTTTTCCATCTCTGCTCTCCAAAAATGTGCATCTCCTTTATTATTCTTAGAAGCATTTTCACAAAGAACAGTGTTTTTTCAGAAATGAAATCTTATATGAACATTTTTTGATGTTATCGGAATTTTCTGGTTTTTCTGGAATCTTCTGTAACATTCTTAGTGATGTATTAATGACTTCATTATATGTGTGTCATAATATGGGTTATATTTGAAAGGTATGGCTATATCCAACATATCTGAATGTGTTGCGTCCGGTGCTGACATTGGTGTCCTAAAATATGAACTGACATAAAGCAGAATATTTTTTTCTATTTCATAAATTTGATCAAAATCTAGTTTAATTAAATCCTACCATTATGTTTGTATTTTGATAAAATAGAAAAGAACCTCCCCCTTCCCCCGCAAAAAAAACACAAAAAAATAGAAAGCAGGATCCTGAAAAATGTTGGAAAAAAAAATAGAGACATCTTAACGCTGCATTACTATCTCTCGTCATTAAATCATTGTCCTGCTTGTCACATTACATATAGGCCACATCTATTGTTAAGAGAGATATCCAAGAATTTTAAGAGCCCTGTCTCCTGGAAATAAGATGTAAAAGCAGACAATGGTTCTTGGTCAGGGATGGTGAACATTAGAAAAGAGATTAATTAGCATGCCAGAAGGACTTCAGTGAAGATGAGGAGTCTACAATGGGGCTGAACATCTCCAGCTGTGCAGAAGGAAAAAGAGGTAAATGAAGAAGCAAAAAGGACCCCTACCTGTTTAATCAACAGCAGTGATGAGAATAATTCATGTATTTATCAAACTGTATGATGAACAGGCATTTCTTAAGAGATGCTGGTGATCTCTTGAATGAGGAAAAAAAAAATAGGAGAGCTCATTTCTGAGTAGGTCAGAGAGGATAAAATCGGGGGTGGGGGGGAAGCACCCTTATCTGGGCGCATGCATAGGTAGCATGCATTCTTAATTTTGTTTACATTCCTGTTCACAAGACCAAAAATCTCATCTGTATAGTACTTGTCTGGCTTGGGATTTGTCAACAAGAGGATGAAGTAATGAAGAGGATGATGTAAAGAAATTCTAGTTTCACTCTCACTAGAAACAATTACCCGGGTGAGTTTTACGTCCAGATTTGCTATGGTGTGGCTCATTCCAGTTTCTTCTTCCAAGCAAAATTATTCTCATAACCTTTTTTTCCCCCACTAAAACCCATATTGAAATAAGATCGCCCAGTGATAGTACATTTTCACAGTGTAGCTTCCTCCACAGTTCCTCTGGTTGAACATGAGGTTAACACAAATAATTCCCCCAAAATTGTCACGGAAGATGTGGGCTAGCAGGAAACTTTCATCAGGCTCTCCGGACCCTTGCTGCAGATCCAGCTGATTTTCTTTGCTTATTCTTTTGCTTCTCACTTTTGCCTGAGGATGAGACACATGTGCATGGAGGACTTTCTGCAGACACATACCTCAGTAACTAAATGAGGTATGAATTTGACCTATTCCCTTAAACTTGTGAGACTCAGTTACAGAAAATTGAGAAGTATTTATTTTTTCTTCTTGAGGCTTGAAGGAACAGAATCACACAACTGAAGAAAACAGTCATATAGCTGATAATATGTAAAGTCATAATGAAAAAGATTATGTCCTGAATGATAAAGTATATAGAGTAGAATGGAGAAAATACAGTGGCAATTGAGCCATTCTGCTACATGGAGAACCCTAGTTCACAAATGGTCTGATCTGAGTATTAAGAAATACATTTTGACAAGAATTCAAAACTCGTGTTAGCAATCTCTGCAACCCACCCAACTGCTGAAGTACTTCTATTGAGATTCATGGTGTGAGATGTTTGAAGCACACAAAGTTAAACTGACTACCCAGCATGTTTGGTGCTTGAGTGGAGTGAGTTCTGAAAATCCAGCCTCAGCTATTGATGCTGAGTACTTCTGCATATGGCCCATCTACATAAGCAAAGTAGTGAGAGATATTTGAACTAGGAAGGTGTTTTTTAAAGACAATTGTGAGTAACTCTCAAAGTCTTTAACATTCGTGACTTTAACATCACTTTAGTTCCAAGGGCCCGTCCATCTGATGCTGTTCTACTTTGTTCACTGAAGGCCTAGTGCATAAAATGTTCCTTTAAAAGGAACCTGCTCTGGGACCAGGGCAGAGTGGCAGCTGGAATCTGTGCCAGATCTTCCCCTGGGAAGGCAGAGAAGAATCTGTTTTTATGGAGCTACTGAGAACAGCTGCATGAGAAGAATCTGCAGTTTATAGTGAGTGAACTGCATCTAAAAAGATGTGAGTCAGGCATACAGCATCAAGGTCAAGAAACTGCACATTATTTAAGATATCAAATTTTAACATAAATTGCTCACTGGATATGAGAATTTTGAAATTAAATTTCTTGAACATCAGGAAATAAAAAAAATAGTTAATTTCCTTCCTAGAGATATATCCTTAATTTGGCAATGACCATAACTGAAAATATTCGTTAGTGAAAGTGACAACGAAGATTTCCTATCTCTGCAAGATATAAACATTGCTGAGCTTAGTGTGTAGCTTGTGTTACACCCAAGGTCAGATCCTTCTGTCATTAAAAGCGTTGGGTGAAGAAGAACTCAAACCCCATGACATTCTTCATATTCTGTAGACTTCCGCTCCAGGCTTTGTCCGTGTGAATGCCTGGCACGTCTGGTGTGGCAGTGGGGCTGTGCAGAGTGGCAGAAAGATGAGATGTCAGTTAGAGATGTCATGCCAATAAAAAGCTGGTGTGTTTCTTGTTGTATCAGTCTGTTCTCTTTTTCAGAACTCAGCTTGTGGGGACTGTAGACCTGTCTTGAGGTTCTCTTCTGCCCTAATCCAGGGCAAGCCTGTTTATCCACGCTTTGATTAGTATATGACCTGTCAACAGGCATAGATGGATGTGTGCTTAATGCTAATCACCTGAGCTCCTCTGTGCTCTGGATCCTTGTTGGTCTTTTTGGCTGTGCAGAGATGCACAGATGTTTAGCAGTCTAATGGCATTTGCTAAAAAATGAAGTCTCTGAGGATCTCTGAGCATGTCAGAACAGTAACCCCACAGGGTAAAGCACTAGGGATTAAATTGCAAAAATAGTAGAAGAATGGGGAAAGTCATAGAAGACCAAATCTTTTAAACTGTGAAGTCTTTATTGGCCTGAAGTGGAAGATGAATGTCAGAATGATTTCTAGGGATGGGTATTTCAAAACAGGTCAAGAGACAAAATCAAGGGGAAACCAAGATTGGGCTGGCAAAAGACATCAAGCTTAATAAGAAATCATTATGAAAGTTGCATTATCTTAATAGATAGATGTTAAAAGAAAGAAAAGCACTGTTAGTGGAGAAGGAAAGTGGTAAAGAGAGTAAACTGTAAGGCAGTGCTAGTATTTAAAACCTATGGCAAGTAACTGATTATTTCATGACAAGGAAAATGAAGGGGCTTATCTAAGATGATTAAAATCATCACATTTTTTACAGAAATTACAAACACAATTCTTACAGTCAGTTATGATCTTTGTTTTCGAAATATTTACAAAATTGTTTGAAATAACTTTAGAATTATTAGCAGCTGTTTTGGAGAAACTGAGGAGAACAGGTAGAGCACCAGAAGACTGGAAAAGTGTAAATGGAAAAATGAAAAAGGGTTTAAAAAAAAAAAAGAAAAAAAAAAGGAAGCTTCAAAATGAGAATAGGTTGAAGAGGAACCAAAGAATTAAACTCATTTCCTAGAAAATATAGGAATGAATAATGCAGTGCACTATTTCTAAACATCTAAACATGTGTAAGATAACAAAAAGATGAGTAGCAGGCAGCATGGATTTAACACAAAAAATCATATCAAGTTACACTGATTTTTTTCTGTGAAATAATAGTTCTGCTCTATTCATTCAGAAGACGTAAACACGGTATTCTAATGTTATAGACACTGAAGGTAACATGTGGCCCAAAACCAGAGATTCAACAAGATAATAAAATGAACAGAGGTCTCAAAGCCATGGCATACAGTTGATAAAAAATATGATTTAAAATGTAACATACAGAGGAAATGCAGTTTATGATATATAAAAGAGTGCTGAAAAGAGGAAGATAGTGATCTGTTCTTATTTATTGTGTAAAGGAGAGAAGTTTTAAACTTAAGCTGCAACAAGAAAGATTCCTGTTACATGCTGGAAACATTTGCACTGTTTCACATTCAGGTGACAGTCTCTGACGTGGATTGAGTGTGAGTGTCCATCGCTGGCACACGCAGCTGAGGGTGTCTCTGCTGTCTGTTCAGATGGACACTTGTCAGGAGTGACACAGGCTCCTGAGGCCAAAGGGGTGGCTGCATGTTCCCCTGGGGGTTTCCTCCTACTTTATTTGTCTATGTTTCTATCTGCAAGGGCTGTGTTATATTTGTGTAAGCTTAGCTCTGTGCTTCATGCTCTTCCCTGAACATATATTTCATGTGCAGGAATGGAGTTAAAGCATTTCAGAGACACAGGGCATATAAATTCTTTATATTTCCTAATATTTCCTAATAATATTTTTAGCATGTCCCCTCCCTTTCATCATTAACTTAAACATATTAACTTTTCTTCCAGTACACGTTTGCCTCTATTATGTAATTCCAACAGCCTTTTATGTAAGATACGTGGATGCATACATACGTGCTTAAATGTATATCCTCTCTTTTTGCCTTCTCTTCATCCTTTTCCATAGACAGCATCCATGTTGTTTACAACTGTCTTGTAACTACCTACCTATTTATCTACCTATCTACCAACTATGCCATCATCTGCTTGCAGATGTTAGCTGGTCAGAGGTAAAGCGACCTGAATGACTTTAAACGATGAAGCCTTTATATTTGAAAAATCTGGAAAAATTGAAAAATCTGGAAAAAATGAAAAATTTGAAAAATTGGAAAATCAATCATTTTAAATTTTCTGTTTTGTGCCCTTGGAATTGAAAGAAGGAGTCTTTATGATGATGATTATTAATGGCAATGTATCTTAGGTAGACAATGACGAAAAGGGCTGTTATTCAGAGTTTCCATGATCTCAGTTTAAAACTATGTACAAGTTGACATTGTTACTACAAAAATCCTGGATTCCCTGCTTAAGATGTTATTGTTAAGCACATCAATATGTAACAATACAGATACATTATCTGTAAGAAATGCACTTATATTTAAAATTAAGAATGATTCTCAAGATGCATAAATTCAGTCTTTGAAGAGGGTTGAAATTACTGAGAGAAAAAAGAAAATTTCTTAGTTTTATACTTTAAAAATGCGATTTCAATCAAGCATCCTTTTTTTTTGTGTGTGTGTGTGTGGTCTAATAAATGGAATTACCAACTTGTATAAAGCCCTTGATCAGAATGAGGCGTTTAAACCAATTATGTGGAAATCAGAGTGCTTAAAATTATGAGGAATGCATTTAAAATTATTAAATGTCTCAAATAGCCTGGTTCAGGCAAAGTTACATGTAATTGATCATTTAGTCTGTGTCGTCAGTGGAAACTGCAGACATAGGTGTGAAAGATCATGTTTTAGATGAATAGCTGTGAAACTTTTGTAAACTGGAAAGCATACCAGAGCTCCTTTTGCTG
>NW_010578822.1:17470-31872 GCF_000705375.1 Tinamus guttatus | reverse complement strand
GTCCCCGGCGGCTCTTGCTGCGCTGCCCCCAGGCGCCCGCCTGGCCCGGGGGTCCTTACAAGTTTAGTCGAGCCCAGGCCGTTTTCCAAAAGTGCTTTGCGCTTCTTTGTGACCGCTTCTTTGTCACCCTTCTCCGCGATTTCTCCAGCGTCCTCAGATGTTGCTGTTATAAACAAGTTGCCGCTTCCCTTGCTCTTCTAGCACAGCCGCGCTGCTCACTGGGTTTCTTTGATTTTGCGTCAAGTGCTGGTTGGGTTTGCAACTTGAGGAGCAACAGGTTTCTCAAGCTACCGCTTGGCCATGACTGTGGCTCGCTGCAGCGAGCTGAGTACGCGGCTCTGAGAAACCTGTTTTTGTTGAGGGAGTCATAATGTACTTGTGACTGGATGTGTTTTTCTAGCTTTATGTATATTTTTCGTGTGGGATGCAAACTTGGCTATTTGTGTTAGGTAACTAAGAAATAAGAGTTACGGTTGTGGGGAAATGTGTTTTCACAACATTTGCTACTAAACAGTGTAATTTTGAGTGTTTGAGAAGACTCAAATGCAATCTTCAGGCATTTTCATTTGCTTTGAGTAGCTTTAAAAACTCGCCTTTGTGTGAAAAGCAGTTTAATGTGGCATACTTTGGAGCTTGTTGTGTTTTTACAGAATTACGCAGCAATACATAAATGGTTAGGGTGCAGTCATCTTGGTATTTTCCGGTAACAGCCCTGCATCATTGATGCTTTATAATTGAGCAAGCCATTTATTTAAGGAGTACCCTGCAAGGCTATAGAAACTAAGTGGTAGCTAATGTTTGTCTCTTGGGTGCCCATTGAGATATTCTGTAATATTGGATATTAGCCAGATAATTTATTCTGTGACAAGTAGGTGTCCCTGAGGGATTTGAGAGTGACTGCTCCGAGGAAGCACTTCATGCTATTCTTTTGAGGCATTTTACAGATATGCTGGCTTATTTATTTCACCCCGTTTAGGCTTAGGTTCAGTGAAGATTCTGCTTGTGTTTCTTGTGCAGGATGCTTTCTATTTTATTGATTGTACTCACTTGGAATATTTATTGATGGTGCTAATGTTTCTTAAGACTCTCTCTTTAAAGTGCGGATGATTTTCAGTAATTCATAAGATATGACTGTAGTAAAATTAATAATTTTAGATTAACCTACCTGCACAAGAATGTTTTAGAAAAATATTTTTGCTTGTAATTCTTAAATTGCTCCTTAAATATAACACAGTAGAGATGTATAAAATAGTATGAGATTAATAAAATACTCAGTAAATTTGCTTGCATGACTAATTTGTTGCTTTTGAAATTATGATTAAAGATTTAATTAGTGATTCATATTCTACCTCCTGCCAAGGTACAGCACAAATGCATTTTAAACATATCTAGTGGTAACTGTCTTGTGAAGTTAAAATCCAAGTAAAAGTATGCAAGGCCTCTGTTTATAATTTAATTCTCTGTTCTCAGAGTAGCATATTTTCTGTGGACTTAGAATACCCTACAGATGTATGGTGAGATGGAAATCTGGTGTGAAAAGAAGTATTTAAAGGCTTAACTTAAGACTTAGCTGACAAGACTGATTAATGTGGGAGATAATGACCCTGACTTCTGGCTCATTGGCTCAGTTGCGTGGAGTTTCAGATCACAGTGCGAAAGAACGTAGTCGTCCTGAAAGGGCATCTCTACAACCTGAAGTAGAATATCCTCTTTATTTAAGAAACAAGCAAACCCCTCTTAGCATGCTCTAAAGTGTCAGATTTGTCAGTAAAGGTTATCATTAACATGGAAATATTGAAAGACCACTTTACAGGAGGAAAAGGAAAAATTTTGTGGAGGAAAATTGTAACTAATACCATTTGAAATATCTTGATCGTTCTGATAAATCTGTTGAAAATGGTGAAACAGGTCTAGGCAAGAGCTTTACCTTTCTTGGCCTTAATGTTGAAGAGTGGGAAGTAGGTTGCATGTTAAAGGCTGCTTTCTTGCATCTGGGAAGCTTTTTCTTGTGCAGAAGTTGGGAATGATCTCTTTGCTAAAGAAGAAACTTCAAAAAGGATGCATGTTCTTCGTGTGAAATATGAGCTCTCTCCAACTCTAATGTGCAACGCAAACATTTGGGTTGATGTACGAGGACGTCTACTCTTGCCCCTAACGGGTGGGAAGGTGTCTTTACCGCAGCCTGCTTCCCACAACTGTCCCGCTGCTGAGTACCTGCAACCAACATGCTTGTCCCTGGATAAGGGAGCCTTGGGGTCTACTAGTGCTTTGCAAGCCGTGTAGTTGGGCTCCTTCACAGCTAGTGATGTATGAGGCTGACCTAGCTTGTGCCTCAATACCTCGTATTTATCTTGTGCCTGGGAACTGAAGATAGATGCTAAGTTGGGGATATCTTCTTCATCATAATTGATTATATTTAGGGTACTTTGTGCTTAAGAGATCATCTATGATGGTTGTAGTGATACTTTATAAAGATATATATATATATATATATATATACATACAAGCTGCATTGTCTACAATGAAGAATATTCCTTTAAAAATGTAAATGGGTAATGGTATTACATCTATGCTCTCCTAATTATCTTAAATCTGATATATCAAATATTCAGTACTCATAATGATGTAAGTCTGTAGAGGAAAACGAAATATAGGAATACTTTATTCTCTCTGTGTCTTGATTCCAAATAATGGTCTTATTCATAATTCTAAAGCAAAATGTAGGGGCTTTCTTATTTATAATCACTTTGTCATTTTATGGTGTCTTTGCAATTAGACAAAATTTCACACAACTATAATTATCAGTTGTCTATATGTATTCATTAAGAAGACTTTGTACTTTAGGTGCTAAAGTAAGGGAAGTTATTCGTGAACTGACTTGCTTATTAGTGATTTTTTTTACTGTCATTTGAAAGAGGTGGTAATTTAAACAGTTCTCGTGTTTGTGGATTTAAGATGGTTTAGGAACTTTAGTGGAAGATATTTATAGTGCACAAATCAATTCAACACAACTCAGCTGTAGTGCGTAGTGTAGTGTTATGAAGTAGTATGATCAATATAATCATTTACATCATACCACAATGCTACTATCATCATACCATATTAATAAAAGTTGTCAAAGGTAAAGGAGGTAGGAGAGAAGTTTGGTAATTGACCTTAAAACCTATCAGTTATGAATGGGAAATGTACACTCTTAGTATTATGTCTTACTCTGTTACATTCTGACATGTTCTTAACTTGACCACCAAATGTTTTCCTACCCAGAACATCCAACAAGTTTGGGCAACTCATATTTACCCCTCAAATGAGAGGCTTTGGAAGATAAGTGAAAAAACATATATATTCTTTTGCTATTGATAAAATCTGTCCTGGAAAAGAGAAAACAAATGCTATGTGTCCATACCAATTTGCTAACTGTCAGCATTTGTTGTTCTGGAGCTTTGTCCCGGGCCCCCCCAAACCTGGTTTTTTTTTTTTTTTTTTTTTTTTTTACTGCTCTGAGCAGGACATCTCTTAGTATAACCAAGAAAGGCAAAGGGCATTTTAAAGAATGATTTCATCCAAAAACCTTTCTGCATTTTTCTATGGTCACCATGCAAATACCAGGAGCGTTTTCTTGTTTCCAGAATGGAGAACTGGTAACTGTATTTGATGAGGAGAAAGTTTGTGTTTGACAGGCTCTTTGGTATGTGCTGGAATCCCTCATAGCTTGCAGAGACCTTAGATTTTAAGAGGAACTAGGGATCAGTAATTTTAGTCTAAATGAATAAAGTTTTTATTTTGTTGAAGACTGAGCAGCTTGTATAAAGCTAGAGGATGTGGTCTGCAAGTTTGCATTGAAGGTGCTGGTGAGAAGGGGGTGGCCTCAAACACGGACCTGCAGAGTGACGGCCACCTGAGGGGCCTCCCTCCTGTATCAGCAGCATCACATTTATCCGGCCCTCGCAGATCAGAACGATGCACCTGGGTTAGGTCAGCGGTAACATGAAGGTGGTTAGACCAAGTGCGTAGTACATGCTGGGCCCTTTATTTGATCAGGGAAAAGTGAAAGTCAAATTACACTGGCCCCCTAATAAAGTTACTGTTCTAATAAAAAAGAAATTTCCCCAAGAAACTTCTGCCAGAAGACTGCTACAGTAATAAAATATTTTTCTCCTATGTGGTCCAAAAGGCTCCAATTTGGCCAAATACTGACCCTCACTTTTCTTTCAGTGTGCACAGGGATTAGTATTATTTATATATTAGCTGTGAGTGTAGGTTGCGTTGCAGGTTTGTTTTTTTTTCTTTTTCAGCTCTACTTTTGTCTATGACTTTTTTTCTTACTGCCTTTCTTTTCTTGAACTTTCCAGTCTGTCTGTAGAAAGAGAATGTTTTATCTGCCCTTAATAGCACTGTACCTTTAGTATAGAATATGTCATTATTCAAAAAAAGTAGTTCCTTTAAAAATATACATTGCTGAACTTTGTTGCGAAGCTAGCTATAGTTAAGTGACAGAACTGGATGAGAGGATTTTTTTATAAGTTTAAATAGGTCTTGAAAAGTAGTTTTGATGCCTCCGAAATGCCTAGGCCTGAAATATAGCCAGCAGCCATTTGTGATCTAAGCGTGAGCTTGCGCTCGAAAAGTGAAGGTTTGCATATAATATGTAGGCCACGTATATATGTACGTGGTAGAAGGAAAAGAAATGCATAAAAGGATTATGAAGCTTCTTTAGAGAAAGCCAGCTTCTAGGAACAGATAGTGCAGACTCCCTCAGTTAACATATTATACCTGTCAAAAGTGGTTCATTAGGTTTATTTGTCCTATCCTTCCTACAGTGTCTTACGATGGTTCAGTGTAAATAAAGCTTCTTTCCATACTAGCGGCTAGGGTAGGTCTTTCATTTCTGCTTTTTGTTAGAGAATTTGAACATTTTCATTTTTTTCTGAAATGTCTATGCAGAACAAGGAGGGAAAACAAAACAATTTCTTCCTTAGATTGTCCTGGTCGGTTAAGCAAGGGTAGAAGACAAGTGCGAATAAAAGCTTCAAGGGCCCTTTTGGACAAAGGCATTGGAGCTCACTCCATGGCATTCCAGTTGGTTATTGGATCACTCTTGGTTGGATACTCTGAAGCTGGCTACTTATTTTTTCTCATTATTTTTGTAATCTTGGTTGTATTTTGAAACCTAGGATATCTAGCGGAAACAATGAGCATTTTGTAGCCACAGCTATGGTAACTACTTCTGAAATGAAATTGATAAACAAAGACTTGGCAACCTTTTAAACTGTGTAATATAAGGATTTTTTTTCTTTTTCCTATTTTTAATTAATTTAAAGGAAATTTTAGATGTCTGAATTCTTCAGTACTCTTTAAATGAAAATGGCAAGTTCTTGGAAGGCACTCTTTAAATGAAAATGGCAAGTTCTTAACTCTCTCTTGGAAGGTATTATCTTTGAAGCTCTTTATAGAGCTAACCTTTAGGAGGTAAGTGTACTGTAATATACTTTTCTTTAGATTGGCCTCATAATCTAAAGTAAAGCTGATAATTTTTTTTCATCTTATCTTTATCTCCTTTCCCTGAAGAATAATCTTTATTTTATTTCCTGTAGCTTGTTTGGTGGACATGGATATCTAGTCTTCTCTTGTCTTACCAACAAATCTTATTGAGATTGACTCTAACCATCTGTACTTATTATAGTGTAGTATAAATAGCTGTGTAATGCACTAATAGGTGGCAGCACTAACAGAAACTGCCTGGGCTGTTTTGCTTTACAAACAGAAAGAGATGATGTCTGGAGCTATAGGGTGTATTAGAGAGATCAAATATAGAAATTGGTGAAATGAGTGGAAATAGAATATCAATTTACACAAACATTATCAATTCTTTTCTTTTTTTTCCCCCTTCCTCAATCTCTGTTATATCATAACCATTGAAGCATTTGAAATAACTAGCTACAGAAAGAAAAAGTAATAGTGAGAATTAATTTGTTTTCAGGTCTTGGCCAGTTTTCTAACTTAACTGTTTCCTTTAAATAGGCAATTAAATTTAATAGCTTTTTTCTTTTTTTTTTTTTTTTTTTTTTTCCCCCAAGAGGTGCTGAATACCCACAATTTCCATTCACAAAATAAGGAAGGAAATCTCTGAACAGTTGGCTATTTTTTGGCACCCAACTTAAGAACCATTCCTAAGCTTGGGGAAATTTCAAGCATAAGGGTGCTTTTATTCTAACTAAGGGGTTTATGTGTTTTTCCTATCAGTATGTGAAAGGCAATTGCTAGTAAAACAGCTTCACCTTTGCTTTATGGATATTTTTCTAGCATGGACCTTTCACAGAACTGTGCCATTGAATTTACAACAATGTTTTGTTACTGTATATAGGTTTTTAAATGAACATACCTGAATTAATTAAACTTTGATGAACAGCTTTTTAAAATCAGTATTTGTTGTTTCACTTTGGCTATGCTGTGTGTTAAAATCTTATTTGCCTGGGACTCAAATATTATGAAGGTAATGCTAGTAACCAACGTACTACATGTTATTAAATGTTTGATTTGTTTAATTCTTGTTGTTTTCATATTTCTTGAACTTTAATTGCAGAAAGAGATATTTGTGGCTAGTAAAATCAGTGCTTCACTCAGCATCCATACCTAGTTTGAATGACCTTTAATTAAATGGCCTTGTTAGTTTTTTTGATTAGTTTTACTATTGTTTTCCCATTTCATTTCATTCATCTCATTTCTTGCTGATAGATTACAGTACTGAGGATTACTATAGGAACTAATCATTTACCTAAGAAATATTGCACAGTTTGGGGGGGAAAAAGCTGGGATGGGAGGCAAGGAGAGTTGCCAGGAAATTCTAACCCATTAGACCCATGACGAAGCTTAAATATTTCAATGAAGATGTGATTTTGCTGCTACCTTGTCATCTTGACATTCAGCTACTTTAAGGGGATACAAAAAAAGAATAGATTTAAAAGGTGCAAATCATCCAAACTGTGGTATTAACCACTTCCAAAGAGTGTGCCCTTGATGCATTGCTATTAAAGGCTATCCAATGCTTGACATTTTTCTGGAGAATCATAGAATCATTATGATTGGAAAAGACCTTCAAACTGAGTCCAACCACGAGCCCATCAACACCAGGCCTGTTAAGCCATGTCCCTAAGCGCCTCATCTACATGTTTGCACCACTTCCTTGGGAAGTCTGTTCCGATGCTTGACTGCACTTTCCATGTAGAAAGTATTCCTAATATCTAACTTCAACCTCCCCCAATATTCTCGTGAACTTTTTTTTTCTTTTCTTCTTTTTTGAGACATGTGTAACCATCGAGGCGAAGGAGACTGGTCAGTTGTCAGCTTGTTCAGTATCTCTCTAATAAAGTCTGCAAGCGGTCACAAGTTTTATGTACGGACTTTGGTCAGATTTGGGAGCTTTATGTGAAAATCGGGGAGGTCTTCATATTCATGAAATTTGAGGCTAAAAGGGACTGTTGTATTTAATAATTTGTTTGACTGTAGGTCTTTAACTTTTGTTCTGGCGGTTCTATCCTTATCCTGATTATATTACACCCAAAAATACTAGTTGGGCAAAAACATTTGAGGTTTCAGAAGCCTGAATTGCTTGCCACAGGCATAGATTAAGAAAATTTGGTCTCTGAGGGCTGCTATGTCAGTGAATTAATTAGGTGAGATTCCCAGATGCTTTAGGCAGCAAATCTGTGCTGTTTTGCAGCAGAATAAGGAAGAACACCATGTGAGTTCATGTCAATCAGATCTGGAGGTTTTCCTGCTTTAGCTCAAGTACGTCAATGATTAGGATTGGTGCTTGATTAATCTTTCTCATACTAATTTGCCATTTAAAAGGATTTTTCCCCACCCCTACATGCCACTCTGTCTTGTGTGTTCTGTCAGTCACTTCAACAACAAAATAACAAGAAGTTTTGGAATGCTAACCAATTCAAATCCTAACCTGGATATCGAAATGGCTTCTGGATTTCTGTAAAGGAATTCCCTGAGATAGAAAAATCTGATTATAACAGTTGTCCTAATCCAGAACACAAGTGTCTTAAACACACTAAGGATCAGGAAGGCAATCTTGTTTTTAATGCCCAGGAGGGAAAGGTTTGGCCAGGAAAAGCTGGCTTCATGCGGCCCAAAGCCAGTGAAGGGCCGTCGGGTTGCCCAGGGCGCTGCAGGCAGTGTGCAGTATTTCTCTAGTGCACTGGATTAGATCATTATTTTTATGTCTGTTTTCCAAATCTGAGTAAACCCAGCACTTCCCTTTTAAACTGTTATACTGTTTTCTTTTTTTCTATCAGTGTGCTTATTTTCAAGTTGAATAATTGCAACTTGATGCAGGTGTTCTTGACTGGCAGCTGTAAAGTTCTGTTTTGCTCAGCTCTGATACTTGGGGAATGCATGGGCAGAATTGATTTGCACCAGTAAGAATATGCAAGTTGTTTGGAGTATGAATATGCAGAGATGCTAGAAAAACAGGCATTTAGGCTTTACTTATTAGTATAAATCAGTTCCACCTGTCATGTGACATTCCCACACTCTTCAGAAGAAAATATCCTCTCAAATAATGCATGGCGGGATGGCCAACACACCTTGGAGTTGCAGAAATACCTTAGTGAAGCTAAGGGTTGTAACTCGAAGGACCACAGAATTTTGCTTTGTCTCTTGCTGCAGCCCCATAAAGAGGGAGAAGGGACAGGCAGTTAAATTCAGCTGTAGTTTCGCACTGCAGAATAAGGTAATGTAGATGTACAAGACGTTTAAACATCTTGAAGTTCTTCACTAGAATGGACGCCTGTCTCTCCATTAGGCTGATTCTGCACAGCCTTCATTTTCAGGGACCTTCCTGCTCTGCTCAGACAACAGCTAGCGTTCGCTTCCATCTTCATTTCCTTTTGTATACACGCTGTGTATTTGTATTTGTTGCCTGTTTCTGTGTCTAAATGTGGCTTAATACTTATGGGATATGAAGTTCTCTTTTTTTGCTCCAGCAAATTTCTAGATTTGGTTTGTGGGATGGCTTCTGTAACTCTAAGACATGAGTAACATTCTTTTTCTGCAGAAGATATTTTAAGTACCAGTATTGTGGAATATTTGATGTTCATCACAGTGAAAATTTAAACTCTGTATATCTTAAAATAATTCTGAATGCATGCCAGGTGTTTGTATAAGCACTCACACAGGCACTGTATCCCAATCAATAACAATTTAAAGGAATTTTATTCTGTATCTCTCTTGCTGGGAGAACAAAGTATATCACTCAGAATGTTGCAAGGATTTCACAGCTCTAACCTACTGTCTGATAAACTTATCTTACTGTCAGATTTTAATGTCTCATTGATTGCAGAGTATTTTGGGACAAGGATTAACAACATTTATATAGTTCAGAATAAAATGGAAAAAGGAAATTTGTATCTCAAATATGCAAGGTAGGGCTACAAAGTTTTGGTTCAGTGATCAGAAGAAATACCCAAGCTTTTAGCACATCTTTAAGTATAAGAAAGCATGTGATAGGCATGACTACAAAAGGCTAAAGATTTATAAAAACGTGTTAGTGTTGAACAACTTTATGTAGAAAATGTAGTAGAACTTATCAAAAATAGATAATGTGAAGCAAAAGGATTATTTGTTTTGTTTTTAACTCTTACCTATAGAACAGATAGTCTTTCAGTTTGAAAGGTTCTGACTCCCTCACTTTGAAAATGTTTGGGAAGAATTGGGCTATGGTTTCTAAATCCATTTTGAATGTCATTGGATTGTTCACCAGTGTGGCTGTTAGTTTTATTCCTCAATTTACTGCCAACATAAAGCAAAAACAATACTGAAAAGGTTTAGTATATTAATAATACCTGCATAGTAATAAGCTACTTTTCTGCCTTTTTTCTACTTTTAAATCTTTATTCTTATGCAGATAAAGGAAAATAATTTACCTATTTTTTTGCATTCAAACAGATAGTATTCTAATTTGCTTTCATTATTTTTTTTGTGACTAAATATACCGGTTGCAGCTAAAATTTTTGCAGTTGTACAAGTATGTATATTCCTTATACAATTGTTTTAAAATGTGTTCATCCTTTTATTTAGATAAAACAAAAATAAACTTGAAAACCAAATAAATGTATTTTCTTTGACAGCTGTATTTTTTCAGTCGCTTAAGTAGCTCAAGCCAAACAGCTTGCTCGTTAGATGTAGAAACCTGTCAAAAGTAATCAAGCACAGAGATAAAACAAAAGACAGTGTGCTACTATTTATGCTTGTCATGTATCATAGAAATACTTTAAAAAAACCAGAATGTTGAATTAATTATTATCACAAAGTTTTTTTTTTTTTTTTTAAAAAAAAAGCCTTGGTGATTGTGGTCAGTTGATCCTGGAGTAGGAATTTGTAGTAGGAATTGGTTCAAGCAATGTATTTTTAAAGATTTTGCCAGAAAGTGAAACACTTCTGATGAAAATGGTGGTGGTAGTGATTGTTTTTATTCTCTTTTTTTTTTCCTCCCAACTTAACCAGACCCTCAGTGTGTATTTTTTGAGATAAAGTGTCTTACACTGAAGACGAGCTAGGCTGTGTATGCTTTCATGGTCTTATTGAGGTCTTCCAGAATATGTTCATTGATATATGTAGAAAGTGGTGCAAATCTTTAGTTATGCTGGTCTACTTCTGCCAAATCAACGTTTGACCAAAAAGCTTACAAAGCAGACTTGTGAGTGTGCTCTGCTTTTAAAAAAGGGAAGGAAAGAAAACCTGAACTGGAGAACAGACTAAGTCACCCATGCAGTGATATTTCTTTTCATTAGGAGATCCTAAATAGTAAAATAAAATAGAATACAAAAGAAGTATTCAGTGTATGAGATAAAGAAATAATGAGTTTAAGTTACTGTAACTGGTCGGGGATTTTGTTTTTAAATGAACAAAGCGTTCACTCGTTTCTGTTTATTTTTTTTTACCCCCGTTTGTGAGGGAAGGCTAGAAAACAGTCCTTCATTTTCCCTATCCAAGCCAAAATATTTGTTTTGCCCAGCTTGTCTGTGCTAGTTCCCATTCGTGTGTTTATGGTCTGCCTTTCACTTGCTGCATGGCCTCACGGAGCTGCGGACGGATGCGTCTCCAGCGGATTGCGGATGCCGTGATGCCCTCCGCTGCCTCCTCCAGCTGAACCTCATAGCACTGTGCAAACCGGAGGGCAGAGATGCAGCCAAACGGGAGGGTGGCAATTAGCAGGTAGAAAAGAAAAAACACAAGCATGAAAAGTGCTGGAATGAGTAGGGAGGTAATACTCTGGGTCTGGATATCCTGACTGAATCAGGGTACCCATATACTTATCTATATAGATAAGTATACCATTGAAAGCTAAAGTTGAAAGAGCTATTTTGTTGCAGTATTAAAGCATCTACTTCATGGATTAATTCTATGGGGAAATTATTCAAGTTTATAGCAAAGTTAAGTAGTAGGATGAATTTGCCTACTATTTGTTGCTTTTACAAAATTTTATTTATTTTTAATCTGATACTGGACTAGATAATCTGTTATAGGAAATCTTCGTTTCAGAATTTTGGCTGCAAATGTGTAGGCGGTCCTCTGAATTGGTTTGAGAAGTATGTGTTGTTTCTCTGTGTCTGACATTTCGCATGAATGAACTGTGCTATATTAGGAAACTAGGGACCAAGAGTCAAGTTAGATTCTGGTTTAAGAAAGACAGTATAATTCAAAAAGAAATCCATAGTCTATATTTTATCCTTACAGTGATACATCCTGCTTATATTGCTTGCTATGGGAGTCTAGAAGTTTTGCTACACCTGTCTGAACTTGATTTTCTTACAAGGTTACCGGGTCACTCAATGTTTCCAACACTTGTATTTTTTTCTCATCCTGTGGAAAGCATGCCCCATTTGCCTCCTCTGCTTAGGCAAATATAAACACACGGAGACTACATATTGTATTTATTTTAAGTTACTCTCTAAAAACATGTTAATGTCACTTTCCTTCAATCAAGTTCACCAGAAAAGTAGAAAAGAAGAAATGAAAGTTAAAATTATATTGCCACTATTTTAACTGTGGAGATTTGCAGAGATCTAGGTTTTTCTAAGACGATGCCTTTTGGATGTAGGTAACTGATAGATGTCCCTGTTGATTTAGCTGCTGTACAGGCTAAAGTCCCTGATCATTCCTGTGAACGTTCTTGTGAGTGAAACACCGTCATGTTTAGCACCACTCGAGATGTCTTGCAGCCACAAAAAGCATCCCTCATTTGTGGACGTAGTACTCAGAGTTCTGCTAACAGTGGGGCCATTGTGATTGCTTGTGATCAGAGGCCAGGATGCTCTTTAATATAATGGGGTGGCAGCAGTTAAAAATACAGAGTTCACTTGGGATCTGGCCTGGGTAATCTGCATATAATCCTGAGCAGAAATGCCCAGTTACGGGCTGGGTGACAGTGTCTGTTTCCAGCTAGATCTGAAACTGTTCTGTTGACTTGAGTGGCAGTAGTGTGGCTCAGAAAAGAGAACTCTGCTACTTTGCAGAGATTAATTGTAGCACCAGTTCCTTTGACAGTCTAGTTCACAATTTAGTATAATGCCAAAATTGTCAAGCTACTCCAAATGAATCACTGTAATGACTTGAATCAATTTTTGGGGTACTTTTTTTTTCTCTAGAAAACATTAATATCACTACTTTTCTGGACCAATGAAGCTTGCAACTTTTAAAATTTAATTTTCTTATTACTATGCAACGGAAGTACATGAAATGTAGAGCTTGTGGATCTGTGTTGGAGCAAATAACATGAATACCTGAGGATATGGTTACAGCAACTGAGAAGGAAAAATCCTGTGTCTAGAAACTTGTAGTGTTTTTTTTTTTTTCTGACACTTATACTGAATAACCACTAGGCTTTTCAGTATTTTAAGTTTTATTCAAGAGAAATACAAATCAATAAGCCAAAGTATATGGTTTTCAGTTGTTTATGTAATTCATCTTATTTGGAACTTTCTTTTATTTAACAGTAAAGCTGAAAGGAAGATTATTTTCAAATATAAGCCCCATCTTTATATAATAGCTTTTTGCTAAAAAATCGGTGATATTTTCTTTATGTATGTTTTTTTGAAAGACTGATAATGTCTTTTAAACGTTTTTGATTTATTATTTTCTTGGAAGTAACTTTTTATTTGGGAATACTTTCCCAAATAAACAGAGATTCATATAAATACAGAAATTCAATAAACACAGAAATCGACATTCCAGGGAATTTGGCACACTGACTTGCAGGGCATGGGCTTTACTCGCTTTCCTTATTTGTAACCTTGCTTCAGAAGTTGTTTCTCAAAAGAATGTATTTATGGATTGTATAATTTTCATGATATCATTTATTGAACTGAAGAATAAGTAATAACTTATTTAGTCCAGCAGAGATCAAGAGCCTAACCTAAATTTGCTATCATAGGGGAACGTTTACTGTACGAGGTGTGGAATGACTATCATGAAAGACTTTGGACCAAGTGATTTCAGCAGGCAAATTCCATAGCTGCTACTGTGAAGTAATCATTCCCATCTAGGTTTGCATGTATGGGATCTTTGTCTCCCCTGGGAAATCTTTATTCTCCATTTTATTAAAAGGATCAATGATGACTTCCAAAGCTGATGACTGTGCAGAGAAATCCAGGAATCCATTAGTAGCCATTTGTCATAAATACCACCAGAAAGCACCAGTGCAAAAGACTGAGAGATGAATTCTGCATTTCTGGCCTTTTGCTGAATTTCCCTGGACATATATCAACTTTCCACTGATGCAAGTAGGTGACAGACTTTCCTTGACTGCTGAAGAGCATGCTACAGATACAGAAGTAATGTACGAGACTGACCACGTGAAGTTCAAATTGTGGATTTAAAGGCAATGCACCTCTTTGAACCAGCAGTGTTTTAAAGAAGGCCTTCCATTCAGGGAGAAAGATTTGAAAGGTCAGAATCAGAGGCATAGAGGAATATTTGGGATCATGAATTGTTTTCGTAAAATATTCTTCTGGATGGCTTTCAGCATTTGACAGAGAAAGATGAAACAAAATGACATCAAGGAACTATTTTGGTGACATGGTTGATGACTGCCATTTGCAAGATGTGAGGGGAGAGCTGAACTGCACTGTAATTATAGAATCATGGTTTCTAAAACAGCTCTGTGAGGAAGTGTCATGGTAAGAACAAGAAGCAGAAGAGAGATTTACTCAAATGAAAATTGCTTGAAAGAGGCATCTTCGCATGAATCACATTCACTCAGAGCACAGACTGCTCTTGTGCCAATCCAAAAGCTGCACTCCCACAAAATCAAAGCTTCACAGAATGCTTGAGGTTGGAAGGAATCTCTGGAGATCATCTAGTTCAGCAGCCCTGTGCAAGCAGGGTCACCTAGA
>NW_010578822.1:0-17192 GCF_000705375.1 Tinamus guttatus | reverse complement strand
GAATTCAGATATTTTGTTGAAGTCCCGAACTATCTGCTGAATCAACTTGTGATTACAAAATTGCTATCAAGTGATGTGTCTCTATGAACATTAGTATTAAATAAGTAGGGATGGGAAGTAAATCACAGTGCTTTAGCTATTCCTTCTCATCTCTCCCTACAGGGAGACTTCAGGTATGTCTACATATGATAATTTTATGTTGTCTGAAGATGTGTTATGAATGGATTAATTCCATTACTGCTTACTGAAGCAGTAATAAGAATACAGAAGTAGTCGAGCAGTAGTAATGCACAGCTGTACCCAAGCAAAATTGTGCTGTTTCCCAGCAACGTCTCCAGAAAGCCCTACATGTTCACACCTGTGGTGTTTTCAGAAGCTGAGCTTGGAGCCCAGAGATGATCCGGGTATCTCCATGTGGTACTTTTCATGAGATGTGTGCTCGTACAGCCAAGTACTTAAGTGCCTCTCTATGGAGTAGCTTAATACAATTATCACTTTTACTAGCTCCAGTTGAGAAGTTATTGCAGAACAGTTCGTATGCTTGCGTGTACGCAGTAGTTACTTTACTGAACTTACTTTTAAACAACAGCGACTGAAAATGTGAAATGTGAACTGAAAACGTGTTGTGACTACTTTACTGAACTTACTTTTAAACAACAGTGACTGAAAATGTGTTGTGACTGGTAGGATACTTACTATTTTACTTCATCACATGCCTTCTGGGGGTAAGGTGAGGAAGACGTTCAATGACAATGTTATGAAAGTAGGTTACTGATATGTGGTGACTTTGAGGCAACTGAAGATGAGCACCCTTTCCAAAGGATTTAAAATATATTTAGCTTATAAATTTTTAAACCAGAGCCTTCAAAAATTATTTCAACCATTGATGTGCTTAATTTACAGAGTTGGTACCTGAATTTTAATTCAAACAAAGATGGAGTATTTTTGAAACAAGATACTCAATTTGTAAGCTTCAGAATTTTGCTTTCTCTTTCAAGAATCTCTTAGAGCTGTCCAAATGCTTACAGCTATCAGAGAAGAAACCCCAGAAAACCAGTGGCTCTATTTTCAAATATTCTTTGTAAATCAGCTATTCAGCTATAGCATTTCTGGTACATGAGACTGAATTTAGGACCCTAACTCCCCTTCTACCAGCTATCTGTTTGGAGTAAAAGGTATTTCGGATTCCTTTTGTCAGAGCAACCGAAATGGGTATGAGAGAAAGGAGAGGGTCCTGATCTGCAGAAGAACATCTTGAGATGTTCTTTCAGCTACAGTTTTGTCTCTGCTATTAACTGAAAGACTTAGAGGAAAGAGAAGAATTAAGTTGAGAGGAAGAAAGGAGACCTAGAGTTTGCACATTGAAAATATTAGATCATAGAAGGATTTTTTTTTTCCCCTGTTTGTTTCTGACAGTGACTGTGGAAAAGAGGACTTCAAACAAACAGAATTGAAAGCATTCTTTGAGATGATTTATAGGACTTTTGCTATGTATGAGCATAGTATTTAATTTGCCTGTTCAGCAGCAATATTACACAAGCCTGTTCCTGTCAATGTGCTCTTTCAAGGTTCTTGGAGATAAAGCAGCCTCTGGGAAGTAGAGATATGTGTTCCAATAGAACTTCTAGAAGTGTAATTTAATTTATTTTGGACTTTTTTTACTGTATAGACAGATTAGAAGCTTGACTCCAAAGTACTGAAATAAGATCATACTCAAATGAGAGCCTGTGATTGATGCTGGATATTGTCATCACTGTTCCATGATAGTTTTCTGATTATGAGAGTGTTTGAGACAAGTGTCTTCAAATATGCATATTATAAGCATGTTTAAATAGATATTAGAATAGGAGTTACTAGTTAATATTGCAGTAATGCTTCTGGTTTGTTAAATATGTGCCTGTACAGCTGATTCCCTGGTCTCCCTCTCCTTCTCCCTGATTTCCCTGTCCTCCTTTCATTTCTATCTTTTTCTTTATTTTATTCTGCTACTAACTGACACCGGAGAACTTGGCAAGATGTTTATCTTTTTAATCCTGTCAGGGTTTTTTTTTTTTTTTTTGTAGAAGAGAAATTCTTCTAAAAGTTTCCTCCTTACCCTATAATGATCGACGTTTTCCCATGTAATCTGAGTTGCAGTTAGAAACAAGTATTGTTATGAAAAGGCACTGAATTTAATAGATTATATGACTTGCTTAAGGAGCAAATACGCTATCAGTACATAATCTGCCAAAAATATAAATATCTATATCTGTATCCAAATAGATAAATCCAAATGCCTAGGGTTCCTTGTTAAGAGCTCTTTTTTGTATGAGCTTTATAGAATTTTTATTATACAGAATGTATATTTTTTCCCCATCATAATCATAAAGAAAGCAGTCCAGGCAGAGGTAAATTGCTGACATTGTTGCTCTGGAACTCTGAAACCACCAAGTTCTGTAGCTGACCATGTGGATTTTGATGAGTGACTGTTACTACCTGTGCCTTAATTCAGAAGGTGTGCAAAGGCCGGGCTGCCGTCCCTAGCCCTGATGCCCTGGTCTGGTATCTTTGAACATTATTACAGCTGCAAATAGTAAGGAGTCTTCACCGAGATTTGAAACTTGCTGCAGAGTAATTTGACCACTGTTGCTGTATTTTCCACCTTTGTATTTTTTATTCTTGTTCTTGATCCAAATATCAAGTAGCTCTCAGAACTTCTATGCTAGGATGAAAAGCAGAGTTCTACCACGTGTCAAGAGGAGCAGTTTTGTTTTGTTGGAGTTTTTTTTTTAACAAACTTCATAGGAGAAATGTAAGCGGGGGAAAAAAAATGATATGTTATTTTCTGCCTCCTATCACCCCTCTTTCTAATCTCCACAAAATCTACTGTTGTCATTGGTTTTGTCTTTGCTGTTGAAATACAAATTCCCAGAACATAAGAAAGCTAACATAAGAACCAGGTCATGAGAAGTTCTGATAAATAATTGTTTTTAAAGACATCAGCAATGATATCTTGTGGTTTCTCATAGCAGTCACATCCATCACCCCCAAAATCAGGTACCTAGTAGTAAAAAAACTTGGGAAAAAATACCTACTTTGTACACTTCATATATCTCTAAGTATTCATTTTTATACTAAAATTATTATTGGTCAAGAAATAAACTCTAAGCTTCATGGATTGTGTTGGACTGGTGATCATGGCAAAGTATTTATTATGGTTCCGTTTCATCATCAAAAATTCCTTTTCAATTATTTCCCTTACTGATATCTATCATTAGTTTTCCACAGCTTTCCATTTGTGGATGTTACCTTCATCAGACAAAAACAAACAAACAAAACCCTAGTGTAAGGCTTTAGACTAGACATGTAAATGGATTTTCTTAAGAATGATAGAGAATGTTAATCAGATGTTGCCATATTACCAGTGAAGATATTGGTTCCTCTCAATTAGAAAAATATAATCATTTAAAATACCTCAAAAATTCTTTCAAGGGAAAAAAAAAAACCCCAAAATGTTAATGGCTTTATTTAGAACAAGTATTTAAAAGCCGATTTCTGGCAGAGCTTAAATTCCTGTAGCTATATATCATTTGTTTCTTGTTTGGAGTTGCTTAATGTTGTAGCCAATACTAATAAATGAGTTTAAAAAGCCACATCTTTTAAAATAAATAAATAATGCATGCGTCAAAAGCATTTGCTCAGCAATAGCTGAGTTAGGAAGGGATCAGAAAACTTGCTCATTAACCTAGATAAAGTAAAATTGGGTCTTAGTGTGAATATGTATTATGAATATGCAGTTAAACAAGGAAGGACTAATTAGAAGATGTGAAGTTGAAGATGAGATAGAACTTTCTGAAATCCACTTTTCGAAATTTAGAAGCCTGCCATTTTCCTGTAGGCTCCTTTGGTTTTTGATCGAGATGGCTAATTTAAATGGTTTTAGATGATAAATGTATAGATGAGACATCTAACTTTTAAATTGCTGAAATATGATGCAGTTATTCTGCATTAGACTAATTAATGTAATAGACCATGAGCCAAACTGTAGGTATTTTGATACAAGTGGATATAATGGCATTACATTTTTCTTCAACATATTCAGTCTGTAATATAGAACCTGTATGTTAAAGAATCTGCTGTACTTTTTTTTTCTGTGAAGCATTACACTCTATAATTTTTTAGCCTTGAAACATATAGCTATTACATAGTTAGCTGATAATTTTCCTAAAAATTTGTACTGAAAATGTGTACTCCAAATGTATGCTGAAGCCTGAAGATAAATATTTCATCTTAACTTTCTCCCCAAGAAAATAAGATATTTCCTTCAGGAACTTTTTAGTGTTTTTATTTATTTATTTATTTGTATTTATTTGTTTTTTTTTCTTTAATTTGGGGTTTGTTCATGAATAAAAGTAGATACCATTTTAAGTTCACAGTTATACTAGAGAAGATACAACCTATACTTATAATTACCTTTCAGACTTTTTAGACATGTAAGTGGTTGTCAGATTAGCTTGTTTAAGTGTGAAATGTTGCTGCCTATTTTCCATATTACAAAGCTTTGAAAAGAAGATGGCCTGAAAGCTCTGGAAATCCTCGCAATGCATCAGGGGGCTTTAGGTTGAGTCTTGAAGAAAGAAATATTTAATTGTGCAGTATAGACTTTGTGCAGGACAGTGCTCTCAGTGAATATTATTGTCTCAAAATACATTCTTTCTCACTATCCAATATAGTACCATACTTTCTCTGAAGAAGATTTAGGCATGTATATTTATCAAGAATACTGTGTTTCTGCAGACTCCTGCAATCTGCAGACCAGGTGTTGCTTTCTTCAGGGAGATACATGAGGAGCTTTCTCAAAAATAAAATTGTGAAAATTGATGAAAGGTAAAAAATGAAAATAAGGAATGAAGCAAATGTGTAACAGAGATGCCGTAGTTTATCACGGAATGCATTGTATGGTTTTGTGAAACTGCTACTTTGCATGAAAAGAAAAATTTGGACCCTGCAAGCCTTACAGTGTGACTAAGTATTTTCAAGCCCAAAGAAAAGGGATCATGGCACAGTGGGGAAGATGAATTGATTGCATTCAGTTACCTGTGCAGGAATAAACTTGGATCTTAATCCAGTATGCCCCAAAACATTGACAAGATGGATGTGAGAAATATCTTCAATACAGCTTTTTTATGAACAGCTTGCTGCTTTTCTTTCTTTTTTTCTTTTGGCCTACATATCCTTAGCCTGAGAGGCAATGTGAGTTCAAAAGAAAAGATATTAGAAATGTAGGAACCTTCCTCAGGGACCTCAATGCAGATGAGGACATGAGGCCATAAAATATTTTGGTGGCTCATCAACATCTGAAATGTCTCAACTAAAGGCGCTATTTCTCCTTCACATGGAAGAAAAGAGGCAGCTGATCTCTCTTCTTTAAAGAATCAGTTTGTCCTACAGAGCTCAGGAACTGTGTCTTTTTATTTTTTTTCTCTTTCTTCCTCTTGCAAAGATATTGTTGTCCACAGCAGCTAAATATTCCCTAAACCCTTTTAAAGTATTTGTTCTGAAGAGTCCTAGCAAACAATTTGATTCAGAATGTTCCTATCCTCTAATACTAACCTGGAAAAGAAAGTTTGGTTTCTTCATGCTTCCTCTGGGTCTGTATACTGAACAGTTAGTAACTGCCTTGATAACTTGCTCCTGTGTTGGGTTCTCACTAGTTTTGGGGGAAAAATTAGATCTAGTATCTTCATTAGGGCTTAGCATGTCTTTAGAACCGAGAGTTTGTTAGGATTATTCTGCTGCTTTTGAAAAAGAAAAGGAAGAAGGGTGGGAGCAGGGGGCTGGGTGGGAAGCACTGGTACTAGAGTAAATGGAACCGATCAGGAAACCAGTTCCACTGTTCCACATTTGAGCAGCTTCTCCACTGACAAGCACTTAGGTAGGTCTTTATGTTAGATAACAGGGTGAAGGGACCCTGGACAGACATTTTAGAAGACATTAAAGTGTGGGTTCTTCCCTGTTCCTCTTTGGTAGCTAATATTGTCAGGTGCCTGGCTACTAGTCTTGTTGGCCTATTGTAAAGCTATGTCCTGAAAAGGGAAGTTCTTAGAAAGTTTTATATTTAAAATCACTTCCAAATGACTGCCCATTCACCCTCCTCGTACATGGTATCAAAACTGCCAAAGACACAAATGCAAAGGGTGCAAAGACCGTAATGCTGCATCACAAGCATGCAAAGGTACTTCAGAGTAGCAGCAAATACTACAAACTTTCAGCATTGCATCAGTTCTTTCCTTCGCAGCCATCTAAATAACTGAATATGTAGTCAAAGTAATATAAGGCAAAAGATGCTACTCATCTCCAAAATAGTTAAAATGTCTGTGACTAAAGAAAAGGAGAATTAGTTCATTGCTTCATCTGCAATTCCCCAATTCCTCTGCTGAAGTATGTTTAGAAAGCCTTTGTAATTTTGACACTATGCAGGCTGTTTTGAAATCTTTGCCTCAGGTGTAATGATATGTCTTGTTAGGCATAAGTCACAGCAAATCTCACTTCTTCACATTTTCATAAGTTTCACATAGACACCCCTGTACTTGGCTATGTTATGCAAAATAAAATAAGTAGATATTTACATTTTTTACTTTAGTTGGCAGGCAGTTATTGGAGGGTAACAGATCCCACATTTGGTCTTTTCAGAAGCTCAGGCAGCTGCCTCTGTGCATGTACTTCGTGTGTGCAGCAGAACTGGCAGCGTGCTGGGTGTTTGCATCAGGATACTTTTATTAGATAGGGCAATAACGGGGGGCAGGATTGCCTAGAATCTCCCTCAGAACGACACTGTCAGTGTCGTTTACTGAAAATGTAGACCCTGGCTGCCAACTCCTCAAGTAATGAGTCCTTTAAAATTTTCCTGTATTGTACCTCTTCATACAACAAAGCCTGTCTGCCACGGGGCAATCTACCAAACTAATTGACTTCACAAGAACATGGTAATAGCTTCTGGGTTTGATGAGAAGTGTGCAATTAATGCCTGCATATACATATATATATGCACATATGTATAGTATATGATCCAGATTGCAAAGGATTGAATATGAAGTATTTGTTCACAGAACTGTATCAAGAAATGTTCTCAAACAGTCTCATGAATCAAATTCTGTAGGCTTACAGGCATGTAGTGGCAACACTCTACTTTCAAGTGGTAGTTGTCACTTATTCTCATCGCTGTGGCAATCTTGCAACTCCTTTTGAGATTTTGGGTTTTTTTTAATTATCTGATTTTATTCTCTAATTTTCCTGTGTCCTGTGAAATGGATCAGCATGTCGTTTCTTTTCTCCAAGACTGTAGGCTTTCCTCATGTACCTTTTTTCTTTTTCTTTTTTCTTTTTTTTTTTCCCTGTAGATTTTTTTTTGCCCTATTTTTTTTACCTTCTCAACTGCCTTAAATCTGGCTGAAGTCTGAAACCAGTCTCAGTGATTTGGTAGATATTCAAAGGTTGGTGTCCAAAAATTGTTGGAGATATGCCTAGAGAACAGCTCCTGCTGGGTGTTAGTATGTGCATGGGGGTGTCCTGAAGAACTGAAACAGTAATTGCAATGTGTGTCTACTGTCTCTTAATTATCCTGATGCTCATGAGCGTTCTTGTTCTTCACTCGGCGTGTGGTCAAAGATGGAACTGGCCACCAGAGGGCAAACCACACACACACGCACTCCTCCTCCTACATAGTCATTAAAATCAGCTATAATTGTTCATGTGAACATAATTTGTTTTGTTTCTCTGCAGCCGTTGTTAATATTTTTGTCAAGAAAACATTATTTTTCACTGAGGAAGTTGCGTGGCCTTGGTTCATCATGTGATAGCAATAGTTTAAAAGAACCACTCTGAAATAGCATGTAACTGTTCACTGGAAACTGTTTAAACTGCAGATTTAGCTATATATCTCACCGCTTGCTGGATTTTGGTGGCATCTGTAAGTAGAAGGTAGTCTGCAAGTCTCCTACCTCTCCTCACAATCCGAGCAGATATTGCTATGGAGGTATTGGAGAGGATATTCTGTATACAACAAGCAGTTTTTAGTAGCATTAAGACTAGAAAAAAATATCCTGAAGTCCTGCTACTGCAAGGACCCGCTACTGCAAGTGTTCAAAGTGAAATTCCTGTATGCTTGGAATGAGATAGAATGTTAGCAGTCTGTAATTCAAAATACCTACAGGAGTTACAGGAATTTTCCTCAAACTTCTACAAAAACTTGCAGTTCACATTCATTCTAGATCAAACCAATATTCTAGACAAAATTTAGGAAAGTTAAAATTAGGACATATATTAAATTTGTTTTCAACTTATTTATGAAAGATGAATATATTTCCATGTTACATATTTTTCCATAGAAGTAGAAATAGACAGCAAATATTTCTTTAAATAATGATCTACAAAATTTCAATCTCTGAAGTATGAACAAAACTCCAGTCTGAAATAATCTCTATTAAATGAGAACTTCAAGTTTTGATTAGTCAAGGGATTGTAATACATCTCTATATTAGTATTTGCTTCTGTTGGAGAACTAGTTATTTTTTGGAGTAATTGACTATCTTTCATCTTTGCAGATACACGTAGACTTCTGATTTTGGTTTTAAGCTATTGAAAGAAATTACAGGCAACTAACAGCCTACTGTGGTATATTCCAATGGAATAGGGGTTAATTTGGTTTTCTTTTAAAGAGTCTTTACTATTTAACATACAATCTTGTGGCTGTCAAGTCAAATGATATGTGTAATAAAACGTCTTTCTTGTTGGGATGTAATGTCATAATGACAGACTACTTCCCCTATTTCCAGTAGAAATTCGGTGTCAGTTTACACAGAGATTTTTAAAATGAGTGCAGTGTTTATTGATACTGGCCACAGGCTGGTGATGTTTCTGTTTGAATTCAGGCTTCTTGTACATTGATACATTGATAATTATATTTCTTTAAAAATTCACCTGAAACTGTTAAGATAGATGAAATAGTAGGATAGGAGGGGGGAAAAAAATGACAGTTTCCATACGGGGAAACTTTGACTTGCATAAATTTCAGATTTATTAACCCTCTTAAGAATTTTGACTCTCTTCTGAAAGCAGTGATTAACATGACAAATATGCTTCTCATGCAATTTCTCTGTCATTCTTTTGTAACAGTTTTAAATTTATTTAAGCTGTTCTATTTGGGATTCATATCTTGAATCATATCTTCATATCTTAAACTTTGGACTAGGTCCATTTGAATTGCTGATTCCATAATGAGACCACTTAGCTGTTGGAAAATGATCCCGACAAATTCAACTAAGTATTTGACAGCTTTAAGTGGATGAATGATTTTGTTAGCCAATGTATTGTAAGATAATTATATTTTCATTCTGTTTGAAGAGGTAGGTTTTGAACTTTTACATCTAAGACTAAGGATTTTGTTTTCAGCAGCTATATACACATATCTACTTGTGAGCCTTCTAGTAGAGGACCAATGACTTTATTTATTAGGGCTGAAATGCTACTTAGGGTGTTGAATGCTTGATAACTACAAAAACATAAAATCACATGCAATACTCTTATGGTTTGTTTGGTAGCAGTGCGATACTTTTCACAACATCTTGACCATATTCATTACACTTCAAAAAGCTTTTCTTCCAGGAGAGAAAGGGAGAGAGGACTAGATGAGTGTTTTGTAGTGTAGAGGTGTGTCCCAAAGTCTTCAAACATCGAACAAAACAAACAAAACCCCACTAGAAAATATCTTACAACAGAAAAATTACGTGCTTCAAAGCATTCGTTTCACAAAGAAAAGATACACATCCTCTTTCTGATATGCACAGAATTGTTTCTAAGGCCATTTCAGAAGAGCTTCTGCATTTCCTCCTTTGTCGTGTGATTCGGAAGATTGCTTGCAGCTTTGGAGCAGTGCAATTTAATGTGGAGGGAAGGAATTGCCTTTGAGGCCTAGAAAAGAGGATACCACTGAAGCCAGAATCAAGTCGAAGTGATCACAATTGCAGAATTTATGGAAGTTGTGTTGCAGCTTGTAAGACATAAATCTAAATAGTCAGTGTTATTATTCAAGCTTTAGTTATTCTGTTGAAAAATCAGTCATCTACTTCTTTCTGCTCTCAACTAGAAGAACTTTCTGGAGAAAGTTCATTACTTAAATTACGTGCCAAGTGAGGAAGTGTGAGCGTTACCTGAGTAAAAGAATAGCCTCTAAGCCGAATGAGTCGTCTTTTGATTGTGACTTGGAAGAAATGTGGAAGACAGACTGAGGGGAATTTTGGTTTGGAAATGCAATTTTTTTTCAGAGAGAAAAAAAATCAACATAGTGACACTTTTGTACTTTGTGCTTTCCAAAGATTTTGTAAGATACTTGCTTATATCTTATCACTTTGGAGGATCAAAGACTGATTTGATAATATATTTGATGCTTTCCTGCCACCCCCCAACATAATTTGTTCAAGTTATCTTAGAATAAAATTCTTATGGATCTGGAGGAGGTGCAACTGCAATTGATTGATTTAGTAGACTGATATTCCCAGATTCTGATCTACTCTGATTAAATCTCACAGTGGAAGAAGCGTAGACTCTCAATGAGTGTTTCCAAGTGATTCACATGGAGTAAAATGCCTGCTCTTTGTAAAAGTCTTTGAAAAGGATGCCCTTCCTTTTGAATTTAAACACAACAGTTATGAGATGAGTTAAATAGCAACTGTCTGTTATTTTGGCAAGTTACTGTAAGGTGAAGATGGGGCTTGCTTTAGGCCTTGCTCTATGCATAATTTTCCCAAGAGATTTTGTTCATTTTCTTTTGCAAAACCGGTGAGCAAATGAAAATACTCTAGGTATTTATTATATAAGCTACATATAAAAAAGAAAAAAATTCAGAAAACTTTGAAGACCAACATTTTTAGGAGAATTCTACAAGAATTCCTACTTAATTGCCATGGCGTCCCTCAGAGCTGTTCTGTAGCAAGCAGTCTTGCATCACAGGAAAGAATTAGTTACGTTATAATTGGAACAATGAATGGTCTGTATTCGTTTTCATAATTTTATAATAGTTGTTACAATTTGCTATATCCTAGTACATAATTGATAATTTGAAGGAAAAAAGAAACTAGTCCTAATATATGGTTAAAAAAGAGAAAACAGTGCTTTTGACAATTCTGGTGTCTGTAGACACAATGTTTTTCCAGTCATAAAAATCCACTTTAAAATACTGTTTTCTGAAAATCCATACTGTTTAAAAATCCTTCAATATTTCTTTAGTCTGGAATAGCTCCTTCCTTTTTTTTGCCTTTCAAGGCTGTAACTTCACTAAACTAATTAACTTTTAAATATTGGCAGGGCAGTGGGCTTATTTGGTATTCTGGACTTTATACTATACAGATGTTTTCAAAAATTAAGATCATCACTCCACATAAGTTAATTACATTAACCATACCTAATTCGTGTGTTTCCTTAGAATTTAAAGAGGGGCTGTCTGGCTATCCTGATTAAAAAACATTAGCTATCTTGTTACTTTTGAATAGAAGGGATTTTACCAGTTATGACCACATGATTTTGTTTCTGCCCAAATATGAATAAAAGAAAAATACTTTTGACTTTGTTATTACATTCCTGATAATTGAAAAGTTTCTATCAGATAAAACAGAAATGTATATGATAGTTTTGCTCTTAATATACTTTAAAGACTATCTGCTTTCTTTAAGATTGCTGACCATATATTTGTCTGTTTGTTTTCGTGCTTGTCAGTTATTTTTAGATTCCTCTCGTTTAATTTGTATCTGTGGCTGTCAGTAATTCCTTTTGAAAGCTTAAAAAAAAATAGCCCAGAGGATTTAAACTGTTATGATTGGCTATGGGATTATGACTTTTTGGAAGTCAATGATGTTAAAAAAAAAAAGTTTCATTTGTCAATCAAATTGCTTGTTTGCTTTTTGTTGTGTAACAGTAAAACATTTCTAACCATTCTAATCAAGCTACAATGAATTTTTCATTTGTACTAGAAAATATAAAAATAAGGTAATGACTGCTGTGCTTTGAAATGGAGCTACCCCCTGTCTGATGCAATGCTTTTGAGTTGAGAAATTTTAATTGTAATGAGAAATTCTGGAGCTGTTTGAATTATCAGATAATACATATATAATGTGTGTGCATATATATATATCTATCAAGGAAAAGAGAAAATAACGGATATAATTTGGGAACTGGTGGTAGCAAAACAGAATCTGTTGGCACATGCCAGAGTTTTACACTTGAATGAGCATGTGTATGTTAGAAATGTTATGTTGTTTTATTTTTACCATATAGAGCAGAAACGTTCATTTTTTCATTTAAAATATTTAAATTCTATTTTTGCACCATAAGTAAAAATAAGAATATGAAAATGAGATAATTTTAAAAGGCATTTGAGTAAATGACTGCTTGTGTTATGTCTTGGTGTGGAGTATTTTGTTCCTAAGAAATATCCTTTTGTCTGTAGTAAGAAAAGCAAGTATAAACTTAAAATGCCTTGTTTGTACAATTCAAACACTACTATTTTTTCAAGCTCTGCAGAGTTTATGCAAACCTCCTATCAGCGTAGAATCTTTTAAAGGAGGCATCAACTATTCTTTATTACTTCAACCTTAGATCCCCCAAAGTTCTCTAAGTGTCAGTTTTCTATCCTCCCGCTTGGATTTTACAAGCAGCTACTGCATCTTATAATTTCAAGGTTTTTTTTTTTTTCTCATCTTAGATTAAGATGGTTATTTTTTTCCCTCATCTGTAAGCATAGCTTTTCTTCACTTCTCAACAAATGCCTTTTTTTCCCTCCTTCCTTACTCCTTCTCTAAGGAAGAGTGCCATGGTCTCACAAATTGATAACTTTCTGTAATGCAGCACTTAACTCCAGTTGGGAATTACAATCACTGCACTCCAAACCTGTTAGAATAACACATCTGCTACAGCAGAAGAGAGAAGCAAAAAAAAAAAAAAAAAAAAAAAAAAAAACCCACCAATTTTCCTACAGAAGAGTTTCTAGTTCAGGAGCTTTGGAGGAGACCCAGCAAAGCGAGTGTTGATGGGAGGCAGAGGTATCTTTCTATGTGAATCTTCTTTTTCCTCATTCCAGCCTCCTGAGTTTGGACAGGGACCATACAGACTGTTTTAGTTGTAGTATAATAGCTTGTATATACTAGCCCCATCACCTCAAATAACATGTGGGAGGGCAAATATTCACTTGGTGTCTTCCTCTTTCTTCAAGATATGTGCTACACCTGGATGTAATAAAAAATCCTCATCATAAATCATTTTAGGAGAAAAATGCAGGTTCTGGGTGATACTTATGTATCAGATGCGCTGTCAACAGTACACAAATATGTAGCCTTGCACCTTCTCAACATGGGCTTCAAGAATGGAGGATTGTATGCCAAACAATTTGATATTTTCCTTGAGAAGTCATGTTAGGTAATGACAGAAAAGAAGTAAGCAGTGTTTGTAAGTCTAGAGACAAGCATTTTGCAGCTGTAGCCACTTCACTGATGCTTCTCTTTCCTGTTCCCTCAAGGCTCATAAAAATCTCTGCAATTTTGAGTTGTTATTTGTTTCTTGACAGAGTTCTGTCCCTTATTTCTTTACCCATTTATTTCCACTACCATCCTGATAAGAGACTTGTTATGGGAGACAGGAAGATGTTAACATAATTTGCCTTCATGCTTTCTATAAGAAAATAAAGCCTGACTGGGACGTTTTGGGGTCCTGAATAGTCAAGTTATGTTAGAAGCAGTGTGTGATACATTATTTCCATATTGAAAATCATTGTGTTTTGAAATTGTTGAATTGAGAATGGTTGACTTAATTTCAAAAGCTCCTGAAAATTTACACTGGTGGATCTGGTGTACCGTGAAGGGATTTTTATTTTATTTTAATGTGGAAATATGTATCAGGATACAATGTGTATGGTCAGATATTAACACTCTTTACTGCAAATTTGGATTTTCTAGGGGACTTTCATTTTTGCAGTCCTTGATAGGTCCTTACCTAACAAATGTTAAGCTTGCAGAAACTGTGCAATGAAACTTCCACTGTACTGAATGTTGCGAGTTGCGGAATTGCAGGTCTGCATTCAGGAATACACCCTTAGCATGTAGTTTTGATTACGCAGCAATGTGCTGGTTTATCCCAGGTGTCACCCTAGTTAAGATGTAAATGTGGAGGACTTTACTTTTTCTCATTATTTGTCTGTAACTACTTTCCCAAATGTTGATTAATAATTGTATTTTTAGCTGTTCTTTTTCAATGAACAGAAAATGCTGAAGACCTAATGATTTAGTTGAGAATGGATGTTGCAATACTTGCTGTTGAAGCTTCGTTTGAGGAGTTTCTTGATCTAACACTCTCAATTTGCTCGCTTGTAAACTTGCAAGAGAACTACATGGAGCAGATAAGACATGACAAAACAATTGTACAATTTATTACTACCAAGGAATTTTCTTCTTCATTGTTATGTCTTTTTTCTGCAACAATTACAGTTAATATCCATCCCAGTTTGATTGATGGATGTAAGCTTGCCAGTATGTATTTCTGTATCACATTCCCATGTATTAATTTGATTGTAGTAGAATATACACGAGTAAATGGTTTCAAATCTATTGTGTTTTAAAAGTAAATGAAATTACTCTTTTAAGAACAAAATGAAACTAACTTTTCATGAAGAATCTGCAAAATGCTGAAGTGGAAAAATACTGGTTTTCACATTTTTTCCATAATACTGAATGATTATCACTTTTCCACTAAAAGTAAAACCTTCTCTGTTAATTGTGACTTTTCTTGTTAGCATTCTTTCTGTTTAGTGTTCTTTCAACAGGAATCACAGATTCAAGTGGTTATAATAATTGCACAAAATAATTAATTACAAAAATAATTAATTAATCTTCATAGAGCCATAGTTTTATGGCATCTCAGTCTTGATACCAATATATTTTTTTAGAGAATTTTTAAAAAGAAACATAAAATATGTATTTTTAATAGAAATATTTAAATTAATAGGAAATTTAACAGACTACAAGATTTATTTGAATTTTAAAAGAAAAGAGAGCTCAGTAAATTACGATAGGAAAAAAAAATGGATTGTCAGTGTGTCAAATAATGGGATACTTTTGGAAACACTAGTGAGTGTTCAGTCTTGACAGACACAGTGCATTTTGATAATAGAGAAAAGATACTTTTCATTGAATTGGTGGCATTGCAAAATTTATTTTCCATGTCTAGACTAGCTCTTACAAACATAGACACTGTATGGTTTTTTTATTTGATACAATTCCAATGCCAATGCCATCAAAAAGAATTTGGAAGATGATGGTACCATGGCACCTTTATAAAATGTATCGCTTTAGTTGCTTATTCGTAACACTCATCTTTTGTAGAAATATGTGCCTTTAAATAAAAATCATATCAGTTCATGTAATTTTATTTTTCTTAGTTACTCGCTGAAAATCAAGCAGACAAAAAAGTGAAGGGGAATGACAGGACCAGAACAAGAACAAAACCAAAATACTCATAGGTTTTTATTTTACATTTTATTGTCCTTTCACCTTTATAGAATGTATCGCTTTAGTTGCTTATTCATAACACTCATCTTCTGTAGAAATATGTGCCTTTAAATAAAAATCATATCAGTTCATGTAATTTTATTTTTCTTAGTTACTCGCTGAAAATCAAGCAGACAAAAAAGTGAAGGGGAATGACAGGACCAGAACAAGAACAAAAACAAAATACTAACAGGTTTTTGGTTTACATTTTAATGTCCTTTATTTATTTTTCTGTTTTTGTTTCAATTAGAACACAAGTCCTGCAGATCAATCAACACAACCATCATCTCCATTAGTCATCTCAAACCACTAGCCCAGGTCTGAGAAATCTGTCCCCTGTGTTTATCACTGTACTTGCTATGAACAGAGCTGCTGCGGTTGGTTTAATAATATTAATTGGGAAAAGGAGTGGAATAATCTTAACTATAGAATATTACTGCTGCACCGTGGAACTCGCTTTTCTTTAGGGGCCAAAAGAACGGGTGTTATGCTTCTAGTTACTGATGCTGGTAAGGAGGAACTTTCCAATGATTTCAGATTGCATTGACCTCACAATTGAGATAGCTCAGCATCTTCCAAAACTTCAGAAGTCCTGAATAGGATGAAACATCTGCAAACACATTTCATTAGGCAAAATCCAAAGTGTTTTTTTCTCTTTTTGTTTTTCTTCATTTGTAATTTATGATTTAACTCGCTTTTCTTTAGGGGCCAAAAGAACGGGTGTTATGCTTCTAGTTACTGATGCTGGTAAGGAGGAACTTTCCAATGATTTCAGATTGCATTGGCCTCACAATTGAGATAGCTCAGCATCTTCCAAAACTTCAGAAGTCATGAATAGGATGAAACATCTGCAAACATATTTCTTTAGGCAAAAAACTAAGTGTTTTTTGTTATTTTTGTTTCTCTTCATTTGTAATTTATGATTTTTTTCATTGGGGATCTAAAGGAGTGGGCATAAACATTACCAGAAAGTTATAAAATAGCTGACTAACTTTGCCTGCAAGGTAGCAGGCAAATTTATGCTTAAATTTGCTTTCCTTTAGATAATGATAATATTAAGCTTTTGCTTAAGATTGAATGTGAGCCTGACCTTGTTGTTTCACTTTATTTTCGTATTACTCATTTTTCTAGAAAAATGTTTTCTGCTAAAAATAACTCTTGCAAATTAAAATACAGCTTATTTAAAGGGCATAAAACATATGATGATCTGCTTAGAGAGCCATAGAAATATAACTGACATGTTTTGAATTTCTGCTAGTAATATTGCTATGGTGTGCATATATACCGGTATCTCTCATAACAGAATAAATGACATAGTTTGAAAGAAAGACCTTGTTGTTTCACTTTATTTTCGTATTACTCATTTTTCTAGAAAAATGTTTTCTGCTAAAAATAACTCTTGCAAATTAAAATACAGCTTATTTAAAGGGCATAAAACATATGATGGTCTGCTTAGAGAGCCATAGAAATATAGCTGACATGTTTTGAATTTCTGCTAGTAATACTGCAATGGTGTGCATATATACAGGTATCTCTCATAACAGAACCAACTAATATGACGTGTTTTGCCTCAGAATAAATGACATCGTTTGAAAGAATAGCCTCTCCATATATATGCAATGAAGA
>NW_010578821.1:21622-76104 GCF_000705375.1 Tinamus guttatus | reverse complement strand
AAATACACTGCTCAAGTAAAATTGAGGAACATGGCATTTTGCTATATGATACATTTAAAACTGAACAGTTCATTTTTAGGTGTTCCAAAAGCAAACTAAGTAGAGTTCAGAGTATGCACATGATGAGAAGTATTTGTAATAGGATTGGGTAAAAGACTTATCAACAGTTTCTGCAGGTTCATCCTTTTGGTTCAGAAATGTCTATTGCTATCTGTAAGTGTACACAGATTTTCTTAGAAGCCCTTTAGCAGGAATTTGTAAGAAAATACACTGTTTCTTGCAGCTGGTATTTCTGAATAGCTCCAAATTAAATTCAGTACAAGTCACAGTACTTGCATGTGATACTTGTTAATGAGGCTTTAATTAAGCTACTGTATTAATGTAAATTCTAGGACAGTTTACAGTTTTTAAACATAGAGCTTTGTAGTCATATTCATGTTTTATAAAGCCTTCTCCCAGTACTTAATATTCAAGCACCTGCACCTTTTGCCAGTGGGTCACTTTAAAGTCCTAATGTCATCACAGTTATATTAAAAAGTTTTTTTACAAATACATGGTCCTACTTTGAAGGCATTACTGTGAAATACTACATAATTCTGAGCTTTATTTCTTCATTTAAATTTTGCAAATTTATTCTTGTATTTGAAAGTCAATGACCAGTGCCTTGTAAATATGTAATATTCTGACATTATTGTTTAAACTATAATGATTAATTGCAGAAAATGCTGTTTGTCTTCTTCAATGGAAGCCAAATATTTCACACATGTCCTTAATATAATTAGAAGTGCCCTGTGACAAATATTTAAAGTCTGCGAGAAACAGACTAGGAAGAGGTGGTTGTTGTGATCAGATGTGGGTTGTTTGCTTGTTTTAAAATATATATGCACACAAAGGATGAAATTCTGCCTTGTCATAAGTCATTTCAGTAGTCACTGGACTTGTGCTTTTTTTGCTTAGAAAGGAAACAAGGTTTTGTACATGTAACTTTTCTGTCCAGAACTTGGTGAAGTATTAACCTGTAATTTTGAGTCTTAAGGCTGATTCTTATTTTAGTAAATGGTTTAATGGGCTGGGAAAGGGTTTTATAAGGCAAGTTTCACAGCAGGTGTGTTAATCGTGTCTTTAAGGTATAGCAGCTGAAGTCTCTTTATGCCAGGAGAATGAACAGCCAGAGCTCCTGTGCTTGTTGGGCTTGTGCTGCTTGGCTGTTGCCCAGGCCCCCAGGCAGCTGATACATTAGACCTGCAGCACCAATTAAGTAGCCTATTCAGATTGGATTTATGCAACGCAAATCTTCGTATTCTGTGCAATTTAAAAATAAAAATGAAGGGACACACATGGCTTAATTGTCAAAATTCTGCTGTGCCAACAGTTTTACCTCTCAAAATGAGCATGCATAGCTAGAGAGTGGTACTGCAGGAGTTTTCTGTCTACAAGATTATACTGAGCTCTTGAAATTTCAATATTAGTTTGGAAGACACTTTCACTGCCTACAAAGACAATTGGCAGAGAAGGAGATAACAGCAGAGAGAAAGGAATCAGCATAAGTGTTTACGTCTGCCTTGTTTGGACTGTCACTTATGTCCATTTCAATGTCAATATTGTGGGGAAGTGCTTTGAAACATTGTTACGGTTTTTGTTTGCTGTCCCTCAGTAACTGCTGTGACACATGTGCTTCCTATAGAAGTTACATCATTTTGCTACCTACACGTTCCCCTGGGAAGCCAAGGGGAAAGGCTTCCAGAGCATCTCCAGCAAAGTTCAGCAAAACCCCTTCAGTCTTCCAAATTTAGGCAAAGTTGTTGTTCTTAATACATCTGAACAGAAATTATGACTGGAACATAGAAATGACTCTATTAAGTCTAACATTCTCTATAAATCATGCTTATTGATGCAAGCTAGTAGGAGGAAGATGCAATTAAATTTTTATTTTCTAGCATCAAAAAATGTCAGGATGATGTCTTCTAATATTTGAACTACAGTGTTGCCCCAACTGTAAGTGGTAAATTCAGCCTGGAATTTAGAGCAAGGTTGCTATGTGAAGAGTGAAGTGTGGAAGAGAACTAACCAAAACATACTTTCAGTTTTTGGTCCTGTGATGAAAGAAGTTATATAATGCAGCTGTGCTTGTGATGGCATCTTTGAACCAGGTGTCTTCCAGTTCTTTGCTTCTGTGTATTTATAGTTACTGCAAAAATGCAGAAACTCTTCATTGGTTTAATTCATTTGATTTTGACTTCATGATAACTTAACTATTGACTACACAGTAGTATTTCCGTAAATATTAGGGAATAGCAGTATTTCTCCCCTTATCTATCTATCTCTATAGGATAGGAATATTGTGAAGTTAGTCATCGGAAAAAACGATTTCATGTTTTTCAGCAGGGTGGGTAGATATAAGAAATATTTTGTCTTTTTAGTATTCTTGTATTCTCTTTGGCATTCACTTCAGTGAATTGAGTGTCCTGGGTCACAATCCCAACCATAATGTAAACTCCATTTGTTGCTATTATGTGTATTACTACAGTCATCGATGTATTAAATTAGAATAAGAGCCTCTAGTCTTAGTTCAAGGTGAAATTTAAGGTAGTCTGATCACTTTTGAAGTAATCTGTCTAGTGCCTGAAGTATCTTTTATTGCTTTTTAAAATAGCAGCATTCAATTTTAAAACTGTATTGAGAGTCGTTCGGAACCATTGCATGTATTTCTTTAAAAATCTCTAACTGTATTTTTGGCTAGAAGTCAAAATTATGTTTCAGTTCTTTTACATGCACACAGACGATGTTAGCCCAGAATGATGAGTAAACCACTTAATACTGCTAAAATCAATTTGGATTATAAGTAATCTGCAGAGATTTAGAACTTTGTATTAGTGCTAATGCTGTTCAAGATGTAATGCCATAGCTAGGTTGAATTGATGCTGCAGTTGAGTAGCAGTGACAGCTTAAATAAAATACTAGTTACATATTAAAGAATTATTTTGGAAAAAAGAAAAGAAGATGAGGAGTAAAAAAGGCCTAAGAGATGGTGGGTTTTTTTTGTTGTTGTTGTTGTTTTGTTTTGTTTTTGTGTGTGTGTGTGTAGAAAAATCAGAGGCTTATCAGTTAGGAGGAATGCAGAATAATCTTGATAGGTGTTTCAGGATATAGCATATTTGTTCTTAGCTATTTGATGATTACAAGTCTAGCTGGTTTTGAGCCTGTCTTGCATACAGTGTTTTATAGGTTAAAAATAGATTTAGTGTAATGGTAGGACAGTCCACAGGGAAACTAATAATTGTTTTTCCTTATTTAACCTTGGACAGTGGCTTGGGCTTCAAAGCTTGGAAAGAATATCTAGGTTTTTGTATGCCTGTCATGAATCTATGTAGAAGATGTTGAGGTATTTCCTTTTTTTCCATGGCTTTTGCTTTGCATTATCTCAGCTTTGGCCTTTGGTGCTCTTAGGAAGAGGACCCTCAGCTTTGGGTCCTGAGAATGAAAACTTCAATGATTTTTCTTTTTTTTTTTTCTTTTTCTTTTTCTTTTCTTTTCTTTTCTTTTTTTTTTTTTTTTAAAAAAAAAAAAAAAAAGTCTAGAGCCAGGTGTGTACAAAGGCAGGGCACAGCTAAATGTTCATGCTGTTTATTCCAGGGAAGACAGTCAGCTGCTACCAGAAGCTTTTGCATCTTCATTGTTTTATTTTAATAGCATTGTTACCTTTCAATAGAAAATGCACCTAATGTGGCAACACAAGTGTTTTAGCTTCCCGTAAAAGATGAGCTGCAGCTATATAATAGCACTTCATCCTTGATCTCAGGCTCTAGACTTTGCAAAAGAAAAGGTCTGTGGTTTTATTATGTCTTTATTTTTTTTTTGTATGTTATTACTTCTTGACTTCCGAGCAACAAGACTCTCAAAAGTATACAACAATACTTTAAATATGTGTCAAAAAACAAGAAATACACCTGTGCCTGGAGTACAATACAAGTTCTTCAAAAGAATGACCTGATGTAGATTCTAAAGCTAGAATTGTATAATCTCTGCTCTACCTTCCCCTGAAATGTAGGGGAAGTTTCTTTAACTTTCTCTCTTTACAAGCTTAAACACTTTGTTCTTCTTGTTCCAGTTTGATATCATTATAAATCTATTCATTTACCTGTGTAACTGAGAATGGAATTAGGTCCCATTAGCCCACATTTCTTTTTGGTGGTTACTTGTGTAGGGCAAAGACTCATCAGCCATTTAGGGCAAGACAAAAAGATGAGAAGACAATTTAAAAGACGAAAATTAAAGCAGTTGCAGAGCTGGGACCTGTATGCCTGCAGGTCCCATTTTATGCTTGCAATTCTATGGGAGTCTTAAAATAATCTAAGTCCTGAAAATGTGGTTTTCTGCAAAGAAATGTACTGGTAAGGGTGTAGAAAACATAACTGGAATTTTTATCAGAGCCTACACTTTTTCCATGCTTTCTCTGGATTTCGTATTAACAGATTAACACAGTCTGTGTTGTTTACTGTCCCCACAGAGATGATTTTAATCTTGCTTTTAAAGCCATTAGATAAGGAATTATTATTTATGGGAGGTAAGAGCAATGTTAGGCAACTAGCAGGGTACCTGTGAGATGCCGTCTCGCTTCAAACATCTGAAAAAATTCTGCATCTGTTTTTGACTGTCTTTAAATAAACAAACTGCTATGTCCATTGCTAGAGGTCTCATTTCAAGACTTTTAAAGACACATTGCCTCTAAAATGGCCATTATTTCTTAGGTGTTTTGATTTTTTTTTAAAAGGAAGACAGCTCGGATACAGAATCCAGCTTGTAATATTTTCTCCTCAGTATGTATTAACTCTTATTGAAGATTGGGATGAAAATCTCAGGATTTGAGTTCTATAAATCTAGGGTAAACACTGTGTGATAAATCATTGCTTTCAGTTTAACTGTTTCGTGTGAATTCGTTAGTTGTTTGTGGCTGGCAATCACAGTAAATGATTCGGTTTTATTTTTTTTTTAGGTTTTCTTTGATTTTGTAAAAAGGTTTGTTGAAATGCTATGCAAAAAGAATCAAAAACATTCTTCATATGAGATGATAAAACCCATTTAATCCCCAAATAACAACAATACATGTGATTAAACTGCACGAAAGGATAGAAAATGGTTAGAGGATGAAGGGAAAAGATGGGGGGTGAAGGAGTATGAGCTGCATTTGCTTTGAAACATTGTTTTTCTAGTCAGGACTGATTAGACCTGTACATTTAAATAGTAAGAACATGGCATTAGATGGAAGATTTGAAAATCATAGGGCAAAACTACCTGTTTTTGGAAAAGGATTCTAAAACTGAATTTTTGAACGACTGAGGTTCCTTGAGGTGCCATTCTGAATGCTGCCAGGGTAGCTTTCCATAATATAAACATTAGCTATCCTTAAACTTATTACATTCCTTCCTGTCTGGACTTTAAATGTGAGTCCCTTGTACAAGTAGACTAAAGCAGAACGCTTGTAATAGCACTTGGGTAAGAAAAGGGGCCTGTGCTCTGTCCTTGACCTGAAAGTCGTCATTGCGTCTTATGTCCCATGTGCTTTTTGTCTCCAAAGATTTGCATCTTAGTTTATTATATTTACTTTCCAGAATAAAGCTGTATTTTATCCCAATGTGGTAGGATTCCCTTCTCCTTCCCCCCATTTTTATTCCCTAGAAATCGCAGATTACCATTTTTTGGGAGTAGCAGGAGTGGATGAGGCAGTCAAATAGCAGTGTGGTCTGCAGAATATCCTGCAGGCCCTGACCCAGAGGTGGCTTCTGCTCTTAGCTCCTGCTTTGGAATGAACCCATCTGAAGACCTGAATTTAGTAATGCTGCAAAAGCAGCATTAACAGCATCTAAGCCCATTTGGAGAGGATTATGCGGCTATCCCTTCATTTAGCCCCTTGTTTATCACACAGTGTGGATTCTTCAGGAAGCAAGTTCTTAAAAATGAAGTATTCTTAAGTGTTCTTAATTCTCCTATGTGTACTGCTAGTGTGGCGAATTAACCTTTCTATCCTAATAACTGCAAAGATCCCACAATTACAAAAGTGAAAAATATAGGTGCAGTATCAGATGATTTCTTCTAGCCCCAAACAGAGGCTTAACTGTGTCTTGGGCAATTAAAAGATTATTCTTCTATTTTTTGTGTTCCAGAAAGTCTTTGGCATAGTTGCCTGTATCGGTTACAGTGGTATAAATGCTCTCCTTGGGGTATGGGTACAAGTGCCATGTATAGTTCTGGCTGCAGTTGATTTATTCTAGCTTTATACCAATGAAGGAGATGAGCATTAGGCCTATGCTGCGAGGAGCTGAAAGCAATATCTATATTTCCTGGAGTCAGCACATCATTGATATAAGATTTGCTTTGTCTTGTTTTGTTTAAGCAGACTTTCACCCTCTCCTGTATCAACTTCTGGTAATGCAGTAAAACTACTATTTTCCCATAAGTTTATTTTTCTACCTCCTTAATTATTTTTACATACCTGTATGTACAAATTGTCTATAAAATTCATTTGAAGGAAATATTTTAATAAAAAAGCTGAAAAAAATCTAGTTACTCATTAACTTGATACTTTTTCTAAAACTTACGCTTTTGTGTTACACAATCTTAAGAAGCAGACGGTTTTTCACAGATGTGTTTAGGTTGACAAATCCTTCACAAAAGGAAGGTCTACTGCCTTGTTTTCTTTTGTAGCTGAAATTTTTTTCAGATTTCACTTATTTCACTTAATTTCTGCTCATTTGTCTGCAGTATAATTAAAAGATAGCAAGTTCACATGTCTTAACAGCTTTTTAAATTAGCTTGTTTTTACTGGTAAGACAGTACTTTGATATAATACAAATTTTTAAGTACAAATGGCATGAAATCTGGGACCAGGTACAGAAAGAAGCTGATAAAGACAAAATCTGTATAGATTATTGTTCTTGATTCTCCAAACCTCTTAGGTAGGTTCATTTTATATGTGCATACTGTTATTTTTTATATCAGCAATTATGCTTGCTCTGAAACTTCTTTAATGCTTACTTTCTTGGGACATAAATACTACTCTTTGTATTTACAAATGGGCTTTTGGTGCATGGGTGCAGCACTAATTAGCGCTAATTCCGCCCCCTCAGCTGGGCTGTCAAACCTAGCGCTGCCCCGCGCGCTCCAAGCAACAGCGCCGTCCTGGGCGGCTCAGGCTAAACTAAACCTCCCTAGTAGTTCAAGGCCCTGTAACCTAAAGCCTTGGAGGTTAAGCTGTGTGACAGCTCTTGTCAGAATGATTTCTCTTCAGAGGTTCTGGGGAAAAAATGATCTGCATTAATCTTGGAGCCCAGTGCTGCGCACTGTTTGTGAACCCTTTCACCAGTGCAGATTCGTTTGTTCTTGGACATCAAGATAAATCTTGATCAAGCAAGAGACAAAGTAGAGATGAGTTAACCACTTTCTGAAGTGCTTGCAGACAGCTCAATATCCGTGCTTGTTATCAGAGACTGTGCAAGCTAGTGCCAGGGAGAGGGGCCGAGGCGGTGAGCTTGCTCTGCATCCTGAGGAGCAGCCTGCGATGTTGCTGACCCACACGGGGAAGGGAGTAGCTGTATTCCTGCCACCTAAGCACTGCTGGGGTATGTGTAAGGCCCCAGCATAGAGGCCTTTATTTGTGATAAATTCAGGAGTGTTGAATATATGAATCTTGACTTCTCTTCTTACTGGATAGAGCAGCAGAGCCAGCGTAGAAAAGGAAAAATGTATTTGCTGTTGGCATAGTCGAGCAGTGAATGACTGTATTGTTCCCTGGTGGGCTCAGGAAGGAGGCTGAGTGGCCTTGGAGATATCTTTCCTAATGACAACGCTAAAAGTCTGTCTACCAGCTAGCATTATGTATATATATAATTTTATATTCGCTGAAACACATTGCCACTCTGCTCCACTCTGCAAAGCTTGTAAATAAGGCAGACTTGATCCTACTTAGACTCTTTTTCATTAAGTTTTTGGATATGCCTCATTAATACAAACCCTGGTGCAATGATGTGCATGATGGCATTGTCAGCTCAGATCTAGAAGACTTACATGAACCAATACTTAGGCATATGCTCAGACTGGCAAGGACTGGAGGATTATTTTTTCAGCCCAGATAGCATGAACAAAATTGAGGAAGGAAGAAGCTGCCACAGATGGTGAGAGCAGTGAGAGGCCCAATGACATGTGTTTCAACCCCAAGTTTGCTGCAGCAGAGCTACTGAGATGGCATAACACCCGAGAACAAGTGCCAAAACCTCGAGCCCTAAGAAACACACTTATTAACCAAAGTGGTGTATTTGTAAAGACAATGAATTGAATCATTCTTCCTTACAGAGGGAGGTCCATTAGTAGAAAAGTTAACTGGAAAATGTGCTTGGTGTTGGGTAGGTCCCAAGGTATGTGAAAGCATCCGGTTCAGATGGGCGAATGGGGATTTCCAGGCGGGCGACAGCCTGTGGCATTGGCACCATGTACCCAGTGTGTGGCCAGGGTCGGGGGTGGCTACCTGTAACTGTGGAAAAGGCCTCGGAGAGTCGCAGAGCGCCGCGGGCACCAGGGCTGCTGGCAACGCTGCCGAGCTGCGCGGGAGCGCTGGAGGCCGAGCGGGGAGCGCGCGGCGCGGCCCCTCCTCGCGCCTTAATGTGCAGGGCCCGTGGCGTCGTTAACAGCACACTATAAAATTCAAGGAGCCGATTCAAGATCAGTGAAGTGAAAAGGGCAGCTTGGAGCTATTTCACACATTGCTTTTGGGACTGCAGCGTGCTCTCGCTGGTTGTGCCCCTGGTGTGCACACGTCCTGTCTCATTTCATTTATAGAGGAGGTTTCTTTGGTCATTACCGGTGTCAGTGATTGAGGACAGCTTGGCTACAGTAGAGCAAAAACTCATTCTCACTTCCCAGTACATGAAAGGCCATCCCCTTTCAAATGTGACCGTCTGAAATATCTGGGGCTGAAAAACAAAACTGTCTTTCATGGGCCCATGCCCTCATAAATAGATGGATAACTCCCCGAATGCCTGCTGAGGCTGTATTTTTTCAAAGGTTTCCAAAGGGTTTTTTTTTTGTTGTTATGGAGTTTGTTTTCCCCTAGGACTTGTTCAAATTTCAGGACCAATGCCGACATTTTTCTTCTATAAGCAATATTGTCATAGGCAAAAATAATAATTATTGAGAGAGAACAATATTACCAGCTCTGTGTGTTATTTTTGGATCAGGACTTTGATTTATTTCTGTATTCTGCAGGCATCCTGACAATACATGGGGCTGTAGTGAATTTCTCTTAAAAAGAAAGAAAAAAATCCCCACCTCTCAACACCTAGTTGCAAATTTAAAAACATGCATGTTGGTTTCCATATAGAGAGCGCTTGGGGAATTGGTGGTTAGTAGCAGAAATAACACCTTGTTTTCAATGCAGAATTTGCTCCCAACAGTAAGCATAGATAAACATGCAGCAAGTATGAGCACGTCTTCCCAGAGGCATTTTCAGATTTTTGTACAAAATGTTCCCATGTTTATTTCTCAATCAATGGCTGCACATCTCTTTTTTTCCCATGCACAAGAGAAAGATCAAGGACAATACTGCAGCTTTTGTAATTGCAGCTACCCTAACGTAGAACACCTATTACCAGGCCTGATTTGTTTATGCCTATTTCTAGCTTGCTGCTTAAGGCTAATGAGAAGTATTAGGTATTACCACAACAACAAATTAACAGGTGACTTTCAGTTGCTGCAGGTACTGCAGAAGCTACAGACAGAAATTCTTGCTTTGGAAGGTTTGCTAGTAAGGCTTTTGTAGCAGTAAGAAAAGAGCTTTTAGCATGAGACTGTCCTAGTAATCCACAGATTAACATTAAAAGAATTAACATAATCACCTTACTTGACTGTATAAAAAGCAGAATCAAAACTTTTCTGCCAGTTTTGTATGGCACTTGTTTGTCCCAGGGTTTATATTCAAAAATATAATATGCATTCTTATTGTGAGAAAAGTCAGTTCACAGAATTTGTTAGGTTCTCCTCAAGACGGTCACTCTAGTGCTCAAGTGGGAGGAATATTTTGTTGACTTACAATTTGTCCTCTCTGTTGAGAGGAGAAACAAGCCCAGGCTGAGGGACTGCCTTGCTGCCTGATCCCACCTTGTGACACCCATCCTGAGAGCTCGCACCAGCCTGTTGTCTCTCTCCTGTCTGTGCTTCACTTCTGCAAGGGCACTAGATGCCCCAGGGCGAAGGTTAACACTGCTGCTACAAGCACAGACTTTAGCAGCCTGTTCAGATGCATTTGCTGGATAAGGAGGGGCAATATCTTATTTTGCAAAGCTGCTACCTTTCTTCTCCCAGGTCAGGCACTTCAAGGGAGGTGTGATGTTGTGCAGACTGCAACAATTTCCATTTCAATTCTGTGTGTCCCTTCCATGGCCTTAGGATTCTCCTCCAGCCTTCTATATTTATTGCTGTTTTTCTTTTATAGTATGGCATGCAAGATAGCAGAGAGCCTGTTCACCTCGTCCTAACCGTGTGCTGTTTGATGTAGATAGTTGAATTTCCATGTTAGATCCTTCATTTCTGTCTAATTCTAGTTATTCTAATGCTGCTAGTAAATTATCTGTAAAATAGTAATGAGGGTTGGTTTTCAACCCATATTTTTACTTTACAATGTATCAACACTTGAAATGTGTCCCCTGAGAAGTACCTGTTCAGTGAGTCACAAACTCTTTTACAGAGCTGAAATAAGATATTTTTGTTTCGCTTATTGACTAACAGGAACTTTGGCCTGAAATGTGTTGCACATTTTGCTGGTTTTTATACAGAATATAATGCCTAGAAGTAATAGGAAGTAAATAGGACATGTGTAAAATAGGACATGAAATATTTGCTAATAAAACTGCCAGGTTAGGATTACACTGTGGGCCAATAAAGCACAGCTGTGGCTTCAGGAAGTGACCTTACCCTGTAGCACCTGCTACAGTGCTGACATTTCTTGGGATTGTTTGTGTTGATTTGATATCATTATTTAGAAGTAACTCTGAAAATAGGCTGAGCCCCTTGCAAGATACTCATGTAATAGTCATGTCCAAGAATAGTCTGAGCAGGAGGGCTCTGGCACTTCTGCTCATTGTGCCTTGAGTTGTAACTCCTAAAGTTTTGCTAAAAGAAATAACAAGGGGAATAAGCTTGTTTTTAAGGTGGATCTCTGTATGCGGGAGAGGACAGTGACCTGTGAAAATAAGGGATTGATTCTCTGTTCCTAGATTCTTATTTTTATTTTTAATGCAAGTGCACGTCAGTTCGGAACAGAACAGCATTCAAAATGAAGATCAAAATTCCAACCAACTTGCAAACTAAATTGTTTGATTTCTGTTGGCTGAATATACTGCACCTTTGCAGAGTTGACTTCCAGAATTTGACTTCCAGTGAATGACCTACCCACTACAAACTTTGTTCTAACTTGAGCTCTACATTTTCTTTCTCGCAGTAGGAGACTTGCAAGCTGCAGAGTCAGCAGGATTCCTAGGTTTAAGGATCTATAAAAAGACTTTCTCTGACTTACTGATTCATGTTCTAAATGTTTCTGCAACGCAGCTCTGATAAACGAGGAAGGATGCTTTATTGCACCTAGAAACCACGTGGCAACATTAGTTATTTTTCAAAGGAATAGAACAGCTACTGCGGGGTTATTTTACTTTTCTTCAGGTAAAACTCTCCAGAGCAGGTAACTGTACCCTGAATGTGGTGCTGACATTTCTAATGCTGCTTCTTCTTTCTATAAAACTTGAACACAGCAGGATCTATCTGCATTAATCTCCTCAAGAGAAAACAAATACTTTATTATTCTTCTTCTGTCTCAAGCCGTGGTTCAGTTATGCAAGTCATGAGATTGCAATATTTAGTGCTGAGGTACACCTTAATTCATAGCATTAATGAATAGTTCTTTGAAACCAAAATGTCTAGACAGACTTGACCCTGTCCAAACTTGGCACCTTTATTAGGCAAATGATTCCCTTCATTTTTTTTTGGTTGATCTCACTGTTTCCAGGAGTGAACTTCAAAGGAGAAAAATAAGGTTTTTTTTCCTGCCCCTCTGCACCCTTTCTTTAAAGCCGATCTCCTTTCTCTGTTGTTCATTTCTTAAGAACTACTCAGTGTTAGCAGCAAGCCGAATAAAAACAGCAGGACCACAGGGATGTAAAGGAATTTCTGAATTTTCTGACAAGGCTTAGCACTCCCCAGGAAATCTTTGCAGTGCGATTGTCAGCTTTATGGCAGAACAGAACAACTTCTGAGAGTTGGAATTTTTTTTCCCCAGGGGTCTTGGTGGGTGGATGGATGTGAAGAAGCACTTCTGTAATGGAGGATTTGCTCTCTAAAAATTGTTCACATTTGTGAACCAAGGCTAGAGGCCACACAGCAGCAGAGTGGCAAAGAAGATGCCCATGAGAAAAAGGAAAATGGATAAGCCCTGCTCCCCTCACTTGGAGGAGAAAGGGAGAGGCAACTCAGTGTAGTCTACTTTTCTAAACAAATGACAGCTACTCATGTGCCATTAAAATCAAACTTCTTACAGTAAAAAATGTCTGCTGTCTTCTTTGAAATGTTAAACTGTTGAAATAAGAGAAAAGAGCAACAGGAAATTATCCTGGCTCCATATCTCATCTACACTGCTGGAAACTTAAGCTGCAAAATAAGCTACTGAAAATGATAATACTGCTTTTGCTCAGAGAAATCTAGAATGGTTATTAGCTTTTGTAGTGTAAAGCTAGCAATTAAAATAATCCTAGAAGCCATGTAAAAATACTTACAAATACATCTATTGTAAGGTTTCATACTGATGCCTTCCTCTAACTTTGCTGTGTTTGTTGTCGGTGCAAGAGGAAGTGAATTTTCCGTGTTTATTGAGTGTTTCCCAGGGCTGAGCAGTTTCGGTAGCTCCCAGCAGGAGCAGGTAGCTCTGCACAACCTTTCCTAAGTTCTGAGTAATGCAGTTGTACAAACAAAAGCTTCACCTTGGCACCTAGTTGTAACTTCATGTGACACTTCTATCTTAGGCACTTGTCTAAGATCTAAATGTGAAAATCTATTTTTATACATATAAATACTAAATCTGACACCTAAATACTAAATCTAATGCCCTGTTTGTAGTTGGGGATCTGGCACAAGTCAGCATTGATTCCTGCCCTTAGAGCATTAACCTGGTCGAATTTAGACAGTAGTTATAGCCTGACCCTCGAAGATGTGAAGTGCTCACAATCCCATTGCCCTCTCCAGCTCTAAGGGGCACCCAGCAAGCCCTGCAGGCAGGAATTACTTTTAGCAGAATAATTCTTCCTTCACACAGCATAAAACCACATGTGTTCTGAAACTTCGGACTTGCTCTAAGCTTAATTCTGCATGGAGAGTGGAGCTCGCAAATATATTATATGACTGATAGGGAATTATGTTCATGAAACATCATTCATATTTAGAAATGGGAGAGCCCTGGGGCAGCTGTAGCTGGTGTGCTCAGGTGTTCACTCAAGTTAAAGCTGTTTTGCAGCAGCTATGAAATGCAGATACCAGCAGAGCAGAGCTTGCCCGAGCTCCACCATCTTACACCTGCAACTGGACCCATGCACTTATGTTGAGGAAAGGTGGGATAGAGCTGGTTTGCTTTGGAATTACCATGTGCGTGGCTGGCAGCACTGCCTGATACCTTCTGCTTGGCTTTGTAAACAGTAACCCTTTGAACTGGGCATGCAACCTTAATAATGTACTTATAATATGAAATGATAAGTAATAGTGGTGTTAAGGTGGGCAGGCAGTGCAGATGTGCTAGCACAACTTAGATTGCATCTCCCAGTGCCAGGTGTGTTACTTTTGGAGACATTACTGTATTTTTTTTTTCCTCTTTTGTTGGATCTTAGGGAGAGAGGTTGCTCGTCATGTATGTTTGACAGCTCACAAGATGTATGTGGCCATAAAGCACTGGCACAACAGGCACCAGTCCCCCTAGATCTGCTCTACCAAAAAGAAAAGTTATAATGGAAGGATGGGTTTTGTGCAGGGTCATGTGCATTTTGTACAAAAATTTTAAGGTATCTTTACAGCTTTCAGTATCAGCCATACATCAGCTCTTCATTTTGAAGAGAAAATTTGCTGTGATTTACTAAAGCTTAATGTCATCTTTTCTGTAGTCTTCAGCAGTTTGTAGATTTGAAATAAAGCTGGATTTCCTATTGAGATACGAAGTTCAATTTGGCAGTAATTAGCGAAAGTTGATTTTCTTAAATCCTGGAAATGTTTTGCACAAATACTAGTGGCAGTAGCCGTATAGTTCTCCATCTCCCGGCACTGCACCTGGATAGAAAATACCTGTTCCAGCTGCTGCTATAAAAGGCATTCTCATATTCTGAGGCGTAACATTTTTCTGCAGGGATACATTATCTGAAGCGCCTGTACATCCTCTGTTAAGAGGCGTAATCCAGAGAATTAAGGTTTTAAACATGCATGATCTACCTGACATAATGAAGTTTAGTAAAAAGGCTCAGTGAAGTGAGGCATTTCATTTCTCCAGAGTGAAATCTCTCTCTCTTATTTATTTATTTATTTTAAGACCGTTTAGGAACAAGAATCAGAACCTGCAGAAACATGAATATAGAAGTCTTAAAGCTTAGTTGGTAGGATGGCCGTATTTAGCAGTGTGCACTTTTCAATTAATCAGCTTATCCCTCATGCTTTCTTTAATGGACACAAGGATGTAAATCAGTAAGAAGATCTCAGCTGAAATGTGACACTATTTGTCCAGTGTGCAGGACATGAGCTGCCATGTCATTATACCCATCACATAGGTAAGATATCAAAGAGTGCCAAGTTTCAGAGAGCACGCTGTTATCAAATGCCAACATGAAAGAGTGAAAACTGGAATTAAATTATTAATCTCTAGTGCCCTGATCAGGTTTCCAAGCAGCCCGTGGAGTTTTGCTCTGTGCAAGGGTTGCCAACTCGCAGTGTGCAGGCTGCCTGGGCAAGTGCCTGGGAGCAGGTGGCTACGGGGAGATGTAGCTGCTGGGCAGAAAAGCCCTGGAAGAGAATGCCAAAAACTGGAGGTTTTGTAATCTGCACCAGGGACCATCCTAGAGCTCAAGTGACTGGTGTGTCCTGTTGCCTAATGAGTAAGAGGGAAGTCGTTTTCTGATACCGCTTTTGTCTAGGGGCAGCTTTAATAAAATGTGGGTTTCTGAAGTGCTGTTTGGTCTGGTGGAGCTTTTTCTACAGTGCTCGCTCAATTCATCTGCTTTTCATGTGATTTTGTGCAAATGAAAGGGACGTTTTTAGCTGTCCAGCTATGAGGAATGTATCTGCTTGCCTCCTCTCCTCCCCCTTTTTCTAGTGTGATGCAATTAATTAACTATATATAGTCCCTACCTACACCTTAGCACTGGAGGAGCTTTTTGGCAGGCCACTCCTATGCTGCTATCTTTGATGCTGTCCCAGAAAGTGCTAGAATTAAAATCCTAAGGATTTTTTTTATTATTTTTCAGAGGACAATATATTGACAAAGATTAATTTTAGAGCAACACAGTTGCATTCTGAAAAGTAAAGAGCTTTTTTCTTTTTTCCTTCCTTCTTTTTTTTTCCTTTCCTCCTCGCCTAGGCCTGGGTGTCTGCAGATCTTTGGCACCTTGTGAAGGTAATTGGGTCTCCCGGCACCTCACGCTGAGCAGCTCTGCAGCCTCTGTGTGCAAGGAACCCAACGTGCTCCTTCTGAAGGCTGCTGGTGCTTGGGGACCCCTCCTGGGGATCAGCTGCCTCCTGGCAAGGCCGGCTGCCTTGTTCCTCCTAATTCTGTTGTTGTAATTTCAAACACGCCACTCTCCGAGCTAGCAGCTCCCATGTGTCCGTGACATCTTTGCCAGGACAGTGTAGTTGGGCTTTCTAACCTCCTCAGGAGTTACCTCCTTAGAAGAAGGAATCACATCTCCTTGACCATAGAGACATCCTTGATCCCTGAAGGCATCTAACTAGGGAGCACATCTATTTCCCAACACATCACAGGGCATGTAGGTGCCGAAAAGGCATCCCAGGAGCTGGCACTGACGGCTCTACTGGGGTGCACCTTTCTACAGGACTTTCCTTGGAAATTGTTACATACAGTTCTATGAATATTGCTGGCAATATAATAGCTGTGCTTTGCAGACACAGATGGCAGATGCTATTTGCAATTAGCTGAAGTGCTAAAACCAGGTCCTAATATCTAGTCTGAGTCTGATTTAACTCCTCATTTACACTGGAAGGAAGGGATGATCTCGACTGCCTCTAGGCTTGGATCTTTATATTAGGCTTACTGGGCTCGTAGCATTTAATTAAGAATGTTTCAAGTTATATGCTTAATTATAGCAAAATTCTCTAAACTCCACACTTTATTCAAATGTTGGAGCTGCGTGGGAATTTTGATAAACAGTGTGCCTGTCTCATATTTTGGCTTTCTTATATTGCTGTCATTAAAACAACTATTTTAAAGTAGCTTCTATTGTAGAAGACTAATAACTGTTCTTATTTTCAAGCAGCATCAGAAAGCCCATTGATCCTCTTGTCAGTTGGCTCCACAGTGCGGCCTAAATATAATTTCCTTTTATGTGAGCAAAGTTATTTCAGTAGAAGTGCTCAAAACTTTGCACTGCCTTCAGAGTTTTAATTAAAATTTCTTTTGCACTTGACTCCTGCTGTCTCTGTGCAGAAGAGTGGGATGATACGGTTTCTTGGCTACTTCTGCTCTCTTACGGGGTCACTCAATGCCTTTTTTTCTTTTTTCCCCTTTTTACAAGAAGAAAGGCGTAGAATAAAATTTGCCGTCCTCATTCCTTTATTGTAACTTCTCAGTTCTTCAGTGTGTGGGACAGGTGACTGTGTGTGAGGCAGGAAATCATTCCTGTTGGGGAAAACAGTTAATTACTCTTATCATAGTGCTTGAATGCTTTTCCCAGCTCAGGGCTATGTTTAGATCAGCTCCTGGGTATCAGAAACTGCCACTTTTGTTGACCTTCTTATAAGATCAATTAAATTGTGCTATGAAAAACATAATTTTATACAGAGTCCCATACTGTAATCTTCTGCAGGCTTATAAATTCTTTCTTTTTGGGTGCTATAAATAATTCTAGATGATCAGATGATTTCCAGAGGTCTCTTCTAAAACAAATTATTAGTTTATTTCAATTTTAATCTTTCTCTCTCTCTTCTTTCTTTTTGGGTGCTATAAATAATGATCAGATGATTTCCAGAGGTGTCTCTTCTAAAACAAATTATTAGTTTGTTTCAAATTTAATCTTTCTCTCTCTTTTTGTTTCTTAGTAGCAGGCCCAGAGTGAGAAAACACAGAGTGGCTGATGATGCATTTATGCCTGTGAATGATTCTTTAGTTAGGTTAGAAATATGAGATAGTGTTTAAGAAATTGTCCCAGGTTCTTGTTCAGTAGAAGTCATCTGGGAAATGAGTATCTTACAAGCAGTGGGAATATGTCATCTTCAATATGTCATATAAAGCATGTGCTGGGTGGTAATTCTGAAAAGTGAACTGCAGCGAACTGGATCCTGACCCATGGGAAAACCAGCTCAAACTGATAGCCTGATTAATTAGGGATTGCGGAGAGGAGTAATCGGGAAACGCTGCTGCTCGGAGCCCGCTCAGGCTGCTCGGAGCCTGCTCCGCTCGGGAAGAGGGTGCCCTGGCCTCAGAGACACCCTCTCATCCCTGCTGGTCCTTTCCTGTCTGAGCGGCTCCTCTTTCCTGGGCTGTCACTTTGATCCATTTTGATCTGGATGTTCTCCAGAGTAGACACTAGTGATTTAAGGATAGCCTGGGTCAAGGAAATAAAAGTCTCTGACACTTCTAGAGATTGACACATACGAGCTCTCTGCTTGTGCAGAGGAGGCGGGTTCATTAGTACATTTCCCTGGAAGGAAACATTGCCTCCTGTTTGCTATAGGAGGCAATTATTTTAAAGGTATAAACGATTTGTCTCAGTATTAAGAGAAAATGACTCTATTTAATGGCTGTTTTTTGCCAGTGTTCCTATTAAAAGAGGATATGTCACCTTCTTCCCTAAAGGGTAAAAATAAAATTATAATAATGAAGAAGAATATGCTGAATTGGCACACGACTTTTTCGCTGGAAAGGTATTAACTGATGAAAATGTAAATGCCTGACCTTTAGATTTTTGTTGGAGTTTTGAGTGTGTATTTTTGTTTTAAGAAGAGATCTCATTACACAATTTTCCATGGAATTGATGGAGAGGATGATTCTAAAGACTAAAATACAAAATCTCACCATGGAAATGAGAAGGTTTCTGAAGAAATACCTATTGCTACATTACTACTAAGTAATGTCAGGAGACAGTAAACATGGAATAATTGTAAATTATATTGGTACCCCTTCAAAACTATACTTTACTTGTGACTTAGCAAAAGCGATAGAAAAATGTGAATTGCTGTCCTCTCTTCAGAAACATTTTAAAGCATATATAAACCTCGAATTCTTCATTCAAAGCAATTTAACCCTACAGAGCTGCTAAATATATTTAGGAAGATAGTTCTGCTGTAGACTAATGTTGCCTAATGTTGACCATTCTCTTTTTCACCCTCCAAGAAATGCTTTGTATCTTACAGATTCACTGGACTCATAAATGAATTTCCATTACTTCTAGAAGAACAAACATTTCTCTAGACTCGCTGTCTTCCCCTTGAGCATTGACACTTTGTAGCCCTTTGAGTATTGACATCTACACTGGCTTCCCATTCTCGCATGTAACCTTTAACAAGACCCATTGCCCCTCACTTATTTTCACCTCTCCCCATGTTACACTTGAATTTGAGTGCGGGTTCAGTAGAGTTGCACAGCCCTCAGTGTAAGCAATGACTGTGCTTATTGCTTTCTCTGGGTGTTATATGAAACAGTTCTTGTGCGCCTGGAGCAGGCATTGCTTTCTCTGGGTGTTATATGAAACTAAAGAGTTCTCATGCGCCTGGAGCAGGTAGCGCCTTGCCTGGTCTGCTGAGTTCCATGTTCTTAGCACTTATATTCCTTGGTGCTGGTCTCTCTTTGCATCCGTATTTGAAATGTGTGCGTAAGTATGTTCTTATCTAACCAGTTTTGGTATTAGGTTGTAAAGTTTGGATAATCTTTTGGCCAACTAGTACGTTACTTGCATAGCCACTAAGTTAAAGCGTATCTACAAAATAAAACGTGACTGAAAGCCTAAGGATTTGGAGTGCAGGCATTTTCTCCGTAGTGCATCTTTGGTGCAATAACGAATCCTGGGCTACATCATAAATGTTAATAGAACTGGATTAAGTATTCAGTCTTTCTTTATTTCTTGAGAGATGAATGCAAATGCTTCCTGATTCTCAATTACATACTTTTTATTCAGAATTATTGAGTATTCAGAAGTATTGAGTCTCACGTAAACCCATTTCAGCCTCTACCTACTGAAGGACTGTGGATGTGCTTTCAGTACAGAGCTTCTGGGTGACTTTTTGTCTTGAAGACCTGGTATTGTGCTTTTATTTCTTGTTTGGATCAATGTAGCTTTGGCAAATACTACAGAAGCATAATCAGAGGTAACACCATGTGGTTTTTTAAAGCTAACAGAGGAAGAAGGCTGGCTGAGTAAGCGATTTTACACACACTGTTCTGGGTTTTTTGAGCTCAACCTTGCTAGAGACATTGTTACAAAGGAAAAATAGTCTGTGTAATATTTAATGTGGTGAAACTTAAAGCATATGTATGTTTTTTCTGTGGACTTAAGCTTCAACCATTGTGGATACTTTGCCAAGCCCTTCTGTTCCATTGGTGTCTCAAGAACTGTGTTGATCATCACCAAACTGGGTAAGCTAAGGCCGATAACACACAAAGGAGGAAAGACTTTGCTGGGGAAATAAATTTAACTCCATGGTTATAGCTCTTGCATCATGTCAGAGATACAACATAGCGTTCTTTTGGTTGTATATATGCACAGAAAAGTTGGATATCATTGGTCGTTTCCAACCATAATGATTCTATAATTCCATGACCTTGCCAAAAGTAGAGAGAAAGAGAGGCTTCATCAACTACAGGCTACAAGGCCTGTAGTTGATGAAATCTATAATTTATTGCCAGGAAGTAACTCCTCTAGATTTTGTGTATTTGTCTACCCTTCTATTTATTTACTTAGTAGTATTTGGGGAAAAAAAATGCTTACTAATGTTCTTAATGCAAATTCCATTCCTTCCAAGCTCTCAATTATTTTTTTCTTTTCTGTATTGATACTGAGAATATCTGTATTCTTTAAAAGGAAGGTGGGTTCTGCACTAGATACAACTATCGCATGGGAACACAGGAACTCCTCCAAGTAAAACAGAGTATGCTTTTTCCATTTGCAAATGTCTTTTTTTTTTTTCTCCACTTGCCTAAAACATTTTTAAGCACTTGTCTGTCTCCAACTGTAGAAGAATGAAATTTCAATAGGATTTTATATCTTGGGCACATGATCAGCTATTTTCTTGAAGACATTCAGGATTATTACTGTGCCTTTAGCCAGGTTGTGCAGCATACTTCTAAAAACACTTGTAATGAAGATCAGATATAGACATTTATTTAAGAAAGTTCTAAGCAGCTAGTAAATGTCCTAAAAATTAATTTATTTATGCTTTTTTTTTTTTTTCCTAGAGAGGTTGCTGAATGTTACTGTTATAAATCTGTTGCTGTATTCATCACGGAAATGTAGCAGAATCTAAAATGCATTTTGCCTTCTAGTTTATGGTGCTGAGCAGCACACAACCATGTAGGACAGTTTTATCAGGCAAAGTTTATTGCTAGTATAAAAAGAGGAAATATTTAATCCTCAAACTCCTCCTTTCCCCCACCAGATGTTCTAGAAAAGCACTGTATGGCACACTGGATGGATTATAATTACTTTCTAGTGCTTGAATAAAATAGAAAATGCTAGAGTTATATAATGCAGAAAACCAGACCTTTAAATGCAGAGTGGAGCTAAGGATTTTAAGATGTTGCAGTAGATTAAAATTATTAACTAGATCAGAATTGAAGCAATTTGCAAGTCAGTAACAAACTTGTCAATCTTATTCCATTGAAGGGGAATTTTTGAGTAGTGAGATTGTGATAAATGCACCAGCGGGTGCATTTCCAGTGGGTTAGAATGAGATTTGATTGACCACATATGTGCCTTTTTTATATATACTGTTCATTTACATATATAATGTTAAAAGCATCACCCTGAGGCAGACAAAATCAAAGCTGTTTAGCTTAAATGGTAAAATGTTGAGCTTCAAAAAAACAAAATTGCCTTTAAAAGCCTTGAAATCTTACAGATACTGCATGTGAAGTTCTCTTTATTACCTTCTACTATTACAGACTTTTCATATTCTTCCTCTTTTTTCCTGGAGAAAATTGTTATTCCCAGACTCATCATCTTACTAAAGACAGCATATATTATGTGATTTGCAATCGAATCAGAAGCTAATAGTGTTGCCTGAAATGCAGAGAGCAGTTTTGTGAGAAATTTATCAGTGATTGCGTATATTATTTTTCAAAGCTCTACCTCGGGAAACCTGCACTGCAGAAAACCTGTGTGATTCCACTTCAGAAATGTAGCCACAAGCAAGTGAGTTAGCTACAAAAGATTTTAGATAAAAGGTGCTGATTGAATAGGATATACTGCAATATTTTATGGTTTTCAATGATGTTTTTACTTCTCTTAAGCATGTTTTACATAATATCACATTTTTTGGTGTAAATCACAATCACGTCTAACAAGACTTTTGGCTTCTGAGGGTGTTTCAAAAATGAGGCGACGTTTCATCCACTTCCCCTTATTTATGGTTATCCCACTATCTGCGTCCCAAATGTTGTTCTTGGCCTAGACCTGCTGGGTCTGTCTTGACCCTAGTAAAGACGGTGCCAGCACTGGCCCTAGGAGCATATGGGGCTGGGCTTGGGAGCTGTCCTACGTGTGTGCTGAGAGGTACAGCCTTTTGAATTTCGTTTTAATGATGAAGGTTGTGCATTATAGCACCCCCTCTAGAGTCTGAAGTGTCCTGTTCTGACATGGGTATCTGAGGTGCAGCCAAGAGACTGGAGAGTTTTTGCAAGTATTTGATGCATTTTGCAAGATGCACAGGGAGATTAAGGCTTTTCTTTTTTCTTTTTTTTTTTCTTAATCATTATCAATCTTGAATGTCTCAATGACTAGTTGTCCTTTCAAAGCATCTGTATTGACCAAAGTCCTTGGAATACTCAGCATTATTCATAGCATTTGTAGAACATTTATTATATGTTGCTTATATAGGCTTATTTTTTAAAAATATACACTATATAATACCCAGAAACAGCAGTAGAAGGCTAACTTTAAAATACTGGAAGGCTTCACTGTCTTTGAACTTATAAAATAGATATGGAAGGCATTTTAGTGTCATTCTTCAGTATCTAGAAAGAGGGAAACAACAGACTCCTACATAAGCACTTTCTTCCTTGCAAGTGTGAAATGCTCTTATGCTGTGGTTGAGCATATCTCAAATCGTTTCAAGCTACTGATTGTTTCTCTTGCTTCCTGTAGGCTTTTCAGATTAATATAATAGTTTAAGAACTGAGTGGAGTGTGACTGTTCTTATCCTGTGGGGCAAACTCATGCAGTAGAGTCAGATATTCTGGGGGCTTGATTTTATGGTCCCACAGCCTCCCCAGATCTTTCATTTATTCATGGCTGAATATTCAATGCCTCCAAAATTCACTAGATGCTGCCAACAGATAAGGACAGGCATACCCTGTCTTGCAGATAGACCTGGGCACGATGCGACTGATTTGCCAAGGATGACACAAGTCTTTTTGCCTGGGTTTTGTATTTTACTACTATCTTTGAATAGTTCTGTAATCACTTGGACATTTGGATCAGATTTTGGCTTTGATTCACTTATTGCTTTGCATTAAATGGTTATTCAATCCCTCACCTTTACAGTGCTCCCTTGCAGGGACATCCATATGGATACCCCATTTGCTTTCTAAATCTGGTCACTACTATGTGACCAAAAAAAAAAAATGAGACTAAGTCTTTCCAATAAATCTTCCCTCTTTTAGGGGGGATAGCTAATCATAAACCACCACAGGTCCCATAACTTCACACTTACTCATCTTTGCAGAATCAGCTCACTGAAAACTGTCAGGGGAAGACTGGGTAGCTTTAATTGGTGATTGAAACCTGCCCTTTTACAAAGATCCACCTAAACTGAATAAGCTGGAAGTGCAACGGTAGCCTGCCATGCACACAAAAATTTCCATCCAGTTCAGTAGTTTAAAGACTGCTCTTACAAACTTAGTTGCCTCTGTTCCACCTGCTAGTGTCTTGTTCGGTCTGGAGCCGTATCAGCTCAGCACCAAGCAAGTGAAAAACAAAGGAAATGTCTCCTGCTTTGCTGCCCACCTTCTTCTGATTGCTCCTTCTGTCAGCCTCCTACTCTCGCTCGTGGTAGACTTGTGAACCAGACAGCAATGTCGGTATGAGAAACATGAGTTGGAGAAAATTAGCAGCAAGGAGGAATCTAAGATGGAACAGAAATATTATTTCAATCAGAAAGAACTTGTCCTTTATTTGTGATGAGAGTGGTTATGTATGCACAGCGTCCTCATATTTTTCAGCTACTCTATCACAACTTAATTACAAAAGGCATGATGATAAAAGTAATGTGATTAGATTCAGCTCCTGGCTCAGCTACAATTTTTGAGTCTTTGCCCAAATTTATTTTTTTCAATTCTTCCTCTCTAAGATCAAAGTGAGGGTAACTGGCTGTTTAGGAAGTGAAAATAAAAACTTCAAATTTACAAAATACTTAACAGTTGGGCTATCATTTGCAACATGGTTCCTGTTAGATTTTTACTTGTGTAAGGTTGCAGAAAGAGATCCAGGGCTCACTATGCACTAGAAGTTGCAGACTGAGCCTGTTTTGTGATTCTCTAAGCTCTGCAATGTCTCTAAGCCTATAGTGTCCTTTGTCATATAGGTATTTTAGCATGGGACTGCTTTTGTCTTATTCCTTGGGAAACAGAGCTCTGACCTTTCTCTGAGCTGCGCATAGAATAGACACTCCAACTCCCTGTGATTAGCAGGTAAAAAATCTTGACATTCTCATGTTTGTTTATTTTGAAAATGTGCATATTGACATTTGGTACATGGGATTCAGATGTGCTTGTGCGCAAATGAGCGTCTGCATGTGCAGAGCTCAAGGTGCGGGTGAGACCTCTGGGTGCTTCTGCGTTTGTAATTTGCAGAGTGCTTCACTCTGACTGTTGTGCTACTTAATTCAGTAATGTTTGCAAAGTGGTTTGAGAGACGCAGATGGAAGGTGAAAGGGAGGTGCAGAGCAGTGTAATTACCTGATACTTATGCTCAAGCTGAACGACTCTGAACGGATGATTGGGGATGGGGAGATAGTTTCTCTTTTTTAATTTTAATGCAGAGATAACATATTTCATTCTAGCTCTTTAGCTCTTCTTAAACATCTTATCCCTGAACATTTTGCAGGCCTTGCTGTTATAGTTACATCTGCAGATGATGAAAAGAAACAACTTTTTCTGTTGAGACTATCATAAGCAGATGCTGAATTCACAGTAGATTACAATACACTGAATCGTTGCAGTTTTTCCCCAAAGGGGACAAGAAACTGCTGAGACTTCACATTATTATGTTGGAGAAAGCATTGCGGAAACATATTTTCCACAGTTGCAGACTTTACTCCCTAAGCCAGCTGAAGCCTTCAGCCTGAAATACATCCATTCTGCTTAAAAGAAAAGCACAGCAACCTTTCATGTTTATCATTAATTTTCAGCCATAAAGGGTTGTTAAATAAATTGCACTAATGTACCCAGTGTAAACTTGGCCACACAGCATTATCCATGAGAACTTAGGTCAGAGGAGTAATTTTACTGACACTGAGAGAACAGTTTGGCTGCAGAAAAGGAAATGTATGGATTCTAATTAAAGCCGCCCAATCTTTGCAAATCGTCGTAGAGGAACTTGATGTTTTCTCTATTTGCATTGCGACCTGGCTGTTGATTTCAGCCAAATACTGGCGGGGGGATCCAGGCTTTGCTAGGGAGGTGGGTGCCCATGTCTGCAGCTGGAGAAGAACTGAAGCTCTGCAGCCTGGAGGCTGAAACATGCCATGGAAGCTGCAGCTGATTATGAGAAAACTGCTTGAAAGACTGAAACATATTTAAAAAGAAATATCCAAGGGCCATACGCAGTTATTTGTGCTCAGCTAGTACTGATAGAAGCTGCATGTGCAAAGCTAGAGGCAATATTTTTCAATTCTTTTGTGTCTTCTGGTGTTTGAAGTTCTTATAAAGTTTCTCTCTGTAACTGTAAGACCTAGAAACATTGCTTTGAAATAAAAGGTGAGCTGCTGACACAAACATGTGACTCTAGTGGCAAGTGGAGACAAGTGGAAGCGATGCAGTAACACTGTAAAAGAGAGGTATGGAAGAAAGCTGCTTTGCCCAGTAGGTAGTAGCTTGGATTGAAGTTTACTGAAGTTCATTGTATGGGGTTGGTTTGTTCATTAAATCCGCAGCTTGTGTAACACAGGAGGCAGGTCATGCAAGCTGTATGACTGAGGAGGTGACAGTGGTGGCTAATAACTTGTATTTAATTTATTGGAGTGGAGGATTTAATGTTAGAGTGTCTGTTTATTTTAAAATAACTCCCTGATTTTCACCTGAAATCTCTTCTCTTGATAACAGGCTGTTCTGTGGACATGGCATCATCTATTGAAACTGTTGGGGACATTGCACAATTGTTAATGTATTTTCACTAAATTGATAGTGAGTGGTTTCCAAAGTCATAAAATCAGAGTAGTGAACTGTGCAGAAGGAGGTTATTTTGTTCCCCTGGTACAGCTGTAATTAATGCTCACAGGGATTTGTACCCACTTCTCACCATTTCAGGCTGGACCCCAAGAACATCCATTACTCTTTCTTTGTTTCTGTGCTTTCCATATGTATTGTGTGTGTCATATGTCATGCGACGTATGCTGTTTGTGCTAGAATGCTCTAGGATTCTTGTTAATTGAAGAAGAAATTTCCCCTCCTTGGGCAGAAGTGTGGAATGGATCCAGGAGGACTCGGAGTGCTTGTGAGATCTGCTCTATTGCAAGGCCTCACAGCAGATGGTCCCTATTCCTCACTGCTTTACACAGTCTCTAAAATTGAGTCAGGGGTGTTTTTTGTTTGTTTGCTTTTGTAGATGGTAAAAGGGTTTGTCTTATAAGTCAGGGATTTTTTAATAGCTTTTTTAGCTTGTTAAATATCAATTATATATTGTATACATGTCCTCCAATGCATTGTCTTGTCAGGTTGACTTCCTTAAGCTTTTTTTGTGTTGATTACTTTTGGAGGGGAGAGGACATGGGTAGGGGCTATTCTTTTAAGTTCACGTAATGTTTCCTTATGGTTTCCCAGCTACCTAAACCTTTGCTTGTGGTCATCTCCATCTTGATAGATGAAGTGACCTGATATTGAAGTGTCTATACAATCCACTGAATAAATGCTGTCGTGTCTGCTTTACCCGCGTGGCATAATTCCATTACAGCAGGATTCCCAGAGCCTGCCAAGTCCGCACAACCATGGTGTCTTTCTCGGCTTTCCTTCACTAATGCCACAGTTGGGATGTTTGTCCCATATTTTATTCCTTCGTCTTTCCATGATGTCTACACGATTCCCTATAGCCTAGAAACAAGCAACTGAGCCAAATCAGTCTTTCCTGAGCACCCCATGGCTTAATTGATTGATTAAGCGCCCACTCTGATGAGTGGTGACTGTGGATGCTAGTTTTAGACCCTCGCTCGTCCCAGGTGCTTGAGGGACACAGCCTGAGCTGTCGGTTCCAGGACACAGTGTGGTTCTTGTGGGTAAGGCGATGTCCTCTTCAGCTTTGTGGCACCTCTCTTCTTTTGCTGCCTCAACTGAAGTGTTTCTTGGAAAGGTAGGAATCATAATGAGGAAATATTTTGCAAAGATCTCATCTTTCCTTGTAGATAAAGGATGCTTTAAGCTGAAGTACAGAATATTTTCAGAATATTTACAGTAACATAATATGGTCGCTTAAGTGACAAAAATTAGTGCCAATAGTATGTGGAAGGGACATGCTGTGTTTTTAAATCTACCACATGAAAAGCATATGTCGAAGCACAAACACATCAGCGTAGTAAGGAGGATCCTGCACAGAGCACAGCCTGGTAGGCTGCTCAAAGGCAGTGCAAGAGCTGCTACTTCAGTCTTGAATTACAAAGCCCACAGTGACATTTGTAAGAGAAGAACTATTTAGAAGAACTAAAGAACTATTTTAGTCCTACTTTACAAGTGAAATAATTCAAAGCAAAGGGAGTTAAAAGTACAAAAGCAAAGATGATATAGAAATATCCTTGGTGTCTTTTAACTCACTGGCAGTCTTTTGTCCCAGTACATGTATGGCAGTGAGGGCAGATCACAGACTGGAAACGTGGTCACAGGTCTGGTTCTATCTGTGATTACTATGGGGTGGTTTTGGAATAACTGAGTTGTGTGAACCCTTCTCTGAATTCCAGTGCAGAGGCAATGCTGTTCTGTTTTCCTCTGTAGCCTGTAGGGACACATGAAATGCACGGTCTTTCCCCTCAGCTCTGTCAGCAGTGTCTTAATTGTTACAATGTGATGAATAACTTGTCTGCGGTTCCTGCTGCAAAGTAATTCCAGAGATAGGAATACAACCAGCCAGAAATTATCATCCCCTATTCATTTTCTCCTTAATGAATATTGAATAGAAACATTCTCTATTAATGAGCATTGATGGAAGCTCAAGTCCTCACAGAAATGGAAAGCGTTGAGAGCAGAGTGCAGTGTCATCCTCAGCGCACACTGACACCCTTGCTGTTCTGCCGTGCAGTCCTGTGATGGCAGCTTTGATGCCTTAGACTGTTTCTTCTTCAAATTGCATCATTTTCTTTTCTGCAGCTTTGTGCTTAGGATGATCTTTTTGGGGTAGGCCGCAAAGCCACCAGTCTTTCTTCATCTAAATGCTGTTTTCACAGTCCTACTCTGAGGAAGGAGCCTTCTAGCAGTGGAGCTAGAAAGCCGGAAAAGGAAGTTCATGCTTTTACTCGAGTAGAAATGTTGCATGTTGCTGCCATAATCAGTGCTGCAGGTGCCTTTCTGCTGCAGCCATCTAGTACATGCCTGGTTCTTCATGACTTTCACGTTTAATTAGCTGTAAATTAATTAGCCTAGTTTTGACTGACACTGCTGACTTGTTTTTCCTGCGGCTTATGGAGTCATGTGGACTTTTGCTTAGTTCTGCAGTTTTGTTTTGCTGTGGAAATAGCCTAATTGGAAACACTCAGTCTCAATGGCAGGAATCACCGTGGAGTCTGGTCTGCACTTATTAAGGGGGTTGCTTTCTTCTAGTTGTCTACTCATCACTTTATAAAATTCTTCCTTACTCGTCTTAGCATTGTCTGCCCTTTTTTTCCCCTCTTGTGACCCATCCCTTACTGGACTTGGTTTGGTTCCTTCCTCTCCTTTTCATTTATGGTGCAGATTCTCTGTTAGATCTTTAAATAGTGAAGCTACGTGATGGCCTCTTATTCTCTGCACTTTCTTCTGCTGTCTGTCACAGTCACACTAACAATAGATACTTAGATATCTCCCGTGTTCTGTTTTTATAGTTTGTTTCTAGCAGAAACTGGGAAAGGAATGAGAGGGGCCTTTTACATGTTCTTTTACAAGACTCTATAAAAATGATATAACTTCACAGTTTTCTTTACAGGTCTGGTAAGTGCTGGACATCACTGCTGGTAGAGCCTTTACTGATGTACAGAAACTTTAGAACAAATATTGTTTTTATAACACCTAAAGACTCTTAGCCAGCACCAGATTCACCAGATTTCTAAGCAGCAATGAGCATGGGAAAGGAAGGTAAAGGGGGTCAGAAGAAATTCTGTGTTCTTTTCTCCACAGTCTTGACCAGGGCCTTGGCTTCATGTGGATTTTTGGAATTTCTCATTAAATAAAGTAGCCTTCCACATAACTCTTCTGCTACCTAGTTCCACTCTTATTTCATTACAGCATTGTCATCAATATAAGATTAAACTAAAATCACCTGTATTGAGTTAGATTTTGCTGAAAAAGGCACTCTGTACCAAAAGCATGCTTGCTTTTTTAAGCTATCTCAGCTAATCTAATAAAAGATACCCTTTTTACAAAACACCCTCCTCTTAGGCTCATTCTTCAGCTCCTCCTAAATCAATAAGTAAAGTTAAGGGAATCTAAAAATAAACTGGGCTCTTTTGTGAGAGGCTTCCAACTATAACATGCAAGACATCTTAAGAATCTGGCTATGTGACTACTTGGCATGATTTCTTCTGGAAGAGAGCTCAGAATGATGCGAGAGGGTAAGAAATTAAGTGAGGCTTGAGCATTCGACTCTTTTGGGAATATGAATTTTCCCATTTTGTATAACAGACCAATGTACTAACGTTGGGTCTAGAGAATCCTAGAGCTATGAAATATGCAAGTTGTTTCGTTGTTAAGTAATTCCTTTCCTAAAAACATAGCTGCTTGGGACAGTCCAATTTCAGATGACATCTAATAGTGCTGATATATTTATTTCTTATGTGTTTGATTTGATTGGATTCTTCAGTTTTGCTGCACGTTGATGAAATATCTGTCAGTTAAAGAGATTCCTAAGTCTTTGGTGTAGGCTGACAGGTTTCAAACAGACACTGCTTAATGATAGTATCTACCACATCATACTCCTGCAGCTAGTAAAGTAGTATTTCTCTGAGTTTGTTAATATCATTTATTGAAAATATTCATATTTATCCAGCCCATGTTGTCCCCATCCAAAGCTTTTTAGAGTCTGAGGAGTTGTTATAGTCCTACAGATGTAAGATTCCCTTGCAGCAATGTAACCTACTTTGGTTGATTCTCATTTTTCATATGGAAAAGAAATCATGAGTTCAGGCACACTTTTTTCCTCTTCACATAAACAGTTTCCTAACCAAAGCAGGGCCTTCTAAGGGAACAGCAGAAGTGGTATCTCTCTTTGAAATGATTTGTCCTCCAGCAGATTTAGTTTCATATGTTGGAATCAAACTACATTTAGGAAACATGAAAGCAGTGGGGAACCGGGGATGCTCTTCATCTCCAGAAATCATGAGTACTGCATAAGGCTGAGATACAAACATTCTGGGGGGTAGAATGTTGCCATGTGAAAGAAATAGAGATAGGAATCTAATGACATTGTCAGTTATTCAGGTATTCTGCAAAATATCTGGTGGAAGATTTTATGAACCTCCCTAGCATGCTGCTGTTGTGGGTTGCCCCATTATCCAGAGATTTACTGTTGTTTATGGGATGAAGATGCAGTACTGTCCTTACACAGGGTGTTCCAGATCCTGAAATTATTTCTTTGTCTTTACTTGATGCTTAAGAACTCATATCTATCGGAGTTATTACTTGAATGTAGGCAGTCAGGATTAAATCAATAGGTTTTTCTATTTTTTTCATTTTGTATTGACCATTGAAATTACCTTTTTGATAGAAGTTTAAGGAAATACCTTCCTTTGTCCTTGAAAGGGACTGAATCACTGCTTCCCTGAACAATATTCCTATTGCAAGAAGGAAACCTCTTACAAAACAACCTTCTCCAGGAATTTCCTGGTGAATTTTTCTTTTCACGTGTTCTGAGATAAACCTCTCTAGGAAGGCAGGTTATCACCTCTCTATATGAATTTAGCAATCCTATGTGCTTAATCTTCATAGCCTGTGTGAAAAGCAGGCAGCTTGGAGGGAGGATGACATGCCTTCCTGAGAGTCAGAACACTTGCATTGCTGCTAGAAGACTGTGGTCTTCTGCATGCTCATTTTTCTCCTGAAATATGTAAGTTTTGTGAGGTGGAATGAGCTTGAGAGGGGAAAACACAAGCTGAGATGGTGTCAGCCACACACACACACACACACACGCACACACAGCCCAGGTATACAGTAGGAGGAGTATTCTCCATGAAAATTGTGTCTTCAGAGTTTCCCATAACTAACATTCTGTGGATCTTCTGCTAGGGCATAATGATAACATATAAAAAAAGACCTATTTGAAATCTCTTTTTGGAGTCCCTCTGTGGCATAAATAAAGGCACACTGTGAGTTCTGAAAGCTCTACCTACTGGTATCCTGTACTCAAATAACTCATTCCCCTCTACTGCCTATTATTTTATTCCCATGAGCAAGGAAAGAAGGAAGAAGATGGAGCATGGATAGAGACTGTAGGAGAGGCCAGGAGAACAAGCATTAAGCTATTTTACGGTCAACTTTTAATCCTCCCTGTTACTAGCAGCAGCAATTTGATGGCCTTATATTAAGTTTCTCATTAATTCACCTTCTGTTTTGTTCATTCGTTTATAATTAGCACTCATGAAGCCACTTGCCATCGTCTGCTGCACATTGAGCGTGAGCGAGGCAGAGGGAGCGCTTCGCAGAAACACGTCGGTGCTCGTGCCTACTTACAAGGCAATGATAGAACTGCACTTATTATCCAATTAAACAGGCAGAACATGACAGGAATAATAAAATCAACATAACTCCAAGGGCGAAAGGGCTGGTAAAACACTCTATGTCCTAAATACTTCTAAAATTTTAAGATTTAATATGATTTTTATCTTTTTGCTTGTGTTACTTAATGATTTGCTGTGGATGGCAGTCACCACTGCTACAGTCTGCAATTTCTGATCAAATCCTGTAATCAGGATTATGTGAAATGAGTTCTGATCAAAGTGAATTTCCTTTCATTTGTTTATTTTTTTTCCTTTCCCAAAAGTTTCTGATCAAAACCAAGTGATCAAATAGCACTAATTTTGATCGGATTCTATGGCATCATAAATAATTTAAGCTAATACTAATTACGGCATTCATAGTTTGGAAAGACGGGAGCTCTCGGTGACATGGTTGTGTAAGGTCTAGGTTAAACAGTGATGTGGCGTCCGAGATCTTTCATTGCTTTACCAAGGAGACCAATTTGGAAGCCAATTGGATTTGTACTGCACTTCCAATTTAGAAATCTGCCGGTGAATTGTGCTGGAGAGAAAACTGTAATTGAGCCACTGCAGTTCGGTGACTGTGTTTCAATATATCCAGACAATCTTCCCCAAGGGGACAGGGGAAAACCAACAGAAAGGACTTCCCTTTGCGTTTTCTTGCGCCCTGTCACACAGCCTGGACGCATCCGAGTTGCTGTGTATGCTCTTGATCAGTGCTAAGATTCTGCCCTTGGCTTGTTGTCAGCTTGCTGTGCCCAGGCTGAGCTGCTGCGCCCTGTATAGAACCAGGCAGAGCCGTTCTTGGCGTGTGGCAGCACGTATGGTGCCTACTAGAAGTTCTGAAGGGCAAGAATCCTGCCCTTTCCTATGCCCTCCAACGCTGCCCCGATGGGAAGTGCCCGATGCATCTAGGGCATCACGAAAGCTGCCAGTTTAGACGATAACAGGGGTGGCAGCCTCTGGAGTTTATGCAGGCCGTCAGAAATAGCACTTGTGGGGGCTTTCAAAAGCAACTTTTATGTCTGATTTTGTCTTATGACAAAAGTGTATACACATTTTCCTGTATATTCTCAGGATTTTGCAGGGATTCACTCTTTGGATGTGAGTCATCTTTACCAAGGGTCTCTCTCATATACGGCCCAGTGCAATAGCACTGTGACTTTGCATAAATATTAAATCAGCAGCTCTGTGAGCTGCAGTAAATGACTCTTTGAGGGAACAAGCAACTCAAATTGATGGACATTCTGGCTTGTAGTGACAAATCTGATGTCATGCTCCGTGTTGGAGTAGTTACATGGTTACGTTATTTTATGGTGTCAGCATGTAAAGAACACAACCACTTTCAGCGATAGGAAGCAGACTCTGGGACCAGCTTTGGGAGTTGTGTATTCCCTATGATCCAGAGACTGGACCCTCAGACAGCTGCTAGAAGGTGAGTGTGTTGATGCTAGACTTGTCTGTTCAACGAGAGTCAAATTCACTCACCTAAGGAAGGCATCCCAAATGGTTTATCCCTTATAAGCCTTTAGAGCAGGACTTTGGCATGGAAAAGATAAATTGATCTTGAGTAAGAACAAGTGTCTTTAATTGACTAGTATAGTTTAAGTAGATATTAAGAGACAAATGCCATCCATTTTTATAAAAATAATCAAATACCTACGTGCATTTTGTAAACATTCGTTGTCTTAAATCCATAATGCTTGCATCATATTTGGGCTTTCCAGATGAGGCATATACCTTCACTGTATTCTGGGCTGGAAGAAGATATGTGGAACAAATTCCTAGTTGCAAATATGCCACAAGCATTAGATTGCCTGAGAATTTTTTCAGTTAGCATGATTTATTTCTTTGACATAGGAAAGTGCTGAGAATGGTTAAGACAGCACAAACATCTCCCAGAGACATCAGCAGTGTCTACGTGCCCTTTGCTGACTGCTCATTTTCAGATAATTCTGCACAGATTTGCATTCTGTGCATGTTATAATTTCTAATAATACATTTTTCACTTGGAGAGTTTAAAGCAACATGCCTTTTTGCTCTCCTGACTGTAAGAAGTTTCTTCCAGAGTAATTATTACCATGAAGTTAGAGCTGGGTTTACGCAATTAAGAAAAACAGTGATTAGACAAAGCAGTAACAGTTGTGAAAATCTACTGTGTATGTTTGAGTAACTGCTGCTCACTGCCTGACTGTGAATACCCTGGGGAATGCAGGAGCTTTTCCATCTCTTGATACTTTTCTGTCAAGATTGCTTGGCTTTCTAAAAGTCACTTTCTTCCGAGAAATCCAACCTTGTCTTGAGAAGATTTCTGAACATTTTGTTTTGTTTTGTTTTGTTTGGAATGAGCTGACTGGATGCTCTTCTCTGATTTTTTTTTTTTTTTCCCCCCCATAGTTTTCAAAGGTAAAAGTCTATTCAGGATTTTCATATGTATATCTCCTAAGCATAAATATTAAGCATTCCACTTATATCCTAAATCATGCTGAAGTATGAAAAATCAGAGTTAATAACTGAAATTTTTCTAGAACTGCCAGCAGTCGTTTGTTATGAAAAGGCCCCGATCTCAGCCCCTGTGGCCATGACGAGAAGCAGTTGCGGAGCCTCCTGAGGAGCTGCGAGTCCCTCTCGGCTGCTGTTCCTGCTCCTGTAGGAGCACAGCACAACCATCACCAAAAACACGTGTCAGCCAAGGCTGGGTGCTTCACAGACAAAGCAAAATGATGCTCTGCTTCAGCGAGGAGCTAATGAAGAGCAAGATACAAAAAACAAGAGCATTTTCAAGAGAGAAGCTACAATTCCCTGAAGAGAGGATGCCCAAAACAGAGGAGGGGGTCGCTGCAATCCTCCCTGTGCGACCTCAGGTTCCGAATGTATGTGAACTTTGGTAGCTGAACAACCAAATAATTATTCCTTTTCTAGAAAATCAGTTATCTGTGTATTTGCAGCCATGCCATGGCAAGAGAGGCAACTCAGGGCTTTAATATTTCAGGAGATACCATGTAATTTTCTAAGCAGTGCCTAGACAAGCACAGAAGAAAGAAGTGCGTCTTTTGCTAAGCACTTGGGGACGCCGGTGGCTTTAAAGTCAGTTAATTGTGACAGTCAGCTAATTGTGCCTCATCACAACAAACCAAGCCAAGTGCCCTGCTAGTCTTGGACTCTGCTGCTGCTGTTCCCAATTAAAGAGAATTAGGTGGATTTGCACAAATGCAGGGCTGTAGAATGATATGGCTTGATTAAAGCTTGTTTGAATAGCTTTGTTTTGAGTAAATACAGCTGCAAGCAGAGGAAGGGAAAGGTACAGGCACATAATATTGCCAGCGATTTATTAAGTATCAACTTTTGCTGCGGGATAAATACGATTAAAGTACTTGGGAGATAAAGGATAATTGGCCAAAATGTTAGAAATTGAAGGCGAGGAGCTATTTTAGCTAAGTAGGGCTGACAACATCCAGGTAGGGATTCATTGCACTGTTTCAGTCTGCTGAGGCTCTACTAAATAAAACGCATAGCCTTTGCTTCATAAACAAGGTGACTGAGCCACCTAGTCCCTACAGAGAGTTTTGTTGTCTTTGTCTTGTCCTGTGGGAACAGTGAAAACAGCTCTTCAATCCTCATCCAGCATTAAAAATATATAGTAGCTGAACTTTGGTTTGAATGAATGATTTCATATATTTTCTGTAAATGGAATAACATATCCTACTTTTGAAAATACATATGCATATACTTAAGATTCTCTGGTTCCCTGGCTGACTAGATCTGGAAAAGGTTTGAGCACTTGGTACTCAATTTTGCCAACAAAGTCATTTCATTCCTGTCCCGCCTTACAGAGTACGTTTCCAAAGCAGTGCACTTCATTTTGGTGCTATTTCCCCAGAAATGACTACTGTTAAACAGATGGAGAAATTTCTGTCTTCCTCAAGTGACGGGCACAGAAACGAACCCCGTGGAGGTAACTGGAAAGCGTGGCTTGGTTTGATCAGCTCAGTGCTGCCTTGGTCATGGTAGCTGAGGCACGGCAAGGCGCAGGGAGAGGCCGCTTTGCACGGAGCCTTCCCTGGGAAGGAAGGGGTTAGCAGTTGGTTTGAAACATTCATTATTCAGACCTGGCCTTATTGCTCTCCGATTTACCAGCACAACTCAATGCCTCGTTTCAGCTTTCCCCTGATCTTTCCTTGGCTTATATGGTTCTCTTGATTATAAGATTGTCTCCAGCCATAGTCCATTTATGTCTTTAAATATTGATTAAGTTTTTCTCCCAAATTTGAACATACACTAACATATTTCTTTTACTGTCGAGTTCAGATTCCTTTGCCTTTTTTTCAGTGTGGGTGAAAATGTTTCTTCTATTTTTCCAGCAGGCAAATAACTTTGTTTCCCTTCATGCAGGAGGAAGGGAAAAGCTCTTTACCTGTAGTCTTGTCCAAATTATTGGTAGTGAGGAACTTTTTCAGGCTAAGAGACTGTTACTCCTATATTGTTAATTGGACTATAAAAATATCTCTTCTTGCCAGGAACTTTGTAAGAAAATTCTAAAATAGATATCTGACTAAACCTCCAAGGAGCAGGGAGACCACATTTTGCTGACTACAATATGCAGAAATAGGCAATTCTGACATATATGTTTGCAAATAGATTCTAAGTTCACTCTGCAAAGCAGGACTCCTGTTCAGAGGCCCAACCTTCCTCTAAAAGTCCATCGCAATTTCTCCCTGCAACACTAGAGTTGAAATCCTTGTTCCTCCAAAGGCAGCGGAAAGCTCAGGCAGAGGGAGGCGGTAACATCGTTCTGTGCCGCGTGTGGCAGGGAGCTGTGTGGGCCATGCAGCATCCATGCAGCTGGAGCTGCTGTTCCTCACATTGCTCCAGCTGCCGCTCTGGACTCCTGGAAGTGAACTGAAATATTGTGCTGGGAAGAGGATAACAGAGAAAATTCCTCCCTGACCATTCTGAGGACCTACGCACACTGGTGCTGCCTGAGTTAGGGCCACATCCCAGCCCTATAAATCTAAGTTAAACATTTTTCTTATAATGCAGCTTATTTCACAGTTCTAAAGTTATCTGTTTTACAATATTTTATAAAATATTTTCTCACTCATTTTGTATGCTATGAAAGAAATGATATAATGTGTTGCTACAACTGGCTAGGAATCATTTGAGTCCTGGAGAATCGCTATAGGAGCTGCTTGAACAGGTGGCAGCAGATTTTCCATCACTTGAACCTTAGAGCTGCAATTAGATCCTTTTGCAGAATATATGCTATTCTCATCTAAGCTACAGTTTTGAAGATAGAAGAAGAAGTTTATTAGCCTGTATTTTTTTTTTTTGCAGTGCATATGAGATAACAATAAACAGATCTTCTGTTTATCTTTCAGTTCTTATGGACTGTAAAATCTGCCTTTTTTTTTTTTTTTGTAATATCATATATGGCCTAAATACCACAAATATTTGTGATTTTCAGTATTAATTGAGCACCTCAGTGTGTGCTGGTTTGCTGGAGTAAACATGCTTCTTTTACTTCAAACATCTGCTCATTAAAAAAAGATAGTTTTATCATACATATATATATATATATGCACATAGTCTCTCCATCCCAGTTCATTAAAATTGACACGAGTTTTGTTGTTGGCTCAGTGTCACTGCTCAATGGGAGCTTCTGCACAGTTAGTCTTCAGTCTCTCATGTATCATTTGTCCATATGTGAAAACATAAAATAGTTAAAATTTCTGGGTATCAACTTCATTTTTCATGTTTCCAGAAGTCTGAGGTTCTCGGGCAAGTATCCTTTCCTTGTTTTCCTTGCAGCTATTGTTAAATTGCATTAGAAGGTAATTTTGGGGTCTTTTGTGTTTTGTGCTGTCTCTCGGGAACATCGATGTGGAAATTCATCAGACAAAATGCCTTGCTTGCAGCAGTGCAATAGCATTCAATAGAAAGGAAAATATTGAAATAACTTTACTAAGTGACTAAAATTGTTCAAATGAATTACAAATGATATCTAAATCAAATTTAAGAGGAGACTGTCTAGACCTACTAAGAAAGAAGGCATTTAGTGAAGCTCTACCCCCGGCTCTTCAGAGAACAGTAATTCTTTCCCTCCTCTACATGCAAGATGATTCACTTAGGAAGAAATGTCTTCCAGGAGAAGGAATGGTGTGAAAAGGCGAATACTCAGCTATTTTTTTTTTCTATAACAAGCAAAAGTTTCAAAACTGAAAAAAACACATTTGCTCCAGAGAATCAACCACAAGAAGTGACCAGGAAGCGGTGGCCGATGGCTGGTTTGTGGATCTTGCTCCAAGGAACACGCCACACCACCGCTAGTGCCATTGAATCCAGCACTGTCACCCTTAGAATCAGGCTATGTTTCATTCTTGCAGGTTCTCACAACCTGGCCCTACAGGAATGAAGTTCCTAGCAGCAATGAACTATTTTCCCGTGCATGCTGCTCTGCACATTCATAATGCATCTGAAATTTTTTTTTTAGATTTGTGTCTATTCTTGGCTCCGAGGTTCCTTACAGAATCCACGCAACATGCAGTGCCTGGCGCTATGCGCAGTTCAGCTCGCCCTGCCCGGCAGCAGCATTAGTGTCTGTCCAGACAGTTCCTCTGTGCGGATTCAAGCACCGATGCGGTCCAGAGGTTAACGCAGCGGGGAGAAAGGAGAGGGCTCCAAAATATTGGGAACCTCCCTAAGGACTTCAGGGCAGCCGTAACACCTGCAGTCCTTTTGGAAGGTAATGTTTGGCAATAGACTTGCAGGCTTAAATTGGTAGGTGAGCACTTTACATTCCCCTGGTTTGCTCTGGACTCCTCACTGCTTGGGAGCATCTGTCCCTCCGTGATGTCCTAGGAGAGCAGGATGCCACTGCTCAGCCTCTGGAAATGCCCCTCTTTTCTCTAAGGCAGGAAATCATACTAATTTCTGTATCTTTTCTACAGACTTTTCTGCAAGCAGGCTCTTTCTGATTTGCTCTATTTTTTTTTTTAACTGCAAAACACAAAAATCCTTCCAGCATTCTTTCCCCCCGCACCTCCCTGCAAACTTACCTTGCAGTATTTTGGTAGCATGATATTATCCCGCACTGGCCTGTCCTCCCCGGAGCCCGGCAGCAGAGTCCAAGCGCAGTCATTAATCCGGGCGAGCGCCGCGGTCTCCCGCTCGCGCCGGCCCCGCGCAGCCCCGGCCGCCTCGGCGCCGTCTCAGGGCGCTCTGCGGCCCGGCCGAGCAGCGCTCCGGCCTCCGCGGCCGCCCCGCTAATGGTCGGTGCCGCTTTGGCAGCGTGGGGCAGGAGCAGGAAGCTTTTACTGCGCCTGGGTTCCTGTCAGTGCTACTAATTCAATCACTTACCTATGCAATAAATTCACATGAAAAATTAACAAAAACCTAGCTGGCAGCAGTGCCCTCTGATCTTTATTTTTTTTTCCTCTCTAAAAACTATGCAGTTTTCTTTTAAAATTATTGACTTTAATGGTTTCTGGATAATATCTGTATGTTCTGTATTTCAACATTTGGTGAAAAAGGCCTTTTGCTTTTATTGCTAAATGACGTCTCCGTATCACTTCATGGCATGCGCTATTTAGCTGCTATTTCTTGCATTAGGTTCTCTTCCAGTCACCCCTTCAACTCTGAGGGCTCTGTGCAAATCTCAGTGAGGGTCCAGCTCAACACCTTGCAGTGGGCTCTTCCATTTGTATCACAATCTGTCTAGTTTTATTTTATTTTACATCTCTAAGCTTTTCTACGGACAACTTTTTGATATGATCATTGGTGCTAAGAGCTCTAAGAGCAGTGCAGCATATGGGGGGAATAGGGCTCCTTCTTCCTCCTCCCCAAGAACCTCTAGGGAACTGAGGTCCCCATTATCTCCCTTCTCCTTTCTTCTGAGAGGCTGGTGACTGATCTCCCCTGGGGAGCTGGCCTGAGCTCCTGCCAGCTCAGGACTGCGGCTTCTGTGGTCTAACAACCAAGTGGTGCCTTTGAATTTGCAAAGAGCAACCTGAAGTAAAAGTTAAGGCCCTTAGCAGTGGGCTTCTTTTACACTGTTTTTCTTTGCATAGCTCCAGAGTGAGGGTGAAAGACAGTGTGGATGTTCTCCTCACCTATCCACAGGGCAGGCTGAGATTCATGCTGTTAATGGCGCAAGTTGTCCAGGCTGCTGGGGACCTCAGTGAAATTTGGGACACCTGGGCCATCCTCCTCCTGGGGCCATCCTATGCTGTGCTCTAGTGGTAGGGCTGTCTGTGCCATAGGTCACTAGTTAGGCATTTTTACACCGCAGCAAAGTAGCCATAATTGTAAACATTTGTGATGTAAACATTTTATTCTTAAACTCCAGTGTTTATTAACGTGGTTTACCTGAATTAGAGACAGAGACATCTTAGTCATCTATAAAATGCCTTTTTTTAAGGCTTTTGTCCCTTTCATCAGGTATGGCTATATGGACTAGGTAGACGCATTTGATGCATTCTCGTCTTCATAATTTCCAGATGCTTTAATAGGGCTCCTAATTTCTGTATTAACAGCCTTTTCCTTTCACACTTGCAATGATTTCCTGTCATTTCTCACAGCACACTCATTGCCTGCACTTCTCTCAGATGCCTTCACACTGGATCTACACCCTTGGATAAACTCTTTCATTTCCTACCTTTTCTGTATCTTGAAAGTCCATTTGAAAATATATTGGGACAGTAGTTGTATTTTTTTACACCCAGTTGCCCCAGTGTCAGGAATAGTTTGTTCCTTATGCTCTTAAAATTATCAAATGATATGTTATTAGCCTTAGAGGAGTCATCATGAGACCAGGGCATCTCATCTGAGAAAAGTACAAGGTGTATCTATTGCATTACATTGCTATTTTTCTGTATGATATATGAAAAATGAGGGAAAAAAAACTTTCACTGTGAACTACAGGTAAACAAGACTTTTAAAATGCACTGAGAAATGCTAGCCTATTCCTGCAAGACCATATCATTTGCCAGAATGTATATGTGCAGCAAATTGATCTGTGCAAATCAAAAACCAATTTTCTGTGTATTCATCCCAGACCATTTCTATGCTTTTTTTTTTTTTTCCCTGTTTTGTAGTTCTGTTGTTGTTTTAGTTTTTAGTTACCCATTCATGGTTCTCTGTTATGGTCATGCTCATCTGTTTCTATACTACTTCTTATCAGCAGTGTCCCAGAAAGAAGTGTTAAATTTCCTTGGCCAGATGTGCACACTTTGAATGCAGCTGCTGGTCGTTGGGTTGCCATTATCCATCTAGTCTCTTCTGGCACGAATTCAGCTAAGTGAAAGGGACTGCCTTCTGTAACATGCTGTTACACTATTACTTTGATATGAAATCTGGTAAAAAGATGAGATGCAAATCTGGAGACGATTTTGAAGATGACTTTTCAATGTTATCAGAATGAAAAATCAACTTGTTGAAGAACTTAAGACCTGGCACGTTTGCACCTGGAAGAAGTTCATCTTTGCTGGCAAAAGAGACTCCAGCTTCCCTAACTGTCCTGCTTAGTACCTTTCCCCAGTGCGGAGCTCTCAGGTAAGGGAATCCCTCTATTCCCACACAGACGATTGTGCTCAGTCTCCAAATGTCTCTCTCTCTCCCCAGATCTGAGCCCAGCGCTTCTTTTGCCAAGCCCTATTAACAACAGTTTCCCTGAAACTGTCTAACAGAGGTTGAGTGTATTTCTCAACTAACCTATTGGGAGAAATGACCTAAAAATAATGGCACCTGCTTCTCTTACAGATAGAATAGATCATATTTAATACTCCTCAAATTATGTAATACGCAGTTTAATCGTTCAGCTGTTTATGCAAAAAGTAGATAATGCATTTTGTATAAATGTGGTGCATACAGGTATGAATCCCTGAAGCAAAATTTAGCCAAGTTATATACTAATTATTTCTCTGTCTTCATAAAATTAAGATATCCCTTTTAAGGGTTATGTTATTTTGAGCCTATGAAGCAATATCTCCTACTGCAACATACTCCATATAAAATGCCACTTTCAATTGAAGTTAATGGTATGTTTGTCACGGATTTTGTTGAGACCAGGATTTCACTGAGGGAGACGAGGCATTCACAGGACAGCACTGTTTTCAAAGGTATCTTGCAGTACATGAGTAGCTGGTGCCATGATCCCGTGCAGTAATAAGTATTAATAAAAAGATGACATAAGGCAGAAATCTATGACAAATTTTGTTTTGAATTAATATTTGAATAATATGATTCTCATATATGATTCAGAATTTTTCTTCTCAGTTATTTTACAACCCATCAACACAAATGCTGATGGATTGCCCAAAACTTGCCAGAGGGAAACACCCGGTAACTGTATATACCAAATGACAGTTTCACTTATTATTTAGTGAGAACATGCAAATATAAGTGAGAACAGAATTTATTTGCTTTCTGCAATATATTTATTTTGTGCTTTATGGAAAGGATTAAAAGATTTAACGAAAAACTAAGGATGAGTGGAGATGGACTTCTAAGTAGTGTTCCTATTGCATTTCAAGAAGTGTCACTTATCAAGAATCAAGAAAGAGAGCATGACAAAAATATAGAAGCATAATTCTCTTTGACTAGTAAACTTATCAGAGTACTCTGTAAAGTGTGAGCAGATGTTTGGTAGGTATATATTTAGCTGTCAGCTGAAGTGGGAATGGTATTCCAGCCATCATGTCTTTGATTTCAAAATAAAAGGTAAACCATAATTCGTTATATGACTATCAGTGATAGCTCTAATTTTCCGCTTGCAGAGGTGTGTAAATGTGTTCCTTTTGCACTCTCTGCTGACCACTGGCCAAAAGATTATGCAGCTGAAGCTTTCTTGGCTGCTGAAATGCTAGGTAGGAGTTTCATTTTTATAACTGATGATCTAGGAATAAAGACTAGAAATCAAAGGATGTCTGTCTGCAGTGATATCTCTGAAGCATCATACAGATGCTTAACTCATTTGCGATGGCTAGTCCAAAAAAAAAGTTGATTACTTAAATATGTATTAGTGTAAGCCAAGCATTCCATTACATTAAGAATGGAGCCATGCAAAAGTCAATAGAAAACTCATTATTCCTGTATTTTCCATTTGCAAATTTTCAGCTAATTGAAACTGTTCAGTGGGCACATTATGTACGCATATTCTAGCCACTTGACAAACGATGTCTTCATATATTCAGTTTTCTAGTCAATAGCCATCTCTTGGTACATAGTAGTTCTGCTCCTCATTCTGTTAATCATGCCTGATGCGGAGCACAATTTAGTGCATTTGTGTGCAATAAGGAAAATACTCTCATTTGTGCATTTACATAAAATCTTGTCTTGAAGCTTTAGCTATTCCCCAAATACACAAAATACGTATGCAACAACCTGAATGCACAGCTGCTTCCTAATGATTAATGAGGCTGACTCAGTTCCTTGGAATTTTAGTTCAAACTTTATTTCTGATATTTATTGAACTATGATTGAGTAAAGGGCAGTAAAATTTTGCTTCTCTTAGACAACTATAAAACACTTAATTCAGAATTGTTCTTTCACCAATTCATACTAGGCTCGTGTATGTGCTTCATCAGTACCTGATCAAATGTCCGAACCAAAGCAAAAAATACTTTGCAAATAACTGTTAGTTTCTTGTGTACAGGTAGGAAGTGAGGAAATTAAGTTATCAAATTACCCTCCTGTTTCCTTGCTACATAAATTTAGCAATATGTTTTTGTACATTTTTGACTAGCCATTAGCCAGTGTTCTCATCTATCTAGAAAATCTTTCCTGGCTTGGCTCCTGAATTTCTGAAATACAGGTACCAGAAGGATGCTCACAGCAACTGCTAGCATTCGAGATTGGCAAGGGTATAATGCTCTTCTCCAGCTGTGGTGGAGTGAGGAGGAACATCTGTCTGATACATGAAGGGAGGCAAATTGCAGTTGTCATGATCTGAGTGATCAGGCCCTGGAGTAGTTTTATGAACCTGAATTAGAAACCTGATTTATGAAGCCCAAATCCGTTTCTGACTCACCATATCAGAAGGGAAATTGAGCTGACTTGAAGACATGGTTTTGTGATCACTTCAAAGAGAACAGTTCAAAGTGAGTTCAGTAGATTTTCCCTGATAAGGACAGAGTTCTCTTACTTAAGAACATAAACATAAACACAATTATTTAGAGCTTGAAGCTATTATGATGACGGTTTAGTTGCTCCTCTCCCATTGTTTATACAAAGCCATGAATTGACTCTTTACTCCATGAGATAAAGTCTCCTCTCCTCAGTTCCATTTACTTTTTACAGCTGTTTGCTTGCTTGGTAATTTTAGCTCCTCTTAGGTGTACCCTGAAAACCGGTGATAGGGCAAACAAGTGTCAGAGCAGGAATTTAAGTTCCCATTTTTACTAGGGCAGCTGCAGTGAGAAGGGGCCTGTGTTCCGGGAGATGCTCCTGGAATACACTTACAAGCAGCATCTACTGTTACTATTAACATTGCATTTCTGAGGCTTCGGAGCCTCCGGAGGCAGAAGGTGGTGACAGCGGGGAGAACGAGCTCTCCTAATCCTCCCTATCCTACCTCTCCCCAGGTCACTGAAAATATCCCTGCTGATGCCAATGGCTTCTGGTTTAGGTGCTCATGCACACGTAGGTTGGCTGTTAGTAAAATCAGCTTGTGCTTACTGTTATGCAATATTAAAATAGTTGCTGATTTCAGACCCTCGGTGCCTGCTTGCTGGAACGAGAATACCAGATGGGGAAAAGCTTCAGTGTTTTGAGTGTGAATCATTGAGTTTAGCTGTGAGGGGCAAATACATTTCCTCTGGTTAATAACGTTTTACGTGCAGCAAAGCCATCAATTCAGCCGAGTGGGAGCCTCGAGGCTTTAGGGAGCCAGCTGAGAGCGTTCAGCCGGGAGCTCGGCTCGGCGGGTAGGCACAGGAGCACCACGTAGTCCGTGACGTTGGACTGGGGCCATGGGAGGAGACTTGGGACCCATCTGTCAGCTCCCATGGTGGGCTCTGAGCAGGAGGTTACAGCAGCTGGGAAGCACATCAAGCCCTCCACAACCAAAGGGGGAAGATTTCTGAGTTCTTGCAGCTGAGCGTTTTCCTGTTACTGAGCAGGAGTCAGGTCTGCTTCTGCTGCAGTCAGAGGAGTTTCAGGAGAAAAAGCGGGTGTTGCTGGTGACTGAGTTTCGGTCCTCTGCTCTTATAGGCAGTATGTCCTACAAACTCTTCCATAAATTGATTGTGCTTCATCTTTAAAGTAATTGGGTTTTTCTGCCTCCACCATCCTAGTTGGAAGGCTATAGCAAAACTTGATTGCTGTAATGATTAGAAACCTTCTTCTAATTTCCAACCTAAATTTATTCACAGCCAGTTAACATCCATTTGTTCTTATGCCAATTTTGTCCTTAGCTAATTTAGGTTTTTCCCTATCTGGTGTTTATCTCCCTGATGCATTTACATGCTGTGATTATGCTCCCGCTGAGCCCTCATTTTGCTAAATGAAATAAGCCAAAATTTTTGGTCTTCTCATAAGATGGATTCTCCTTCCCCTCCATTATCCTTCTTTGGACCCGTTTCTGTGGCTCTCTTGATCAGATCTGTCAAGAACACAGAATACAGGGTGCCTGGTTGAAAATCTGCTCACGGATTGTAAACTGGCATTGATGCTTTCCTGACTCTTCTGGAAATACCTCTGGTAGAACTGGAACTGCATCTGTCTGTATCATATTAATAGCTTATAGTCATCTTGTATGTCTAGGTCTTCCTAATCACTTCTGAGTAATAGTTTACAGCCTTGGGTGAACTTCTTTTGTTGTTTCTGGTGCTCAAACTCACCTCGTACTGTTTACACTTCATTGTATTGGTATTGTTCCAACTTGAAGTACAGTTTTCCCTGTATGGTCATCATGATCATCACCAGTGCTGATGATGTCTTAGCATCTTAATAATTGAGATTATTAGCTCTGAAGCTTCTTTCACAGTTCCCAGCCCCTTGCCTGAGCTGCAGGTTTCTAATACTCCTACATCTCTGACCTGGAGAAATTCCATACCTCCCACATTCCAGTTGTCTTCACTTATGTCTTCCCTGACTTTATCAAAATGTTTTGCTGATGCAGGCAAAATAACCTGGCTTACAGACCATTTTTATTTAATTTTGCATTTAATATGAACAGGATCAACTTATAACCAATCAAGTCAATCATCATCACTTCTCTAATATTTTACTGTTTACCAGGTCTGAGGCTAATACAAAACCATTTCTTCTATGGCAATCCGAAGATAAATCTGATTTCACATCCATGAATACGTGAGTCTTAACACTGTTGGTGTCATTTGTTCCTTAATGTACATGTGGGAAATCCTAACAATTACATTATGGAAAGCTCTAACTATAGCCAAAACCGTTCACTTAGCAGATGTCTAACATTACTCCACCAGTACTTATTTGCTGTTCCTTCTCCAGACTGATGTTGCCTCCATTACCATTATCAGTGTTCACATTTTTTATTTCTTTCTAGTTAATGCATCAGTGATAGACAGCACCTTGGCATCGTTGACTTTCTGTCTCTCCTCAGCAGCACATATACTTAATTCTGAGTTCTCCAGGGTTCTTCCACTAAACTTCCATGCAGTCCCCAGCTGTCTTCAATAATTTGAGTCTGCTGTTTTGTTGCAGAGCTTCAGATAAGTTCCTGCACCCTTTTCAGTGTATGCTCCATTATGCATGTGCTGGCCCCATTAAGTGCTCTGCTAATATGAACAGTGCATTCTGTTGCCCAGAAAACCAGCCCTTCCTTCCTTCTCGCACCCATTCCTCTGCCCTTCCTTCATCATCTGGTGCAATCAAGCACCATTTACCTGCTTTCTTTTGACCAGCAACCTAGAGATAAAATGACTCTTATCTAACCTCCTGTTATTTTTATTTCAAGAAGTGTTTGTAACTTCTTGGTCATTCTTCCTTGTATTTCTTTTTCACAGCCTTAAAATTGTCCTGGTTGTTGGAAGGAGTGTTGGATGGTAAACAGCATCTACATTTGAAGCCTGTAACTGGAAATTTATCCTCCCTGTTAAATTTCAGTGAATGACAGTAGAAATAACTTCTCACTTCAATGAGACACATATTGTGCTACACTCATTATTTTGTGAATCATTTCTATTACTGTGGTGCTCAAGGTCGTAGTGGAGGCTAAGACAATTCTCCTGCTTTACTTAAATAATATTCATCTGTTCTTTTGAGTAAGATCATTACTGAGTTTTTTCAGAACTTTCTATTACAGGATTCTCCCGAAGAGTTTCAAAGGTGCTGGCAGATTACCATCATGTCAAAATGTGATGTTTTCTATCAATGTTGCCTAATATCCTCAAATACTAAAGCTTTGATTTATCATAGTCTTTGCTTATTCCTATGTTTATGTTTGTTACATTGAACATAGTAAATTCAGTGAACTTGAACTCTAATATTCTCCGTGTTATTCATATCTTCTTGAGAGAGATGGACTCTATATTCCAGGGTGGGCCTAAACAGACAGTATTATTTCTCAGTTGGCTTTTCATGAGCACTTGGTAAGAGTTCCTGAACCTTTGTCTTGATTCAAGCACCACTTAGATAATGTTGGATTAGAAAATGCAATTAGTACCAGCTTTTCTGTCCCTGTTCAGGACATGCTGCAGTCACTGCTTGACACTGTAACTTTGGGACTGACTTGGTGATATTAGGAAGGCAGGGATTAATGTGAAAAGCTTGGACACCAATTATGCTTGTATTTGCATCAGTTTCACTCATGTAAACGAAGACACAGCTGGCTCTGCTGTTGTTCACGGCTAATCACAATGACTTCTACGTGTTCAGTTAAGTAATGTGTGACAGGTAAGGAAAATGTTAAAGGCTTCAGCTTTTGAATACTAGTGTATGAAGCCAGAATATTGACAGTAAAAAAAAAAATACAAAGAAAATTTTGCTAGTCCTAAAATAAATGTTAGGATGTTAGATACATCCTAAAGTTGTTTTGAAATATCAGTGGATGAAAATACTTATAGTTCTTTTCTGCGGATTGTAACAGAAAAGAAATTCTCAACATAGGCAAGAAGAACTGCATGTCTGAGTTCATTCAACATACAACATATGTTTGTGTTATCATACTGACAGCCTCTAGGAGTATAGCTGTTACTTTGTGTGCTAATTGAACGATGGTGCCCAAAGATACTTATCATCAGGAAGGCTGTTTTATATTCATCTGTCATGCTAGGACAAGAGAGACTGACAGGAAGTGAAGAGCAGCTGGAAGGTAACAGATGACCAAGTGGACATGAAGTAGCAAAGTGTTCCCATGTTTTCCACAGCAAGTCAACGGGCTGTAGTGTGGGATTTTTGTCTGGGGCTTGTTATTTAGAGACAAGCATATGAGAAAAGAGAACTCATGGACACTGATCCACCCTACAAACATGCTGTAGTGGTTATAGGTAGAGTGGCAAATGGCTCTTTTAAAGCCAGCTACTTTCCTCTCGTTGGTCTTTTCTTGCCTCCTAGTTCAGATTTAGTTTGTGGGCAGGGGGCTGCTGGCAGCAAAGTCCTCAGCGCTCAGTTTGCTCCTTCCTGCTTGTGACAGTGAACTTCAGGGTGGATCATTTTTGCCTTTGCAACCTGATGACGCCCCCTTTGTACCCAGGGTGCAGTGATGTCTTGGGGGAGCTGCTGCCCTGCCATGAGCACCTTACAGGGAACTGGGCTGCAGACATGTCAGGAGGCCAGACCCCTAGGGAAGAGCCCTTGAAAGTGGGCAAGGAGCTGAAAATGAGCAACTAGGACAAAGGGAGAGAAGAAACGAATAGGACAACTCTGAGTGTCTTATTGGGACATAGAGAGGAGGAGGAAGCAAACCGGGGACTTAAATCTAATGTACCAACCCAATGAAGGTTTAAACAAAGTTTGGAAGCAACTGCTGTAATAGTAAGATGTGACTAATATACAAACTTTGGAAAAATCACATGCAGTGGCAGCTAATGTCTCTTTGCCTCATTAAAGTCTCATCAGCTTATGATGAGATAAGGGTTTTTTTTCCCCATCAGTATAATGTTTTGAATGCTTAATATTTAGACTTTATTTATATGCAGATAAACTGTTCAAACTGAAACTCATGTACTAATGACTCAGAATTTCTTAAGTCTGAGAAGAACAGCAATGAAACATCACAGTGCTCACAACTGTAGCTTGGTTGGAGAATTTGCTGAGTATGGTCTTTGTGATCCCCAGGCATTTGGTTAGTAATGTTAGCAGACAATGATAAAAGTCACCTCCTAGTTTACGTGTCGTGACACCTGATCGGGAAGACAACTACTTCTGTCTGGTTTGCAGTATCAGCTCTTTTCAAAAGAGGCAAAATTTGCACTTTCAGAAAGTGCAGGCTTATATTCTCTCTTATAATACAAATAATTAGTGGATGCCCCTGGGCTAGGTATGTAAGAAAAACAAACTACTCAGATTCATTCTAGGTAATAACCTAACATTTCAGCCATTTTCTTTACTAACTATTGCAAAAACAGTAGCAGATTAAATTAGTTTGTCTTAAGCAGTTAGATCTGTTTTAGGCATTGAAAACCATGGTTAAAGTTTCAGGAGACTGGGCTTGCTTAGACACAATATTTTTATAAATTATGTACTGTCTTCTGAAGATGAATGTTTTTGAAGACTTCATGTCCTTAAGTGAACTCTAAATTTCTGGAAGTTGTTATCTTCCCTATACCTTCCATTCATGCACCTTGACCTGTTTGGATATTTTGTCCTAATCTAGTTTCAATGCTTTTTTTTTTTGGCCTCCATCCTTTGCACAAGCAGTTTCATTTACATTTTTCCATTCTAAGCCTTTGGACTTAGCACTTTGCCTCTCTCTGTTACATTAACAGCAGGCCCTATTAAACTAATTAGTTTTGAAATATGTGATGTATCAGCTAAATAATAAAAATAGACTGACTCTCTGAAATAGACACGTGTGCAGAGCAATATATTACAGACATGCAAACACGAACCCTGCTCATTCTGACTGTCAGTTATATAACAGCAGGCAGCCCTGATGTATGGGCAGTTGATATCACTGTATGTGACAAGAATATCTGTGCATATAGATAAAGACCACATTAATAAATCAGAGTTTAAAAACTCAAAGCTTGAACCTGAAAAAAATCAAAGCAGTTGTGTAGTTTTACCTGAACACTGCCAGGTAAACACTCAACTCACTGTTGATCATCAAACCTTGATTTTAGTAATTGTGTGGGTGCATTTTATGACATTGAGAATATGATTACAAAATTAGCTACTATTGAAGCATAGCAGACATGGCAGGTAATCAGCGTGGACAGGTAGGCGAAGCAAAATGGACATAGGAAAAGATGACTGAGCTTAGTCTAGCTGTATGATGAAGCTAGAGGTAAAATCCAGGTTCCTAGATGTCTAGTTTAAAGAACTACTGCTGCAGCACATTGACATAAATTGTGAAAGTAATGGTGGCTTTAAAAAAACAAGGTGTGATTTCTGGAGTAAAAGTGAAAGTTAAGCATGGGAATCAAACTGCTGGGTTGCTATTTTTTTTCTTCTTGTTGTATTCCTTTGTTTTGAATGCATTTAATTTATTTAGTAAGAATTGCTCTTAATTCAGATCCAGCAAAAATGTGCTGGCTGCTGACAGTTTCTGAGCCTTCACAAGATTTTCTCCTAGGTCCTTATAAAAACAAGGAACGCTGGTCTATAGCAGCATTGCAAAGCCCCACAATTTGTACACTCGCAGTGTGCTGCTTAGCTGAGAGCAGTTGCTCACCTACTTTCTTTGAGTGAATTTCTTCAGTGAAAACAAGCTCATTATTTTTAGCTTGTTTCACTTATAAGCAGTTCATAAGCTGCTTCTCAAAACTTCTAAAAGCAGCTAGTGAAAAAGAACAAAACTAAAAGGAAAATGTACCGCCGTATATGGGGCCCTGGTATTGTGAGTAGTTTTGGAAAATGTCTGTAATAATGAAAATTATCAGTTTGTCATATTGGCATTTCAGCAAGGTTGGGAGCAGTGATTCACCAGCATCACTGCGGAGCCAATAACATTCCAGCGAGGTGCCCAGTTTTTGAGAATTTTGCACCTCAGCGTTACTAACTTTTTTTTGATCTTAACAGCTGAACAAAGATGCAGTTTAACATTCAATTCAGTTTTGTGTTGCGCCTATTCATTAAAGGGCATTTTACTCACGGCTAAAATGCATAGCTGAGAGATTCCGATTCTGTATTCATAATTGATTAATAGCTTGCTTTTTATGTATTTTAAGTACTAGTGTAACCAACACTGATGCAGTATTTTTAATAGGATGCAGCGTGCAGCAGCAGCTAATCTTGAGGCAATTCTGCTTCAGTTTTCCCAGTACAGTAGCTGTGTCTTAAGCGCTGGAAAAATCAGGGCAAAAATGCTTTTCAGAACTTTTAAAATATTTACCAATGCTTTTCAGGCCTAGCAAAACATGCGATGCCTTTGGGGTTTGCAGGAATTTTCATGTGCACGGAATTATTCCTGTTCTAGACCCCCTGAGATCACGTACGTGTGTGTTTGAAGACTGGGACAGTCATGAGCAACATGGATTATTTCACCTGCAGGTGAAATGCCCATAACAGAATGTTAAATATCTTTAGCAATCCACAACACAGTGGTTAAGGGCACGACGATTGCAGTTAAAAGTTTAGGACCCTGTAGCTATCTGATCTGGAATTTGGCCAAGGCATCGTGACTAATAAGCCTGTTTTTACCAAAAAAAGTGCCAGAGGATCTGATAGCCGCTGCGGTCAGGATTTCTGCTTGCTCTGAATTAAGACATCTCCCAACACGACATGGCCACACGTAAATCCCCATACCAATATTTGGCAAAGCACCTCTTCCCGTTCAAGCATTTCTGTTGGAGAAAGCTGACTCCAAGGCAAGGATTTTTCAAAGGATTTACTCAGTTACTTCTATTCTATATTAAGTCAGTGTTTTTTTTTTTTCTCTAACAGATTTAAATGGGAGGCAGAATACTGCCGAAAATCCCGTTCTATAGTTAAAACTTACCTGCCACCATAAAACTCTCATAAAGTCAATGTCTCCACATTGGAAGGACTGATTCCAGGTACATCCTACACTGGAAAAAACCTCTGAAACAGCTTGTGGTTGGTTGTTAAAATGGTAGACATTTGAGAACAGTGACTGTGGGATGAATTCAACTCCTGTGCTGCTTCCATCTGACCTACTACTGTTTCCTCACAGAAGATAGGAAGCAGCTCACACTGCTCTGCACCCCGTCTCCTTCGCCTGGCCAGCTGAGCATTTGGAACCAGTATTTCTGCCATACTGGAAGAAACTTCTGCAGCACTGTGCTGCGTTGCACCCCATTCCTGTCCTGCCTCTCCTGAGGACTGTTTTGCCTTTCCCCAATTATTTTATATAAAGATGTACAGCGCACAAGCAACACAAAGCTGGTCTTGGTGCTGGAAATGTAAAGACAGTGGCTGAACCAGGCAGCGCAACCTTACAGTTATTGGAATTTTAGCTGGGGAATTTTAGTATTTCTGTGTTGTGAGGAGCCCTTTGCAAAACATCAAGAGGGAACTCTAAAAGCTTGGTGCTCGGAATAAACCACATGCTTTTCTGGGGTTCAGAAAAATAAAATAGGATGTGTGCTATAAGCTCGGGTTTAACAGGAGATGCTCGTAAGGCCTGATGCAGGGAAGCACTTTGAGTGCCATCAACAGGGCCTAAATACCAAGTGTGTTTCTTCTACTCTTTCAGGATTTATTGAGCTCAGTCGGAGATTCCCCATCGAAGCCCGGACTGCTGATGCCTGGCCAAGATGGGTAAGTTCTCAGGTTGCCTAATTACATTCATTAAAATGTTAAAGCCATTAATGTTGTGCTCCTTCAAATGTCTCCCCTCTACTGGGTGAGTTGCGGCAGGTCATTAATAAAACCTTGCCTCAGTAAACATCTTCTAAAGTAATGGCACCGAAGAAATATTTCTGCAGATTTTAGTTATACCTATGAAAACAAAGCAGGTTTTGCTTGACAAACAGGGGCAGCTGCTTTTCGTGTCTTTAGAGAGAGGTAAGATTGGCAGGAAATTGCAAGTAGTTTCCCTCCAGTTGGTCGCTAAGTCTTAACATATGTCACAGAGCTATTCGGAGCAGGTCTGTAATGCTTAGCATGAGTCTCCATTGCTCCTGGCGTGTGGTGTGGTACTGTGCTTGTAGCCTGTGATAGTTTGTACTCCAGGATGGTTTAATAAACATTATATTAGAGTATTTCATTGAAAAGTAATTTGCCCTTTTTGTGTGACTCAAATACTCTAATTAAGGATATAGTAAACATCAACATTTCTGTGATGCTTTAGGCTTTTTTTCAGTTGTCTGAGGAACAAAAATGCCTCCTGTTAGAACAGAAATACATTTAAAAGTTCAGCTGATTAAGTCAGGTTTTTTTTTTTTTTGATTGTGACAGGTGCACTGAAGAGTATTGCAATTTAGCAAACTTTTACATAAATGTGATTGGAACTAGATTACGTGTGGACTAGAAAGATGTATTTTATAAGAAATTTTAAAGAACACCAGTACTAACATCTTGGTATGCTTTGAACTGATCTTTCTACCACAAATTTAATTTCAAATATGAGTCATTTGCTAAAAATCCGATCTTTTACTAACAGTAGCTTACAACTCAGCACTCTCTTACACTTCCCTTTAAAAAGGGTTACGCATCAGCTGAAGCCTTGTGATGTAACTAGTGGCAAAGAACTTGTGCTGTGTGAAGGGTATCAATACGCATCTCCTAACACCCAAGTCAGTGACAACAGTTACATGCTTGTTTTCCTGTCAGACACGAACACTTTAATTATCATAATTAGGGAGCGATCTCTGTACTCCTTTCACTGATTCCTTCTCTTGTTCAGAGCTGCTTGCTGTCTCCTCTCAAGCAGTGCCATGAGATGCTGTTTATCAGTGTTGAGATCAGACTACGCACAGGGGCAGGAGAAGCCGGTTCAGCTCCGAGAAGCCGGTGCTGAATCAGAGCCCTGGCCAGGCTTGTGCATCCTGTGCACAGCCCCGGGGCTGTCACTGCCTTAACTTTAACAGCCCTGGTGACGGGTCAGCAGGTTTTTAAGTGCTGGTTTTAAGGGTGGAATCGCGCCAGCACAAGCGGTCAGGTGCCACTTGCCCAACGGCGGGTTCTGCGTAAACAGCCCGAGCGCTCGCAAGCGCCGCACGCCGGGCTGTGCCACGGTACATGCCCAAAGCACTCGGTCATTGCTGGCAGGGAGCACCAAGCCAGATTGGGTCCAAAAGCAAAGAAAGGAACGGGAGAGATCCGTGCAAACGTTAACTCCCCTCCAGCACCTCCTCCTCCTCCTTCCAAACACACTTGGCTTTCTAAGGAAGAGCCACGCGAAGGGGAGCGGGAGTCAAGGTTAAAGGCATCACGTCCACAGCAGTGGCAGCTTTTTATCCGGCAAAGGCATTTGCTGCTACGGTGATGAGGAGCAGCAGCATGGGGAGGCAAGATTCCTACCCCGAGCCTGGCGGTCGCTGGGCGCTTATTTGAGATTCATTCCACAAAGTCATTCCGGGGCTCTGCAAAATGAATCCTGAGCCCACGCTGGGGGCAAAATCACAACCTGTCCCCTCTAAACCCAGCACACTGCACATAGCGGGGCAGGATTTTTTTTTAGGGATTTTGCAACGCCGAGTGCTCCGTGTTCCCCCTTACAGTTTGCCCTTCACTTGACATACACGACGGGCTGCGCCCAGAGCGACATATGTCACTTAAAACACGCCGTAAAAACCCTTGTCCTCACGGAGCTCCTCGCCCAGCCCGCGGGCACGGCCCCGCGCAACTTGCGC
>NW_010578821.1:2341-21083 GCF_000705375.1 Tinamus guttatus | reverse complement strand
CCGGAGAGAGCGGCGGCGCCTGCGGTGTCCCCGCAAACCCCGCGCCCCCGTTCCGTGCTCCCTGTCCTAGCGCCAGGCTCCCGGCTTTGCTTCTAAGCTGCGCAAAACTTCACGGTGCCTGTGACCGAGCACGGCACCCAGCGCCGGAACAGCAGCAAACGCGTTTCTTGCCCCTAAACCGTTAGGATCACGATAACTCTGAAAGCAGCAGTCTAAATGTGCCGTTTCGAAGTGTTCTGCTAAAAGGGGAAAGGAGGGGCTGCAGCACACGAGTTTGAGAAGTCTTTCAGTAGGGGTACCAGGCATATTTAGCCTTCTTTTTTCACTCAAAGATGAGAGTTTTATTCTTTAGATACGCAGCAAAAGTTGCAGTTCTCTTTCATCCAGCTCACTGAGGTATTTGGAACTGTCCAAGCATTTAGGCACCTGCCATTGATAAAAGGAAGCACTGAAGAAGTGGTTCTGGGGGCTAAAGCCACTTTGAAAACCTCAGCTAAGAGCTGGGGACCTCAAAAGCTTCTTTAGATGCATCCGTATGTGTTAGACACTTCCCCCTGTGAATCTCTGCTGGAGTGGTGCTGAAGTTGGCTGCACTGGTACAGAGTGAGGTTGCAATATAGTGGTTCACTTAAAATGCAAAATATGAGTACAGAATTTTCAGATGTAAAGATGTGGCTACTTTTGTGTGCCATTTGGAAGAAAACTTAGATATAGGTGACAAAAGGGGCATCTTAAATGTGGATCTCTGTTTAAACCGGGGTCCGTGATGCCTTGCTCTTTGTCGAGCACAGGTGCGTTAGGCACCGAGGCTGTTAGTGGACTCAACCTTTCGCTTTCCCACACTTGCTCAAATAGATCCAGAGTACGTTTTTTTCCCTGGGATACTGCACAAGTTTTCTATAGTAGTTGAATCATTTTGAGGCATGTGAAAATTTATTCTTTTTTTAAGTACAGTGCTTTTTTTTTCCCCCTCCATGGGGAAGCTGGGGTAAATTTGTCAGTGCCAGTATGTAGCAGTATCTATTTTTTTTTTTATATAGCTAGGCATTTATACTAGGATTGTTTTTTTCCTTCAGGGTAGAAGCAGCAGCACTTATTTACTGTTTAGATCACACAACTTGCATTTAAGGCCAAGTGTCAAGAAAGGCTGAGCTGATTCTGGCTTGGATCTGTGCAGGTCTGCTGTGCACTACATATCATAAAATACAAGACCTGCTAGTACAGGAATTCATGCCATGCTATCTGTGAGCTGGTAGGACTTGGAAATGCTGGATCTGAGATTTTGCAGTATAGCATTGGCTGCAAAAGGTATTTTTCTTCGTCCAACAGAAACAGGTGCATTTATTTCTCCCTTTGTTGATACAGCAGCATGCTGGTGCCACAGCTTGGCAGGAGCTGGCAGACCCCGTAAGACCAGGTATGTCCAGCTTTTGCCTTTCTCTTGAGCAGGGGCTAAATCCCTTGGCACCGCTCGGCGCGGAGGCTGGTGAAGCAGGCGAGGGAGGTGCAGGCCAAGGCACAGGGGTGGCAGAGGAGCTGCTCTTCTTGGGGAGCTGCTCTTTAAATAACTCTCAGTGCAAACCACACACACACACATCCCACTGTGTTGCGCTTCCCCAAATTTAAATGTGCTGTTGCTCCAGCTTTTTGCTAGGGGAAGCTTCAGCAAGATGGTTTCTGCCTTCGTCTTGTTTCCAACTGGGGCTCAGGGCGTGATATCTGTTGTTTAGTTGTAAAGTCCATTATAAAAACGCATGATGGACAGGGAGGGCAGCAAGTATTAGCATGCCATTTTGAAATGTAAATATAAATATAATTAAATTTAAAGGCAGATTTTGTGCAGCTTAGATAAAGGTGAGTGCCAGACTCCACACTGCTTATGGCTGTACTCTAGAAGTGAATATAAAGCTCCATTTTGGGATGGGGAGTATAACCACAGAAGGTTCGTGTGCCTAAAATGTTTTAAAAATGTTTTGCTATGGTGATCATTTCTGGTCTGCCCGTGTGGCTGCATTATTGTTTGACTCAGTGATGTCTGTGCTAGGAGCTGTCTGAGCCTGGTTGTTTGTTATTGCAAAAATGGGAAAAGTCACGATAAAAAATGTGAAAGTCATAATGTTTGGTAAGAAAAAGAAGAGTCACCATATGGCTCAACAGATTTTAATTAATATTAAATTGCCAGGGGAAATTCTGCAAAAAGTCAAATAGAAATCCTTTATTTCACAAATAAATGCTCATAATTTTTTTTTCAGAAGCACTTATGGGGCTATTAAGATTATTAGGAAGCCTAGAGCTGTTAATGGAGTTTTGGGGCATTTTCAGAAATACAAGGTGTTTTTTGAGGTTCTGGTAGCAAGCTGGTGACCTAGTTAGTTACTGTCAAAAATCTGTCATTTAGTTCCCATCGAAAGGCCTATTGATTTTCAGTGGAGTTGGATATTTGATTCCTTAGGCTTTTCTAATATTTATGCCATCCTTCAAATGTAATCAATAGTTTTAAGTTGCTGAGGCTCCAACTGCATGAGATATAGACTCCAAATGAATAGTAGTTATCCTAGTATTCATATACAAAATGTTCAGAATAAACAAAGTCCATGGTTTCTATGCCAAGAAACCACATGGCATTGGCAAGCCATGATTTTCGTTAGGGAAATCATGCAATGATAAACAGACCTGCACAGTGCAAGTCAGGAAAGCAAATACATACTCAACATGAAACACCTATTTAAGTGCCCTTCCCTAACAGGAGACTTGTCTCAATCTGGGCCTCAGCTTGGATTATGTCGCAAACATCATGTTTGTTCATAAAGACGCAAATTGGCTGTTTCATTTGATAGCAGATTCATGTTCTGGTGTATATACTGTATATAAAACATAGTCTATGAGCTCATGTATCCATGGAGATAAGTAGTTTGCAGAAATGGAAACTCTTGGGGTTCTCTTAGGCCTAATACAAGCATTTTATTAAGAAAGATCTCTTTAAAACCATTAATACTAATAAATATTTTCATTAATTAATATTATTTTCTGCTTACTGAAAATAATTGGCATAATTTTTGAAAACATGGAAGTAACACTGATTGGGGATTAACTGCTGAAAATAACCCAGTTTATTCTCATAACCAAGGAAGCTGCAGAAATTGAACTGAATCATCAATTATAGTTTTAAAGGTTATTAATATTAATTTAACTGTGAATTAATTCTTAACTAAGAATTGATTGTTAGCTTGATAGATTTTAATTACACTTTACTCCTTGCTTTCTAATTGCAGTTATAAGGTATCAACTTTACAACCCCAGGTCAATGAAGATGCTCGTTTCATCATCAGTATTTACATGTTGCTCTTACATGTTACCACTATTTGTATGTATGCAGTTATAAGGTATCAACTTTACAACTCCAGGTCAATGAAGGTGCTCGTTTCATCATCAGTATCAGTTTCATCATATCAGTATTTCATCATACCACTATTTGTATGTGGTAAATCATGTGTTACCACTATTTATATGTGTGTTAAACGTGTTTAGGGAATGCATGTAAAGGAGGTGTTGAGAGGCTCCACATACTGCAATGAATCCCAAATTGGAGCAGTACACTGTCCTAAATTAATCCTCAGCCCCGCAGCCCATGCCCCCCGGCTGCGGATCCCAGGTTTTGACTCACCTGGGGGCAGCGGCCTCTCACTGGCCCATGTGCCTTTTTGCAGAAAATTGTACTAGTTCAGAGGCAGTGAGGGCTGCAAGAGCTGGCGTACTCGAGGGAGGGCACAAATCATTGTTATCTGCTCATGTATCTCTCCAAGCAAATCCTAACAAAAGAAAATGGGAGAAATCCTCCAAAAATTGCTTTAGAAGCTGCCTAAAATATGCAGGATTTACCTACTTTGAGCTCCTGGCTTGCGTGGACAAATGTCTGCCAGGATCCATGCTGCTTTTCTTTTGAGATTTCCTTGAAGAGTTAATGAAACTCTGCTGTAAATTATTTAATATTGCTTATAATGTCTTGTAAAGGCAGCACCTAAAATATGTTAGACCTCAAATGATAGGATGGTTCCGAGGGCTTTTCTTCTGATAATTCTTTTGTTGAATGCAAAAATGCTTATCTGAAAATACTCAAACTGGAAAGTCTTGCTCTTTAATTAGATTTTATCCACTTGTGATTACTGATGATACAGATGATACATTTTCCTCTTATTACATTAGCCACATCTCCATTTGTTGTGCTTGACAAACCCTGAGAATTTACTGGATTCAGTGAAGCATCTATTTAAAGTGACTCTGCACAGTTACATAAGGGATTTCCTGGCAGTGAAACACTTAGCGTTGCTCTATGGCTGGCCAGCATGAAGAAGGTGCAGGAGTACTTTGTGCCTCCAGCCCTGCTCAGTATAAAAGAAACTGTATATTTGCTTAAGCAGAAGTATTTTTATTAAAGTATGAATATTCTTAACCACTGGGGAGGTATAACAACATATAGCAGTTAAAAAATTAAAATACCCGACTGTCATAAATGGTTTTTAAGCTATTGATCTCAAAGCATCACATGAGTAAGAGCTGTTATTTCCGTTTTCTATGTGTAGAGGTAGAGATTGGAAAAGGACTTTGATTTAATCGGTAACTCTGAAGGCTGTTGAACAGCCACTGCGGAAGTTAAGACATTTTATGATCAGCAGTTCCAATAAGGTTCATCGGGGAGTTTTCAAGGAACCATTTAAGAATGTCTCTGGACTGTTAATGTTATTTTTCATTAATAGATACAGCACTGGGAAAGCAAATTCTGTGCCAGAATTTTAAATGGGATGGCTTAGTAATGATAGGCCTTCCAGCCTGATGCCAATCCTTGGCAAAATAATGGAAGACTGATATGGGACTTTATTAGTAAAATAATAATTACGAATAATGTAATTCATGGCAGTTCTCTTTGGTTTATGGATAATATATCTTGTCAGAGTAACTCAATAGCTTTCTTTTGATATATCAGGTTTGCTCGATGAATGTTGTAGTGCTGATGTAATGGACTTTCTTCAGCCATTCATGATGGTACCACACAATCTTTGATTAAGAAATGAGAATGATGCAAAATCAGCTGGGCAACACATTAAAAAGACATAAAACTGCTTATCTGATACTCTTAAAATGCCAACTGGGAATCATTATCTAATGGGATCCCACAGGAATTATTAGGCTGTACTCTGTTTCCTTTTTTATTTAAAGACACAAAAGATATTATAAAGCCATTAATGGTAAGTTTATGGAGATGACATAAAGTCTGACCCTTTAGAAATAGAGGTAGCTTATCGAGTGAACCAGAAATCATGATTTTTTTTCAGTACCACTCAAGATAAAACCATATATGTTTAGAAACAAATAATTCAGATGAAGTTTGCAGGGTGGGATGTTGTGATAGGTAATCGACTGAGGTAACACATAGTGGCCAAAGGCCTAAATATATGAAGGGAGGAACCCTTCAGGAGTTCAAGCAGGAATAGCGTGGCCAAAGGCCTAAATATATGAAGGGTGTTCATATATTGATGAACACATATGAACACACATATGAATATATGAACTCTTCAGGAGTTCAAGCAGGAATAGTAAAATTATGTAACCTCTGTATCAATAGTGGTGTGATAACTTCTTGAATACCCAACTAGGTGAAATTCAAATTTGGGACTGAAAAGGCAATAGAGTTGGTGAGAGTTTAGAGAGCAGTTAATGGATTGGACACACTGAGCAGCAGGATGCTCAAGGGCCTCAACCTCTTTAACCTAACCAGAGATGACTTTACCATGGGCTGCATTTACACAGGCCACAGGAACCTCATAGTAGAAAATAAATAGAGCAGTGATACTGCAACAAAATGGCTGAAAGCTGCAGTTAGGCACCTGTGGACTTTAGGTGCACGTTTTCACAGCGAAGGTAATAAAACATTCATATTGCTCTTAAAGGATTATTGTGGATTCTCTGGACATTTTAGAATTGAGATTGTTTGTTTTTCTGAAAAATATGCTCTCTTGAAGTAGGAATTGATTTAGAGAAATCCCATATTTGTGCTAGAACTGACACTGATCACTATACTTAGTGTTTTTTACAATCTCTAAATTGATTTATTGAAGGCTGCCTAATAGGATGCTGGCTCATTAGGTAGAACCTGCTTTTATGGATCCCCAGGCTGATGTGTTGTCCATTACATCAAATAGCTTCCTACAAATAACAGAAAAGCTGAGATTTCTTATGTTTCTTTAAAATGTGTGTGTTCATGCATGTGTATGAATCCTGCTTCCATGCTCAGTGTGGAAGATTAAAGGAAGCTTCTTTTCCCACTTGCTCACCTTGCCCAGGAGCAGCTGGAAAGTTTGATTTTTAATTTGGGCAAGTGCAGCAGGGGTGAAACTGCCCCCATGGCAGCCGCGCTGGGAGGGTTGTTCTGAGCTAATCTCCCCCAGGTTTCGTGTCCGCGGGAGAACATGCTCTGCTCAGCACCCTTATCAGCATCAACCCTTTTTTCTTTAAATCTTTTGCCCTCTAAAGCTGCACTAGCTCCCAAAGTGTTTTTTTTTTTTTTTTTTTCTACTGAACAGGAAGTTTGTGTTTCAGATTTTGATTTACATAGTATGTATCTGGATGCAGCCTGTAAAACAAATAGTAATGATGAATCCTTCTTTTTTTGGTCTGTTGACCCTCTGTGTGGGTCAACATGTTCCTGTCACAAGGAGCAGGAACTGGCTGCTCTGAGGCGACGGGGCCTCGTTTCATCCCGGCGCAGGCGGTGACGGGCACCCGCCAAGGGAAACGCTGCAGGATCACGAGTTGTGTGAATGTACTCGCTGCAGCTCCGCTCTTCTCCTGCCCTCGTAGAACGACTTGCGGTGAATAATAGCAGGAAGTAATTTTTAAATAGCACATTCAGTCTGATACCCAGCATACAGGGCTAGTCCAGCACAAATCAATTCTGCTGAATCTTTCCTCTAGCTCCTCTATCACTCACAAATTACTTATATTTCAGGTTCCTGATTTAAGGGTTAGCAACGTATTTGTAATGGGGCTGTTAATTCTTAGTCCATATAGAGGAAAAATGCTTTATATCCTAACTCTAGTTTAGTCAGAAAGCTGTGGGATTTGTGTTCAGAAATTTCTGAACATGAATTCTGAGCAGAAATCTCTGAGCACAAGAAATTTCTGGGATTTGTGCTCAGAAATTTCTCGATGCTTCTGCAAGTCTCACCCAGAAACTGTAAGAGCCGACTCCTTATTCCAACTATATCAAAGTGATTCTTCAGAGTTGTGCAACTGAATAAAGTATAAAAATAAAACTTTAAAGGAGAGCATTTCAAAGGTTTTATTTCGAACTGTTAGAAGATTTCACCGTTCACTTTCCCTTGGCAGGTGAATTACTGTTTCTCCGTAACTCTTTTGCACCATTTTCAGGCAGAAACACTTTCTTGCATCCTCAGAGACTGTTACATAGTCATGAAAACAGAGAATTTAGTCCAGGAACTTGTGTCTTCTAATGTTCTCCTTGCATTGCTGCTCCTGAAGTTGTCACTAACTCAATGTCCTGACTTCTATTTTCTCAGTTGTGTCTTGGTACAGAGGACACATCCTGCATTAGCTGAATGTGTGACAGGGCCAGTATGAAGTGATAAAGGCTGTCAGTGACAAATCATTTTAATAGTGGTTTTCAGATTCAGCAAGTAGCAGGAACAGATGTGACTAGGAAAAAAAAATAAAAGGATAAACAGAGTCCCTTATAAAACAGTCATAAATGCAAATAAATGCTTACTTTCCTCATGATAGGCAACCTTTCACTCCTCTGATTTGTACACAGCAATGAAAGCTGCAAAATCCTGGAGCAGATCCTCAGCAGGGGCAAATTCCCCCAGCTCCACGACAACCGAGTTGTGATAGTTTGTACCTGCCAAGGACCTACTATCTATTGAATAACTCCACCTCGTTCTAGGAGGAATTTGCCTTTTTTGCAGAGGGTATTTACCTCTCGTGCTGTAAGCTGGGTACGCCTGACCTGAAGGTCGTTGTGCTGCTTCAGTGCGCAGGCACGAATTTCACCTGCTGTGTTTCGGCAATTTGGGGTGATCCAAAGAATTAGTAACAGGAAAAGCTTTCCTAAGTAGTGTTAAAGGAGGCTGGTGTCCCTTGAGATGCTCTAATTAAGACACAGCAGATGCTGAAACTTTCCTCCAGAAAGTACCAGTGATTAAGACATCGCTGGTGGTAGATGTGTGTTTGCTTATTTATGGAGGAGAATACAGGGAGCTTGTGAGGCCTTTCACAGGGCAGAGAAGAAAGAAGAGAAGAGAAAGATGCGGTGCATGCTCAGAGATTGCTGAGGTTAGGCAAGTTCCTGGAGAAATAACCCCTGTCGTGTGCAATAGATGAAGAACAAAAACATTACTGATATTTTGAGTCTTGAAGACATGTAGATAATTTGCACTTTGGGAAAAAAAAAGTACTTCATAGGCACAAGGAGGAGGGAAGTGCTTAATTTTTTAATGCTTTCCCATATAGTTCAATTACTGCTTATCATCTCACTTCACTCTGTAACCAAATGCATAGATAGAGATTTGGAGAAAAGTCGGTGTCCAGTCTTTCTATCCTGGAAGCTCTCAAAAGTCTGATTGTTCTCTGAAGTAGGGAGCGACTGTCAACACAAGATGCTCTTGCTCTTCAGAGGTGTGATGTTTCAGCTGCCGGAGAAGCCCTGCCTGGTGTGTATCTGCCCTCACATGGGGTCTCCTTCCCATGAGCCGATTTGGGCTGTTTCCCATGTTCCATCCTGGGTGCCACGTCCCGAGTTCAAACACGCACGTTGCTGTTCAGGCTCTGCTCCTGCAAGCTTCAGTTCCAAACCAAGTCAAACTAGATTGCAGTTTGCAGAGTTTCTGCTAGGTATTCAGAGAACCAATTTAGACTGTGTATTGCTGAAGTGTCTGCTCACGTTATGGAGAAAGAGACCTTAATGTGCTCAATTAAAACTTCACAATTCTTTTCATGGTAACAGATAGTGCTACCACCCTATGAGAATTGGGAAATGAGTTTATAGTGATCAAAATATGTACTGTACCTGCATCTCACTTTTCTTACATTACTGGCATGTTAGCTCTGCTATCTTGTATAAATTTCAATTTAAATAGTTATATTCTGCCCACCTTAATTCTGGCTCCTTCCCATGCACTCAGCACTCCTGTTGCCTCCCCCAGTTATCCCTTGCAACCTGTTGGGAAGTTAGTGGGAGCTGTAAGACTGTGAAGCTCAACTCATAATTCTTTGGTATAATCCATGTGTAATTTTTCACAGCACTTCCTTAGGATAAAAGGCAACGTATGAGTTATTCCTTCCCAGGAGGGCTGTGTAATTTCAGCTGTAAAGCTGAAGAAATAAGGCAAGTTAAATCAATGTTTTGAGGAGCTGTGTTGGGACCATACACTCATTATGCTTTTACATGTGTCTCAGTTGCACTAAATAAAAGAAAATGTGTCCAGACATCAAAATATTTACTGGTTAAAAAGATACATGTAATCCCTCCAAAGCATGAGTTACTGTTCTGTAAAGGTCTCACTTTTCAATTAATTAACGTAGCAGAAGTGTTTTCTGTTTCTGCAATGTATTATTTTTTTCTAAGCCTTGCCAAAACACTTCACAGATATTAATGAATTTAGGCTTGAAATATCATGATGATACAGGTCACAATTGTCATCCTCACTCCACTGAGGAATGTACCAAAGCTCAGAGAAAACTAAAATGAGGTGGAGAGAAAACTTTGAAGTACTGACAACTCTGATCCTGATGTCTTCTTTTCTCTAAAATATGAGATCATTTGGTTTTCAGCTTCCAAAGGGAGTCAGGGAAGTGTTGGTGCTAGCCCAGAAACGTCAATCCAGCGCTAGCTGCAGGTGAAGCTCCATCTCCTCAGGTCAGGGAAGTGAGCAATCACCTCCGGCAATCACTAATTACAACCAATTCTCACTTGGCCATCCTGTAGCCACTGAGCTGTTTGAAATTGTTCATCTGAAGGATGATTAGCTCTTTCCTGGCTACTATAAACACATAAACAGAGAGAGATTGAATCTAGATTGTTACCTCCTGTGGCCTTTTTTTTGTTGTTGTTCATTTTGGGTTTTATATATGGATTAGTGTAATGGGTTTCTGGTCTGTAACTAGGTTTCCCAAACTGGAGAGTGGAAAGTTTTTGTTTCTCTCATGCTTACAAATGCAAAGATGAGGAGCCAGCAGCAGAAACATGCCTTGCTTCTCACCAAAGGTATTTTTCCTCATTCAATTGCAAGTCTTGTAGAGACTTAATGGAGCTTCTTTTGGTCTCAAGTTTAAGTCGATTGCATTGCTCCACCAATTTGTGTGTCCTGCACCATTTTGTTACTGTACTAGTCTAGGCTCAGCCATGTGCTTTTCCCATGTCCAAGTGAGAAGAGTATCAAGAAGAAGGAACTATATCCAATATTCCAGTATTTCTTCAGCCTTGGATTTTCTCCGGAGCCAAACACTGTCACCAGGGTAATCTCTTTCCACTTGTCCGGCTGAGTTCTGCCCTTCTCCTCGCAGCTTCCCTTTCTTTTTTGGTGGTTTCTGGGGGCAGATTGGCAGCTTTCCCTCCTCCTCCCCCTGGTAACACTTGTGGGTTTGATGAGCTGTTTTTCTTCCAGCTATTCTGTTTGGTCTGATTAAAAAAGCAAGCTGGCTCTACTTATGGTCCTATATGCTTGTGACTCTAGTAGTGCTATAATGAGAGTCACTTGACTGGCTATTTTAATGTTCAGGAAATCAAGCACCCAATACTCAAACTCTGAATAAGTTCCCACGTGCTTTGTGTGTTCGCAACGGTGTCCCTGGGCAGTCAGGAGACCCGGCGTTGCTGAGGGTCTGAAATGCTCACGCAGAGGCCAAGGCAGTTCAGAGAGTCAGATGGTTTTAACTTTTGTTGGTGCAGGATGAACTGGTCGTTGGATGAAAAATCAAAGTTCAATATCTTGTTCTGCATTTTATTGACTTTTTCAGGCATTTCATTGGCATATCAGGGATAGTAAGAAAGGTTATTGACTTGCATTTAATTATGTTTCTGGCACTAGGAAATGGAGTGAATGAGTAACTTATATTTATGGATCTATAAGTAATGTTTACAATCCTACAGACCTTTTAAGTCATATATCCAGTATGTTCTGGTGAACTTCACCTTAAAGGAACAGAAGAAATTAATGTTTTCAATATAACTCTCTTATGCTTGTGCTTCATGCTCTCTATCTATTCATGCTTCTGTGAACAGCTATAAGGGCAGATCAGCATCAGCTCCCACAAAGGCATTATAAATGCATAGCAGTGTGAACATCAGCTGCACTGTACTGAAATAATGGGGAGGAAAAGTGGATTTAGAGGTTTCCAGCAGCAAATGAGGCCTCTTAAGCTGACTTGGTCAGCAGTGACAGTCTGTTAATGTTTCTATTCTGCAACGTAACATTCATGAAGGCTTCAAAGCCTGAATTCCACACACACCTTTTGGATCATAGATTCCAGGTTTCTCTGTGCAGGCAGCTCAAGTATTTGCTCCTTTGTCAACAATGGTGAACCTGCGGCACTCTTTAAATAATAAACGATAAAAATACTGCTGAGGAGCCATGTAATAAAAAGAGAACAAGAGATGCTTTGCGAAATATAAACTGTAGTACCAGGTTTACTTGACATGAGCTTTAATTTGAATTCATCCTTCAGCTTTGCAGTTTGGACAGGTTGCAACAGCCCCTGTAATGTTGCAAAATTAGTTTTAAAAAAGATACAATTATGGTGCAAAATGTTAGGATTTGGCAAAAAAAATACAGTTAGAAAGAAGGGAATGAGGAAAAATATAACAACTGATCAAGTAAAAAGCAATTTGGGGGAAAAAAACCCCACATAATTCTTGTGTTTTGAGAACTTTATCTTTTTCCTTCACCAAGACCAAGATTCCTTATGGGGTTTGCACCTTATATGGCAACTGTAAGACGAGAATCAAAGCCTGCCAGTTTGAAAGTTTTCAGATTTTTCTGTGAATATTTCATATAACCTGAAGAGCTGATTGTACCTGTGGATGGAAGATACGCTCCTTCCTGCTTTCAATAATCATGTTGATCATCTTGTTCTGCTCATGACCTTACATATCACTGTAGGTAATATGTACTTTCCATATCAGATTATAATGCGGTAAGGAGGAAACCCGGATACTTGTATAATCCCTTCGCTATAGGAAACCCAGTTTGTTCTTCCAAACCCAGCCCTGATTTCCAGACTGCGCTTGGTCCCAGGAGGAAGACACCTACATAGACACCCTGTGACCGGCTTCTCTGCACTGCTTATTTTTCTGTGTTTTAGAAAAATAACGTAACAGTTCTTAATAGTATGAATTTGGCTGCCTGCTCTGTCAATAGCACCTACCTTAGTTGTCTCAAGCGATCTTCACATACATCCTTTATTTATTATTTTATTATTTTGCTGCATCCAGCTGCTACTTGAGAAATTTATCCTCAAAGGCCAGTGACACATGTATTCCATGTACAGAAGGATGTCCCTTGAGGAGATATGTGTGTATATGTGTGTGTGTGTATATGTGTTTATAGAGAAATGATAATTCATTTAATTTTAATGACAAAGTTTTGTACGTATTTATAGGCCAATCTACCCCGTTAAACCCGTCAGGGTGTATGTAGCAGCTTTCCCCAGAACTGTTGGGTACTTGCAAATGGATCCTGGCTGCAGACACCCTGAAGGATCTGATGTTGATAAAAGCCTGTAATGGGGAGAAGATACCCTTCCTCTCTTTTTTTTTTTTTTTTTCCTCCTGTGGAAGCTCTCTATACAACTTTTAGAACAGTGGCTTTAAGAGTATTGCCGAGGAATTGACTCTGTTTATCTCAGACCAGTCCCTGTGAGTGGTAGAGAACTGCCTTGCTCCATGCAAAGTGCTTCCAGGTAATGGCTTTGTTCAGTGACTGACAACTCCAATGATTCAGAAACAATTTTCAGCACAGTAAATTTTTTGCAATTATTAGCTGAGTCCCTTCAGTGAGGATTAAAATGAGAAAGAGCAGAACAGACTACTGGAGCAGTGCGTAAGAAATAATGAAGAGGTTGTCTGCGTACAGAGGAATAGAAAGGGGTGTTCCACAGGGCTTTAGGAAAGCGCCATTCCAGGCAGGAATCGGGTGGTTTTTTTCCCTCAAATAATCGATATTCCCGATCAAGATGGTTTCTTCTGCTCTCGCTGCCCGTGAAAGCTTTGAGCAGGGGGATGTCCAGGGCTTTCATGGCCTCCCGCCCAGGCTGGGCGCGCGCGGCTCCTCGGCCGTGCGAGTGCCCCGACAGCGGCGGCCTCTGCCAGGAGGCTCCTGCAGGCTCCTAGAGATGAGCAGCGCCGCACGGCCTGTACTGCCATGTGGCTGATCTGCAGTCATCATTTGCCTGGTTCTCATCTACTTTTAATCATATAATGAGTGCCAGACCTCTGGCTCTCCTCAGTATTGGGAAAGTTGTCAGGAGAACCCAAAAAGAAAGAGAATACCTGGGACGGCAGGAAAGCTGAAAGGAGCCATCAGGATGTGCTGGTGATCCAGCGAAGGCCTAATTAGCAAGAGGCACTGTGACAGCATCTCAGTCATGGACAAGTTTGCCCTTTATGCTTTACAGCCCCCGAACTGTTACCAAAATAGCTGTATGTGTGTTCCAGGGAGAAAATAGATTTGAGTTGGGTGGTGAGATGAAGGGCTGTCCTCTTTGTCTGTTTTTCTGGTGTTCAGGAAAAGGGTGAGTCCTGCCTAGGCTCAGAGCCGAGGCCAAGCCCCTAGCTTGCTGTGACAGGGGGATCATTGGCCTGTGAGAGGAATGAGTAATAAAAATATAAACAGCAAGTTAAACCAAATTGGTAAGCGACTTAAGAACAATTTTAACCAAAAGACTGATTTTTCTTATGTAGCTGTTTAATAAGTTTCTTGTGTTATTCTCTTTCTTACAGTGCAGGGCTACATAAATTAATGAAATCAAAGCTAACAGTTTTTATATGATCTCATTTTGCGTTGCAGAGAGTAACTAATCTTCCCTTCTTATGGGAGGTTTCTTTTGAAAGTAGCTAGGAAGGGAATTAAATGAGCCTCCAACCTGAAATCTCAAACCAAAGGGGCTTCCTATACACACCTCTTAGAATACGGTATGGAAGTGCTTTTTAGGTGTAAACACTGGAAGATATTTGTGCATTTAAAGTGAAGCTGATTGTTAAATATCTAGGAAGAAAATAGATGTCCTTCCTGTGCATTTAAAGTGAAGCTGATTGTTAGATATCTAGGAAGAAAATAGACGTCCTTCATAGGAAAAGGCTAGACTTGCAGAAGAAGCAATGTTGTTGATGGAAGATTGTTCTCCTTGATAGAGAAACGCAAGAGCAAAACTAAGTGATAGTCCTGTTATTTCAAGCAAATAGAAATGAACATGAATCTTGGTGAAAGCTAATTCACTGTTGTAACTCAGCACTCCACAAACAGTAGGAGCCATGTAGCAATTTTGGATAAGGAGAGAGAAGAGTTCGACCATGACTGCTGGGAAAGAGAATTAGAGATGAAGCAGAGCGAGTAACAGGATCATGACAGGGAACACAGGACAGTACAGCTGAAAAGTGCAGTAGGAAACAGCTAATAATATCATAGCTCTGAACTAAAGAAAATCTGGAAAGAGACTATGAAGCTTGGTCTTACTAGCATAAAAGTTCCAGTAGGTTTCATAGACTGTTGCTCTATGAAGGCTGTGACTAAAACATTAATGAAGGTGTTACTTTGAATGATTAGGTCTATTTTCTAATCTGCCTCACTGCTTAATTTTTTATGGAGAAGCATAGAGACTGAAGGCACCCTGTGTCAGGAACAGGATATGGCAGGCTTGCATTAAGAAAGTGCAAATGTTATTGTTATCAACATTAAGAGAAAAAAAGGTACGTAAAGAGCTGTCAGCCTAGAGCCCATTAGTGTTTTCTTCAGTCCAGTATAGTGGATCTGAAAATGCTCTATTGGATGGTTTGGCAAAGGGTCCAAGGAACATTATAGTGGCTAATTAGGGAGTAGCTTGATCTAGACAAGTTCCTTCCTAATAAAGTCTGTTGGAGATTGACTGATGCCCTGGAATATATGGGTTTATAGAATTAGATTTCCAAGCCAGGAGGCATGAGAAGTCTGGCATCCTGTTTAGCACAAGCTAGAGAATCTCATCTAATAATTCCTGCACCAAGCCCACAACTACGTAAATACAAACATATGTGATTAAAGCCAGAGAGTTGTTATTTGAAATGACAGGAGGAGGAAGAAACCAACTGCAATTTCTGACTACAAGATTGCTGCAAGCTGTCAGTCTGGTGCAGTCAAGAAACCAGGCAAACAACATCCTGAGATGTATGTTGGGCAAAGAATTTCCAGTGGTGCTGAGAAAGGAAGTTTTCATGCCATTTTATAAAGCACTAGGGAGATTATAATTTGGAAAATTGTGAATAACTAGTCACTCAGGTTGAAGAAGAGATGAGTTCAAGGCAATAGAGATCTTGTTTTTTTAAGAGGAGGGCAAAAGAGTGAAGGTTGGAGGATGAAAGCAAAGCTGCTATTGCCACCATTAGAACTAAAGCTGCCCTGGGCTGTTTTTTGTGTTACCCTGCCCTGGCTTCTACTGAACTCCATGGCATTTCTAGGCAAGACATAAAACAGAATGGACAGAGATGCGAGCCACGTGCAGGTACCTGGTTGCTCTTTTTTTTTCTAGTTTATAACAGATAGAGATGTCACAAGTTATTATTGCTCTTCTAAATTCCTGATTTACTTTCCACATGTTATTTAGTGTAATGAGCCCTTAAACAAGGGCAAATTGCTTCCTTATTTTTGCACACCAGTGAATATGTGCAGGGTAAGGGCTTCACACCCAGACTCCAGAACACGCAGTGGCTGTGCCTCAGGACTAGGTAACTGCTGAATAAGGAGCCAAGTCTTCATCTTTTCAGGGGAAGGTTTAAATGCCAAACTTTATTGATTTAGTTTCATGGCAGTATTTCTAGAAATTATTTTTCATAATTCTGATTCAGAATCTCTTTTTGTATACAAAAGCTATGCAGGAGACAGCAATGACGTGCTGCACATATATGCCTTCTTAATGCATGCAAATTATTGTGCTTTTAAAAATAACACATGACAAACCAATCTTACAAAAACCTGTAAATTAAAATGTAAGAAAATTACTTTTAAACTACTTGGTGCATTGGTAATGTATCTTTGTACCAGACAAGAAAATAAAGCAAAAAGAAATTCAAAGAAGCCTGAGGCATCAGCAGAACTTTTTATGATAATAAATGATCTTACTTCTGTGCGATGCCAGTTCTGAAACAAATCAGTGAATTCTGACAGTATCTTTTAAGATGATTGCAGCACTCAATATTGAGTTTTTATTATCTCGCTGGGAGTTTCATTAATGTCTCTAATGAGAACATGATCAAGCTTCAAGAGTCTAATTTCAAAACATATTAGCTTTTTGAGGGTCACCAAGAACAAGTTCAAATTAGCTGCATCAGGCTATGAAATGAAAATCTGTACTTGCATTTGTCCCTCTTTCTGTGTGTGCAATGTGCATTCAGGAATGTTTCACACCCTGTAGAATGTCTGAAGTTTTCAGTGAGAACAACTGCAAGGAGGTGATGCATGCTCAGCAGCCAGGAGAAGTGGTTAGACAATTGGTTTAGCTCTCTGCTGCCATCCCGTAGCTGCTTGTTGTTTTTGGCAGTGGATGTGCCGCAGTGCAGTTTACTGCTTCTTTTACACAAAATCGGCAGCTTTAGAAGCCCTCCATTTGACGTGATAAACCTTGAGCTTATATTCTTTTTCTGTCTGTCTATAGGTAGAGTAATTCAGAATGCTACCAAGTTCAAAGAATTAACTTCATGTATTTGTATATGGCAATAAATTAATTGTTTTGTATTCAAGGGCCTCTTTGGTGGAAAAATCTCACCCACCTTAGGCATGGACAGTCTTGGCAGGTTGAGGGCTCGCTCTTGATTGCATGGTCGTGATGCCTGGCTGGTCTGACTTGGTGGAAGGGTTTCTTGTTTCATCCTTATGCTCCTCAGCTCCTGACAAGCTGGTATTAGGCAGTGCTCAGAATCAAGGAAAGGTTCTTTTTTTTGCTCAGTCAAGTCTGAGGAGCTTATTCAGGAATCAGTTATCAGTGATGTCTACAAATTTAGTGTTGGCATCATGTTTCTCATCAACACATTCTGCATTGAGGTGGTTCTTCCTGCCCTCCCAGCTTCCCTGGTGGCTCTCAGCATGTTCTTCTTTCTTGACATTGCTACCCTTGCACTCTAATATGATGCTGTGCTTTCTTTAACACACATACCCTTCTTTCTCCCACTGTTTTTCTTGGTACAGTTTACTGGGTTTACTGTGTCCCTCTGCTTGTCTTTCACAAGTTTCTCCTGTGCCTTTATGTCAATATTTTCATCTAAAGCTAAGCCTTCCAGTCTTCATAATTTTGCCGGATCTACTCTATGTGTCTAGATGGGACAACCCATTACCTGCTTTCTGTAATACCCTAGTAAAGAGTTTCCTGTCGCCATTAGCCTGGTCGCTCTGTTGTTTAGGAGAGACAAAACCCCTCTTATGTCAGCTGCCCTGATGAATCTGGAACCTCCTTTTTTGCACTGTTTTGTCAGTCATACTCCGAGATTTTGCTGCTGTGCTTGGCCCTGCATGGGACAACAGGAGTGCTCCAGAGACTCCTGCAATGGAAATGCCTCGTCCTGAGCTTGCTACCTGAGAGCCATAATTTTTGCCTTCAGAGCCTGCCTGGTCCCAGCTCAGTAGCGTGAGCCCAGCGAAGGTGTGCAAATGTCCTGTAAAATGAAGCACTGCTGCATGGGGTTGTGTAGATAGAGCCTTCCTAGCAAGTGAGTTATGTGGTGTCAGTATTCTAGGTTGTTTGATGCCTTCTTTGGAATAGTGTGTTATGCCCTCTTATTATTAAAAATGTTGAATTTTGAGAATGAATTAAAAAAAATTAGTGAAAACAGTGCTGTGTTTAACCTTGGAGGTATCACACGCACTTCTCTGTGTGAATTGCTGGAGAGTCGAGGCCTCCACTTCGTGTTCATCCACAATGTGCCTGGTGAGATGTGTAAGCAAGAAAATACTTTACAACTTTTTAGTATGTACTAGGGCAGAGGAGCAATACAGTGTGCTTAAAGAAGGATCCTTACTTTGTAAACAAGCTGTGGGCATCATTAGAGCCTCTGCTGTCCCAGGCAGCAATAAAAAGGTTGCATTGCAGCAGAGGTGTGCAGAAAGGATGCTGTTACTTAAGGAAAAACTGCTTAGTGTTTTAGTCAGCTTGTCAGACTTCTCGTATCTACTGTGTTATTGCATCTTCATGCAATTAACTGGGATAACAACTGATGTTGCTTTTCATACCTTCCTTCTATTTTGTAGCTGTCTGTGCATGTGGGTCCATGCTGCAGTTCAGGGGTTTAAGATGGCTTTCGCTGTTGAGGCAGCCTAGACATGGATACGTGTAGTGGGTTTGTTTGCACGCATAAAATACAAGTCAAAGCCGACTCTATTTTATGTATTTCTCTGCCCTCAGAGGGTCTTTTTGTCATTCAGAAGCTCCTCCTGAGGAGTGTGGCCTGCATCCCTTATTTCCAGTCACGCGCCGATGAACAGCCTGGCGGTGC